>OU862920.1:23551295-24151295 GCA_917880885.1 Limnephilus marmoratus | reverse complement strand
GTGAGAATATTGTCACATAAAATGTTTGGGCAGTGGGCTACCTTTATTGTAAGCGGCGCACAAGCGTTTAAAGGTTAAAGGGTAAGTATTATGTGGCAGCACTCCTACCTTGAGAATGGTTAACTCCCTCTTATGTTCTAGCACGTGATGTTTGAGATCGTCAATCTGGTTTTGGAGCTCGCCATTGCAGAGTTTCTGTATTTCCATGGCAGACCGGAGCTCCCTGATGCAGTGGTGAGTGTCGTACTCGTCTTTGGGGATTACCATCCCGCAGCCTTGAGCACACGGGATAGGTTTCTTTGGGTTAAATGTACAGTCCGCCAAATGGAATTGAAGGGTATCTAACTTTAGGGATGTAGGACATCCATATAGGGCGTAATCACAGGAAATAGTCAGCCTGAAATAATACACATTACAGATATTTAAATTTTACTTAATATGGTGTAAATAATGTACACTCCTAGAGAAAACAGTGTCCTTAATATTCCCTAATGACCCATCAAGAATGAACACCTATTTATTTTGTTTAAATATACAGCCCATCGAATGGAAATTAATTGTATTCAACTTTCTATAAATTGACTTGACTCAAGATGGCGAAAAGGCGGAAGGATATGGCCTAAACTCGTTGCAACATTCACTGTTTGCATTCACATAAAATGTGCACTCTGGCAAATGAAGTATATTTGTAATAAATTTAACTAAGGGTCAATCAAAAATTAATCCAAGGAGGAAGAGTTTTTGCTGATAAAACATCATCTTGTATTTTAAGGCTAAGTAAGAGCAAGTAATGATTTGAATGTGCCAAGAAGTGTCCATTTTCTCAGCAAAGGAACAAATTGCATTTCTTTAACTTGAAACGTAATTATCTGAATTTATCAACTTTAATAACTTCCACCATAATTTACAGAAAAAAATAATGATCATAAACATAATCCTGTTTATCTTTAAACTTTATGTAAACATGACATATTTAAAGATAAAAAATAAGTAATTTCCTGTTAAATGTCTATTACCTTTTCTTTGTTGAATTGTTCAAATTGAGTCAATTTCCAGACAAACTACTTTGAGGAAACAGGTACTAAGTGCAAAACTCTTAATAAAAAGATAAGTTACATAAATAAAATTAGCATTTACAGACATAAATAAATTGTGTGGTGAAGCCATAATTTAAGAATATTAACTACATTTGGATCTAGATATCGATAAAAATATTTACGCAAGGACCACACGGATGACATTTGTCACCACAGAAATTGTTTAAAAATCCATTGAAATATCTAATATCATGCCACTACATGATATCGCATATACCTCCGTATTGAAATAAATGGTGAATGTACCTTGCCAACATATTCCTCAAGATCCGGGGTACAGTCCGCAACTGCCCAGAGGTGATGGCCTGCCGGTCCACCGGGCAAGTAGGCTGCCTGCCCACCCACTCCGTTATGCAAACCCTGCAAAATGCGTGCTCGCAAACTGGTGCCTGTAAGAAATTATGTTTATTTGAAAATCTTTATGGCATAAATCTTATTCATGTAATACATTTGTACATTCAAATACCTATCTGACTTTAGTCAGTGGATCTTTGGGGAAATAATGTTTACTTTCTGGCAAGATCACACACTGGCTTAGAAATAAAGAGTTCATAAACAAATTTCATATCTTGATGACACAAGAGAATAGAAAGGGAAAGTCAGTATCAACTCACAAAACATGTTGCCCATCTCCTTCAAGAATCCCTAAAGAAAAGCTATTGTAATATGGGTATTTGCACATTGAGTTGAGGACAAGTAGATGAACGGCACAATGATTGATAGCATTCTTTAAGAACTTGGCAGACGATTGATGGACCCTCTACTGGAGAAGGAGGCAATGTGTATCATTGGAATGGAAATATTCCAGGTTCAGGAATGTATCGCACGGCTCATGAGATAAAGGTTACGCAACAAAATCACGGTCATTTCATTGTAAACGTATAGTCAAAAATTTATTTTTTTAGAATAACTCTTTGGTATTCAAACGCGATCATTGTATGTTATCACTCAAATAATTCATTTGAAATTTGAGGTCATTGTTCAATTATCAAGAAAAGTGAACAATATTAAAACCAACCGTGTTTACAAAGAATGGGGGCTATTTTGAAGAAGAAAATATGGTCAGTCAGAATACGGTAATAGTTTTCTACACGAAGGTTTCAACTGTCATAAATTATAGATACGACACAAACAATGAATCAAAAAAGAAATCGTCCCATTTCAAAACTCGGAGCGTTGCGAATTCGCCATATTGAAAATTAATTCGTTGATAATTCGGGTAGATATCGACATGAGTTCAGATAAAAATGTTTCCTAGCAAAAATGTGACGTTTATGACATGAATGGGGCAGGACTGGCCGCGCTGCGGAAACTGACAAGGTGGTATTGTCAAGTCGAGGGGTTGTCTTATCTGGAATGGCCGGAGCCTGTTGTCACCGGGTGTAATAACATTAGGCTGCTTTACCTGCACAGGCTCTTCTAGGACGCTCGAGCAAATCGGACACAGCAATTCCTCATCCACCTCTCCCAGGAATCTTTGAATTTCAAATCCCATCGCCGATCCTGCCGGAGTTGCCGTTGTATGTTGTTGACGATTGACGAACTACGATCACGAAGGAAGCAAGGATCAAAAACAAGGGAACTGAGCGGAAGCAGATAGCTGAACTCAAAGCTGGTGTTGCCACCGCGCTCAAAACTTCAATAAGCCGCATGAAAAAATATTACTCAAAATGGCGGGCGATTTGAAATTATCTCAAGAACGGTGATAAAAAGTCGAAATGATTATGACTATCAAATAAATTCACGCTGTTTACGACAAAAATATCAATGTGTTTTACTTTGAGAGTGACAAACAAAATATATATATATTGCATGGATCAAGGTACCTGCTTGTTTCGAGGGTGAAAATTAAATTCATAAATTGAACTGACACCTCAAAAGTATTATTTATGAAAGATATATTTTTTTTTTTATGTTTGACATATTGGTTTTATATAAATTCCGTAAATATCTTTAAAAAAATTTAAATGATATTTTAAAAATCGCATTCCTTTTGAAGGAAAAAATAATATGCTTAAGTGTCAGCAGAGAAGTTTTTTTTGATATTCATGTTTTCGTACTTATTTATATAAATGAATTTATTGACAATTATTAAGTCAGTCCTGTTTTAACTCGACCGTTTCGCATTTCATCTGTCTGTGTTTGTGCGTACCGTTTCCGGTTTCGAAAATCTCCTACATTCACATTTTTATGCAAGCAAACCTTACTTGGATTAGGTGGCTAACTCTGACTAGGTGACTAACTTTGACTATGTGACTAATTTTGACTAGGTGGCAAAATTTTACTAAATACTTATAGTTGACTGGTACTGGTTTGCGTTTTTGAAGTAAAACTTTTTTACGCACGCTTGACTTGGGGAGTAAGCTGGTGAATGCGTGACGAGAGCGTTACGAAAAGTGTGATCGGGCGAGGCGAGCGGTCGGGCCTTCACGCACGCTTGAGATGGGGTGTAAGCTGGTGAATGCGTGACGAGAGCGTTATGAAAAGTGTGATCGGGCGAGATGACCGGTCCGGCGAGGCGAACGGAAGTTGAGAGGGAGATATAAGTTTAGTGAAGTTTTATTTCAGTCGTGTGGTCTAAACGACACTCGTGTTTTTTAAATCTGCTACATACACTTTGTTATTGAAGCAAGCCTTACTTTGACTAGATTGCTAACTTTGACAAGGTCTTTGATTGAGCTTTGATTATTTGTATAGCGCCGTTTTAGTGAAAAATCATATCAACGTCGCTGTACATATATATAATATGTCTCTATAATATTCTCTCCTATTACTAACTAACAATTATGACAACTTATGGCTAACAGATTGCAACATATTGGTCAGATTGCAACAGATTGGTCATCGATAACTAATACAAAACTATATGTAAAATGGCCTAGTGTCCAACCGAAACAGGACTTTCCATCGAAACTGAATCTTCGGTGTCTGTCTCACCGAAACCGAAACTTTTTTTAGGAAAAATAAGGAAAATTTTATGATGGACGGTACAACAATATAAGGATTTGATTAGAATTTATATTCCTAAATTGTGCCGGATTATCCATAAGATAGTGTAGGCAACTGAGAAAAAATGACTTGCTTCCATGGTTTGACTCTCAATCAGTGAGCAACTCTAGAAAAACTTGGAAACTTTGGAAAAAGTCAGCTTTCAAGATGTTTTAAGGGGCCGTTCAAGTATTACGTAACGCACTTGGGGGGGAGGGGGGTCTTGTGAAACGTTACTGTGCGTTACGGGGGGGGGTGGGGGTTCGAACAACGCGTTACGTAACATGTTTTTCTTTATTTAGATAAAAAAACTAAGGAATTAAAATCTTCCAACTTGGCAATCCTTTTCATTCTCGAAATCTCTTGTTTTATTAATTACCGCAAACGCGATTAAAACAAGAAAAAGGGTATTTAAGCGACTTTACAGTATTTAATTGTGACTTTCAGGTAAAAAAGGTCACTTGGGCGTTACGTAACGTTTAGGGGGGGGGGAGGGTACGGAAAAATGTTACAGCGCGTTACATGGGGGGAGGGGGGGTCAAAAATCTTCAAAAATTGCGTTACGTAATACTTGAACGCCCCCTTAAATATTTAAACATAGTTGTATTTTACTTTACCTTCCTTCTATTCGTTAAGCAGCATTATTTAGTATCAGTGGGGGTGTGGTTTTTATTGGCATTTGTTATGTTTTAGTTTTTTTTCTTTATTTCTTTTATTTCTAATTATATATACCTACACATATTTTTTACATGAGCTCCACACAGGAAACCCTGAGCAAAAGAATTTCCCTCAGGGCATATATCATCTTTGTGGATGCTGTGTAGAGGGTTTTTTAATTAAAGAAAGAAGAGGAGAGTTCTGGGAAGGAAAAGGGTTTAAAATGTGGGTAGGAATCTGGGATCAATTTGTCCTGGTCACCCACCTCCAAGACCTAGACTCCTAGACAAACCTCACCCCTTGAACCCGGACACCCCTTCTAAATCTCCAAACGTAGCGAACCACTTAGGGAGACCAATGGCAGAGGTATTTAAAATATAAATGTAGTACAAACTTTAGTGTGCACTACCTATCTGCTTGCTAAAATTCTTTGTTTCTGTCCATACCAAGGATGTCTGGAAGAGATCACTTTAGTGATAAGCCCGCTAATTGTACTATTTCTTTTATATAGTTTTGTTTCGATGTATCTGTTCTTTCATGTGCAGTAAAGTGTTATTGTATTGTATTGTATGCGTATCATTTTTTTATTGAATGGGGTGATAGCACACCTTAGTAGAACGAAAATATTTTTGGAGGTTAGAAAAGGGTAAAGTGCAGTGGCGGACTAAGCCCGTCAGAGGTCCGGTGCGGCAAAGCTGAATGAGCCCCCCCCCCCTCCCCCCCTAGTTTAAGAAGGTGATGTAATTTTACAAACTTTTTGTTCAGTTCACGCGAGCCTCTGACTCGCGTGAACTGACTTTTAAAATTCATTTTCCGAAAGATGCATTTGTTAATAATGCTCTCAGTGCCCTCTCACCAAATGTTGGAAATTCGTAAAATTGACGGAGATTTAGCATTTTATATGAAACCGTTTTAAACTGTTTGTATGTTGAATTATTATTCTTCAACAAAACTTGAATGCGTTTTTCTCGAAACTGCGTTTTTCAATCTGGTTGACAACATATTAGAAAAACTACACATCCGATTTGCGTGGACTCTGAAACTGTTAGAAAATCCAGTCACTATGGCACCACTTAGGTATTTTTTTATAAGGGTCCTTTCTATTTTTTTGTTTATGAACAATGAAAATTTTCCATAAAAAAATCGAAAATAAAATTCGCTGGTCCGCCATTTTTTCTTTTTTTTATATATCAAAACTTCCCCACGTGGTACCATAGTCACTCTATTTTTGAACATTTCTGGTGCATTCAAATCGAATGTATAGTTTTTTTAGATATGTTGTCAACTAGGTTGAAAAACGTAAGAATTCTTAACAAATGCATCTTTCAGAAAATTAAATTAAATGATGAGAATAATTCCCTTCAATTCAAGAGTTCACGTCAATCACAATTTACGAAATAAATGAGAATGACACAGGTGACAACCGAGCAATAACTATTGCTAGGGACGAAAATAAAACAACTGAATTTTTGTGGAATCTCTGACCGACCGAGCCATAGAGCTACGAAAATATGAAAAAACAGACCGTGTTAATCTGTAAAACCATTTTGTGGCAATATTCTACCCATCGGGTGGAACCCGCTGCGGGCCCCCCTCCCCACTCCCCCCTAGCTACGCCACTTGGTGGACGACAAGCGACGTTCTCTTCATCGTGTGGATGAAATCTGCCGGTGAGTATTTTCAGCTGCAGTTCCACGCTACCAGCGCCCTCGAGGTGATTTTTCTCAAAAATAGCGCTCTACAAATTATATCCAATTATTATTATTATATACATTAATAAAAAATGCAATTCACACGCGGTAGAAGTAAAACTTTCAGAAAACTAAAGTAGGCAAGAGTGGGGAGGCTACGAAGCACCGCACAAAGAGGAGACCGATTATTCTATCTCATTCTCTCGCAGACTAAATCCTATAGATTTATTTGTTTCATTGACGGTCTGTGAGTTTTCAGTTAGCTCGATTACCTACTAAGATAAAAAATACGACGTTATTGATGTTGTTGTAGGTGAAAATGATTTTTTTTTTTTTCAAAATTTCCGATTTTTGCATGAAGATTTTCAGAATTCTGAGATTATGCTGCGCATCCCCAAACTGAAAAAATTTCATAAAAAAAGTTGAAATAAATTTTTTTTTTTTTTAAACTATAACACATTAATAACGTCGTTGTTTTCAATTTTAGCATTTTAGTTCAATGAAAACTCATGGACCGCCACCGATGTGTTTGTCTATTTTTAGTGTCGCTATTTTTCGTTTCATCGAGTTTCAAATCACAACGGTGTTAAAGAAGTTTTCACTTTAAAAATATATTGAGAAATTAAGAACCGTGTTATTATGCAACAACTCAAAAAGAAAATCGAGTGCAGTTTACACGCGGTAGAAGCGAAACTTTACCAAAACAATCTCAACCAATACTTGAAAAGTGAGGTCATAATCAAAACGATAACCAATAGGAGCCTTTAAAAATGACATCATAATCAAAGCGGCCAATGAGCGCAGTTGATGCGACGCAGGTGCAGTAATCGTCATTTCCGAATCGTTTCATCCGAAATCCAAATCACAGCGGGGCTTTAGAAGTTTCACTTCAAAAATGCATTCCTTTGCGGATATGGTTTTTTTTCAGTCAATAGTTGGTTTCTATCCAACAAGCGTATTCGCTGAACAATGATAGACACTCGAAATAACTATCCCCGTGTATTGTCACATTCATTGCATACGGAACTCTTGGAGACTCGGATTGTCTCTTTATCGCCACCTTCTCACGGCTCACTTCTCACTGTTTCTGCCGAATGACAAAAAATATCACCAATAGATCTATTACATACGAACTGCATATCTCTGCGTCCATAATGTTATTACACATTTTTTAAAGTGAAAATTGCTTTAGCACCGTTGTGAATTGAAAAACGAAGAAAAGGAAAATAGCGACACTAAAAAGGGTAATTAAGGGTAACTACATAATATACTCTATAGAATTTAGCCTGCGAGAGAATGAGATTGTATAATCGGTCTCCTCTTTGTGCGGTGCTTCGTAGTCTTCCCACTCTTCAATATTGTTTCATTCTTGCATGCTATTCAGAAACGCTTCAAACATTCAACTCAAGTTGGAACTCGGAAAAGTCGAGAAACACGCAAAAACGCTCGCCCAACATTAATTTGTAGGCCACTTGCAACACTTTTAAAAAAAAATCCGGTTTAGGCAATTATTCTAAGACATTCTGTATTTTTTTTTTTAATCGTATTTTTGAAACCCTGGCAATTTTTTGAAAATATCAATCCGAAAAATCAGACCATTTTTTATAAACCGGAAAGACGGGACATTATTTTTGTGAGTGCGGAAAATCGATAATTACATATCCGAAAATCATTTTTTTAAAAAAGGTCGTTTTCCACACGAATGGCACAGGAGAATAACGAGGCACACCAAAAATATTAAATCTCATAAATATTTTTTTCCTTGATCCATCTTATTGATCATAAATTATTATAATGTTCAACGTCTACATTACTAAATCAAATGTAATATACTTGTACTTGTAAATTATAATAATAATAAGAATATTATAAAATTTAATTTTGTTAAAATCCGCATCATTATCATTATACTTCTAAAACACGTACGGACAACGTAAAATGTACGGGGTTCTCTTCATAACATCTGTCAAAAAATCAAACCAAATGATAAGTTCGCAGAGAACAAACAATAAATCTAGTGAACTTTAAATGTCAAATTCAAAAATTCGCCTGAAATCAAAGTGATGCCATATAAAAAAAATAAATCATTGTGGAATTTTATAAAATTAATAGGTACGTTTTCGGAGACAGACATTTTTATGTCCTGACGTCACGAGCCCAAATAATGGATTTATTTATTTAAAAAAAAAAAACTGTACATTTCTAAAAATTTTTACTAACATTTTCGTAATCTTAGTAAAAAAATCTATCCACGCGATTTTTTCCAAGTCGTTATAACATCCATGCAAGTGGCCTATCGACATTATTTGTCACACAGAGCGGGTCGTTTCTACTACTCGTCCTTGAGTTCAACAGCTCGGCTATAGAACAATTTACCAACCTGAGTTTCCTCTCTTTCTCTTTCCATGACCCGTGTTCACTCTTTTCTCTCCTAAAAAAAAACCCTTCCCACAGATTGACGTGCCCATTTTCGACATAGGTCCCGAAGGAAATTATTTTCCTCACAGCGTTCGGTGTGAAGTTAATGTAAAAGTAAAAAAGTATCCTTTTTTGGTAAACATTATAGAACCCAATTCCATGGCAGTTGATCCCCGACAATTTACCCCCCGGCATACTCATGTACAATTTTCAATCGGTATAGGGGAAATAGGAATACAAAATAAAACTAAGTGCCCCAAAGGGATGAGCAGAGAGGATGATGTACAGCCAAATAACAAAAATATAAAACATTTTTTCATTCAAATGCATCAAGGATAGAACTACTTATCTATATGTTTATTGTATATACCAGTACACGTACAAAAATTAAAAGTTCGCAAATAATACGCAAAAAGTGATAATGTTATAATCATTATAATTTTGGGGGGCCACACACCTCATACATAAATGTACGAAAATATTCCGGTATCAAAAAATCGATTTAGTCTAATATTTCAGACCAGCATCTGAAACTTCCGATGTTAGTACTTATTATAAAATCATGAAATTCAGAAAAAATTTTAAAAATATATTTTTTATTATGAAAATAAATCAATTTATTATTAGCTCATCAAATTTATTATATCAAGAACATAGAGATATACTCAATGATCAAGAACCAAAATTAAGAGCCTCACGTTCCCTTAGCCGGTGGGACCACGGCGTCATGTTAGTACTTATTCTAAAATCATTAAATTACGAAAAATTTTGAAAAAAAAAATGAATATGAAAATAAATCAATTTATTATTAGCTCATCAAATGTATTATATCAAGAACATAGAGATATACTCAATGATAAAGAACCAAAATTAAGAGCCTCACATTCCCTTAGCCGGTGGGACCACGGCGTCCTAATATTTGAGGAAAGCCGAAGACATGAAGGATACCTATAGAAGATATGGAATGACAAAGACGAGCAATTAACGTACGGGCCGGAATGCTCTCAAGGCGGTTCTACCACTGTAGCGATGATGTCAGAAAACTGCTCTTCAAGACATACTGCACTGCCCTGTATACATCTGAACTGTGGACACAATACCCAGCAGCGCAATGGGACAAACTCAGGGTGTGCTACAACAATGCATACAGGCAACTTATGCAACTACCGAGGTTCTGCAGTGCCTCCACGATGTTCACCGAGGGGAGGGTGCACTCATTCCCAGCCTTACTTCGCCACGGACTAGCCGGCTTCTGGAGCAGGATACGGACTTCAACCAATATCATCGTCGTGGCTGCATCCGAGTGGCTCAGTTCCCCAATAAATGAGCGATGGATGCAAATGATGAGGCAACCACCCTGATGGACAATCCAAAAATATCTTTTTATTTTTTAATTCTGTTTAATTATTATTTATTTTAATTTTATGCTTATATTTTGTTTATTTATGTGATGAATTTTGTTTTCATTTTATGTTTTAATTAGGTTCTACCTAATATGTAATTTTTTTTCCATTATAGTTTATAGTGTTGTTTATGTAATATGGCAGACTGGGATTGCACTACCCTCCCAGTCCTGCTGGAATAAAAACTTAAATAAAATAAAATAAAGCAGTGAGATAGGAGAGAAAGGTTATTGTAGTCTACTACTGAAGGCACTCAGTGATAATATTATTTACTCTGATCATATGGGTTGATTTGGATTGCGATAGTTTTCCTCGAAGGATCGATTGATGAAAATGAATTGGGTACATACGAGTACATGTCCTACCAGCGTAAATCATTACTGTCATCGGCGTTTCAATCCTTGAAGTCTCCATCCAGTTCCTTGGAATGCAGAGCTCACCTTTTTTAGGTTTTCAAAACGCTTTTCAAACGTATCTCATCATTCAGATCGCCAACAAACAAACAACATTTCATGTAGAATAAAGTAATCATGTTGAATCGATGTGAACTTGGCCTGTTCGTTGGCGATCTGCAGTCGTACTCGGGAATTATGACAAGTTACCGACAATACCTATAAAAACCTTTATCGATGTGCTTGTACTGCGGAGCCAGGAGGGCGATTCCGGTTCTACTTAAGTATAAGGAATTGTCCTTTACCTTAAAATTAACGACTATTTCGTTGTCATCCGAGGGAACTGGAAAAACGACAGCAATTCCGGTTCTACTTAGCGACAGCGCCCTTGAGGTCAATTTTCACAAAAAGAGCGCAATACAAATCATCCAAAGGCTTCAGATTTTTTGTCCGGGTTAAATCTTCCCCACATAATACAAGAACAACATGTCAACCTACCAGAGACCAAATGGGAAAATAATTCACCGACTCCAGATATTTTCATATCAGAGGGTTCGGCTCGGTAGAACTCCTAATTGGACCTATAAATCCTACTGAACCCTCAATATAAATATTTAAAAAATCTTTTGTAATCCTACATGTATTTAAAATTACTGATTTTTGCATTTTTATTTATAAATTCTTTGACAAATCTAATACGCATAAATTTTGAATGAGAGAGCTAGGCATGATGCCAGTAGACGAAATAACAAATGGTATGTTTTTATAGTCCGAGAATGCCAAATTCTTTTAATCTCTTTTCCAGAATCTGAATATTTTCTTATTTTTTCAGAAACAGATTTTTGAATATCACAGGAATTTGGAATAGCGACATCAATTATATAAGTTTTTTTTTTAATTTTATCATGTAAAACTATATCAGGTCTATTGTGACTAATTGTTCTGTCTGTTAGTGTAGTTTTATCATAATATATTTTATAAAATTCATTTTCTAAAAATGAATTTGGTTCATAATATGGTATTATATTACGGCGGTCAATCAAGTTATGTTTAATTACCAAACTTTGGTGAATTATTTTTAAAACCTGATTGTGCCAAAATGTATACTCGGATAATATAACACCCCGGTATATATGTTCTATAGTTTCCGGAAAAACCAAACATTTTCTACATAAATCATCAATTTGACTTAAATCTTTGATTATTTGCTTCCTTTAATTTTTAGTATTAATGACTCTATCTTGAATTGCCAGCATAAATCCTTTTATTTCTGCGCTAAACTCTCCAATACTCAACCATTTGTTTGACGAAAGTTTGTCAACATACGTTTGGTTGAGATAATTGAAGTGTTTTGCGTGAATAATTTTATTTGACCAGGAATCTAATAATTCCTGGTTAGTATTTATAAGAATGTTGGCATTCTCGTCATATAAATTTAAAGGTGTAATATTTCTATCTGCCTTGCATATTATTTTATGCATTTCTGAACTATTAGCTTTCCTATGGAAAAAAAATTCTAAGCATTTCTACCTAATTGTGTTTCAACGATGTTATTTTGAATACGCCTCTACCTCCTAAATTTCTATATAAATTAATTCGTTCTGTAGCTGAATTTGGATGATGGAAATTAAACTTTGTTAACTTAGTTCTAATTATTCGTTCTAAGCTATCTAAATCTGTATTGGACCATTTAATTATGCCAAATAAGTGCCTTAATAGAGGTATTGCCGAAGTATGTATTGCTTTTACTAAATTTTTAGCAGATGGATTGCATTTTAAAATTTTTCTAATCCTAGTTTGAAATTTAATCCTAATATCATTTTTAATACTAGTATGATCTAATCTATTCGATTGCAGGTATCCTAAATATTTATAAACCTCATCCCCTTTCATACTTTTAATTTTGAAATTTATAAATATACCCTCGTCTCCATCTACAATTCTGCCTTTCTCTATATGGATCGTTCGACATTTATCTAAAACAAAAGTAATTTTAATATCATCTGAAAAATTTTTAACTACCTTAATCATTTTCTCTGAATTTGATTCAGAATTCGAAAATAATTTTATATCATCCATATATAATAGATGTGAAACTATACTACTCTCTCTTGTATTACCCTTAATTTTATATTTTTTAAAAATCTAATTATAATGGGGTTAACTTTATATATTTTTAATGTTTTGATTAGCCACGAGTGCGGGACACTATCAAAAGCTTTTTGATCATCTATATAGAAAGTATAAATTACGCTTTTGATTTTGAATCTGTTTTAGAATTACAGAATCAATAACTAATTGTTCTTTACATCCCATATGTTTTCTGCGACAACCTTTTTGTTGTTCAGATGAAATATTTTTTTCATCCAAATGAATATAATATATATTAAATCTGTCAAGCAATGTATTATTATTATTATTATAAGGAATTGTCCTTAATTTTAATCGTTAACACATAGATACTCGATAAATCTGAAGGATTTGCGAGAGAATAAGATAGTATAATCGGTCTCAACTTTGCGGTGTTTGATTGCGATGAAACTTTGGGGATTTGATGTGCGCATGCCCGCAGTGGTTTCTGTATACAATTTTAAAGCGCCCTTAAGGTGATTTTCTCACGAAAATGGCGCTATAGACGTCATCCAATTATTATTAATAGTGAGTTCTGGATTCATGAAATTCGATTGCGATGAAACGAGATTTGATGTGTGCATTAGCGTGTGTCGCTCTCCATAGAGAGAAAACAAATGGCCTTATATTTAAACGCCCGGGGTCAAAAGTTTCGTATGATCTGTAGCTATTCGAAAACGTAAAAAAATGAATTTATTGTTCACTATTAGCCCGCTAAAATGGCCGGAAGTTTCGAAAACAATAGATTTCGTGATTTGGAAAAAAATAAAATAAAGGGTTCATATTTAATATTTTGTACCAAACTTATTTTTCATTACATAACTGCAGTACAAAGAACCAAAAAAAAAATTTTAAACATATATTGATGTGTTGGTTAAAAAAATAAAAGGGGAAAATAACACTTTTTCTGGATAAAATCAGAATTCTTGTTGACTTACTTGTATTCATATAGTTGAACTTTTTTTTTAATTTTTGTCAGTTATACGCATTTTTTAATAATAAACAAACGTTAAAAGGTTAGATTACTGAAAAAAAAATTATTAAAAATTAAAAAAAAATGGTTTAGGTTTGTTTTCTGATTTTCAATGCATTTTAGCGGGATAATAACAATTTAAAAAAAAAAAATTTAAATGCAGTTCTCATTTTCTTTGCAAGACGCAACTTTTGAGACCCCGGGCGTTTCTGAATTCAAAAGTTGAAATAATTGACACACGCTAGTGTGCATGCCCGCGATGGTTTCTACTTATATTAGTGAGCTCTGGCGTCATGAAAGTGCGTTGCTAAACCGTTCATCCGATTGCGAGGAAACTTTAGTGAGTTGTTGCGAGCACGCCCGCGAAGGTTTCTATTTATACTGGTGAGCTCTGGCATTGTGAGATTTGTAAAAAAAAATGTAATAGGTGGCACACGAGCTGTTTGAAAACTGAATATACCGGGACTGAACGTTTGGAATTCGGGAGGGAGGGGGAACTCGGGAGGAGGGAGGGGATTCGGGGGGAAGCTGGAGAAGGGAATGGGGAGAGGGAAGGCGGAGGAGGCGGAGTGGGAACGCGTGAGGGGAAGGGGATGCGGGAGAGTAAGGGGAGGCGGAAGGGGAACGGAACGAATGGGAAAGGGAAACGCAGGGAGAAACAATTTATTTATTAAGTGGCATAGCAACGCATGCCGGGAACTCGCTTGTTTCTGTGCCTTTACAGGATAGTTCTTATTAAGTATAAAAAAACGAACGATTTTACGTGGTTAAGTATAAAATATTGATGGTAGGTGTGTGCCGTATGGCGTATGCAATTATTTGTGCGACTTTTTGTGTAGCTAAGAATAATATTGTGTTTCCCAACTATGTGTTTTGTCAACCTCACTGCCAGGCAGGTAAACGGGAGGTAATTTTAATAACCGTTTCGCGAATGACACCGCTGACTGTGTCTCCCGTGTGGTGTGTAAAGCGTTTATCTTGTCGTCATTATACGAAAATGATGTGGGAGAGTCGCACGAAAACGGCTTGATTAGACCACTTGCCAAATATGTTCGTATAAGTGGCGTTTGGCAACCGGTCCTTGGTAATCTAATTGAAAAGTAGTCCGAAGCCACGGTTTGGGAAGCGCGGCCGGGCAAATGTCAATCGTGACTAGCCCGCAACCCGCAACCAGCCAAGAACATTTACCAAGGCGGCGAGCAGACCAGAGGCAAGAGGCACCGAAGCAGTAGAGTGCCAGGCGAGTAACGGTGAAAGGCAGACTCCGGTGGGGGACACTGAAGTGCCTGGAGTGGGGACACCCTTCTCAGCCGAGCTTGCTCACACTCACACTCAGTCGCGAGAAACTGCCGCCTGCTCTTGGTGCTCACGACACTCCGCTCAGCTACCGCGGTCCCGAATTCCCGCTAAAAAACTCGAACGCCAAGTTGAAGCACGACTCTTTTCATTTTTCACCCGAACAGTTTCCCCCAGTGAACATAAAACAATGTTGACATGATTGAGATAATGTGATTGGTTATACTTAATTTTTGTGTGTGCAAGTTTTCGGTGTTTACGCATTCTCAGGTCGAATGTCATAAATGGTAGATTCAAAAACAGAAAATGTCTTCAAGTGTCAAAATGTGTAACAATTTTAAACTTTTGCGGTTAGTGGTTGCTGTCGTGTTTCTTGGATTAATCGAGAATGTGAGGCCACAAGGTAAGTTCGTTTTTGATGATTTTGTGCTTAATTTGGTTTGGTAATTTAATAACACGTATAAAAACAGCACGAAGGTTTTTTGTTTCCTAGTTTGATTGTTATTTATTCTTGAGTGACTCAACAGCTGTTTCGCGTTCTGAAGGTTATATATATACCTACTAGTATTGCAAAAATCACGACATCTCCTCAGCAGGCAAAACAGCTGCCAAGCTCAAATATTTAAATCATTTAATTTGGTAATAAGTACCAACGTTATGTTTTCAAAAATTTTCTACTATGTCTGTTAATTTCCCACAGATTTCTCGTTTTAGCATTGTCAAATTCTCCCAAATATTTTTGTTTTTAGTTTTTGGGGTATTATGCCGTGTTGCGCTACCTCCTTCTTTAGCCAATGTTTCGGACAGCGTTGCAGTGTCCATCATCATCATAATACCCCAAAAACTAATAACAAAAATATTTTTGGCCGTGAAAATGTAAAATCGTACCTTCTCCCAAATAGTTTATTATTTTAGGTATTAAGTACATGCTGTGTTTTGGTCTACTATATGAACATTGCAAAGTTGATTTGAACTACCAACGTTATAATACAAATGTCAACAATTGATTTTTGTTATTATTTAATATTTTTCCGTGGCAGTTATGAAACCACTATTTAATGTCCCCCAACCTGATCGAAATATTCAAAACCAAATAATAATAAATAAACTGGAGTTTAACTGGCACCGCTCATACAAGTATGTCAATATTAACACCGCATCTGGAATCGAACCCGCAACACCCTACTACGGAGGCTGAATTTATCAGATATGGCCGTGCAATTAAGCGTAACTAACTTAACCTTCTAAATGAAGAGATTTCATGTCACCATTGATACAATAATTAATTCCTACCCTTTATGAGTATGTTCATCAAGCGATGATTACCAATAAATTGATCCAGTTTAGGTAAAAGTTACTGATTGCACGCGAATTTTCAGCATAATAAATGTATAATAAATAAATAATAATAAATCAACTTATTAAAAGCACACACAAATGCATAACATAGAAAAAAATGAATATTAATTCTACTTTAACCATCTACATATTCACAAGAAATTCGGTTTAAAGAATTTAATGTCGGAAAACCAAATGCATTATCTATAATATAAAAATGAATCGCTAAATTTGTTGGTAAGCGCAAATCTCGAGATCAGCTAAACCGATTTCGCTAATTCTTTTTTTAGAATATTCCTTGAAGTACGAGGATGGTTCTTACGGAGAGAAAAATTAAGAAAATTGCGCAGAAAATTGGATAATTTCAGAAAACATGAGCATGTTTGGCAGTTCGCGTGTTTGAGAATGACATTTTGCAAAACATTGATTGTTCAATCAGGATTCTATTTTTGAAAATCTTTACTAAATTTATTTAAAGTAGGTACTCCCCTAATAGTTTGAATCGAATCAAGAATTTTAGATATTTTAAATAGGTACCTATGTTAGATACCAAATTTAATATACATGAAAAATGGAAATTTGAATAAACATTGTAAAAGGTGGCACACGGGCTGTTTAATAACAATGAAAAACGAAGAAAAAAAAAAAAAAAAAAAAAAAAAAAAAAAAAAAAAAAAAAAAAAAAAAAAAAAAAAAAAGGTCATTTCATGAACATTCTCCAGCCCTAAATATCAACAATACTTTTGCCACTAATCTCTAACAGTCCTAAATTCTCCAGTATTTTAAAATAAATACCAACTCTAGATACTTTTGCAACTAATCTATTCATAAATGTAATACTAGGGAAGCAAATAATGTAAAATCATGCAATGTCCAGTGTGTTAACTGTAATGTCCTCCGCGTGCAAAGCCGTATCTTCTCCATAAACTTTCTAATTAAAGTGTGTTTATAGGAAGTGACCAGCCAGGTAAGTATGTTTCTGTATCCATTTATAAATAGTAAAATTAGTTAGAACCTAAGCATTCCTAATAAATTGTACAGCGCCCTTGAGGTGATTTTTCACAAAAACGGCGCTTTATAAATTATCCAATTATTATTATTATTATTATTACTGGGATTGAATATATGGAACGCGGGAGGAGGGTTGACGGGACGAGGGAGCGGGAAAGGGAAGAGGGAAGGCGGGGAAGGTGGATGGGGAACGCGGGAGGGGGGAGTGGGACCTGGAATGGGGAGGGGAACTCGGGAAAGTGTTTGCGGGATGGGGGACGGGAGGGGGAGTGGAGTGGGGTGAGGGAAGGTGGAGGTGACGGAGTGGGAACGCGAGAGGGGAAGAGGACCCAGGAGAAGAAGGGGGGGCGGAAGGGGAACGGGACGAATGGGAAAGGACACTCGGGGAGAAACAATTTCTTTATTAAATGGCATAGCAACGCATGCCGGGACCAGCTAGTATTCAATAAGATAATGTTCTAAATAAAGCTGCTCCATTTTAAAAATAATTGAAACCTCAAACAATTATAAATATCTTGGAGTATTTTAATTAAATACTTCCTTGCATATAATTTTTATAGTAAATTGATTGAATAAGTTAATTACCTTCCTATGACACATATATATCATACACACTAACACAGGGCGCAGAGCCGCGAGCGACCGACTGAGAATGTATTTATAAAATCGAGGTTTCGCTATGACCGCGCGTTGTTGTCTTCTTATTGGATTCCGATTGCTCATCAAAACCGTGTGAATCAGCACTTTAGCGAATTTTGAACAATTTTGAATTAGATATTATGGTTATCTACGAATTATAATTACCTGCATATTTTTTTGAAATTGATATTTTTAGAGCTTATTTTATCCTGTTGCCGAGACCTGTATAGACATTTTTGCAACTTGTGAACAAGTGAGTATCATAAAGTTAATTTTTAATGCACATTTTTGGAAAAACAGAGACCGTAAAACGGTAGGATAAATAAATTATTATTAAAAACAAAGAGGAAAAATAAGTAACTTTGTGTCTATTATTATTAACGCAACGTCCGGCATACCTCAAGGAGCACATATATATATTCCCCCTTCTTTTAACTTAGTATTTTTTTCGCACGCGCTTTTGCGGATGACAATTTTTTTTAAATAATCAAAAATGAAGATGACTGCCTTCTTTTTCAGTCAGATATCGACTCATTTAATGATTGGTGTAAAATTAATTGCTTGAAATTAATATCGATAAGAGCAAAATGATGTCCTTCTACTGGAGCAAAAAATCCGATTGTTTTCGAATACAAACTAAATAATATTTGCTTAACAACTGTTACATTTATTGAAGACCTTGATATCTTTGTAGAAAGCAAGATTTCTTTTCGGAAATATAAATGTAAACGTATCTCCCAAACAACTTCGTTTCATCACTAGAATCACTTCTGACTTCAAAAACATAAATACCCTAAGAACACTTTACTGCTCTTTGGTTCTAGCTCGTCTTGAATACGCTTGTGTTGTTTGGTCTCCTTTTTATGATGTCCATATTCATCATATCGAATTCGTTCAACATTGATTCTTAAGAGGGATTGCAAAGAGGCTAGGATTAGAAAGAGGCAATTACCCCAATGGTGAAATTGAACTAATTCTAAACCTTTCTCCTTCGAACACCGTCGGAAAAAAATTGATCTCATTTGTTTGTTCAAAATTATCAATTGTATTATTGATTCACCTACCTTACTACAACTCATCCCTTTCAATATATCATTCCGTAGACTCAAAAATAATGAACTGCTCTTCCTAAATCAACACTCGACTAATTATGGATATTTTTCACCATTGTCCAGAATGTGAAGACTATTTTTTTGTTGTGTAAGTCAAAATGATTTTTGGCGGTCACTACAAGTGATGAAAAATTATAAATTTTTGACTTCTAGCTGAGTCTTGACTTGACTTCTATGTTCTTATATTTCTATTTGCGTTTGTCTCTGCTTTAATAAATATTCTGCATCCTTATATTTTTCATTTTTATTTGATTTCGCGTCACTATTTTTTAAATTGGTCGTCTGTTCGTAAAGAAATAAATTGTTACCGTTAGAGAGAGTAAGACTTTTTAGCGAGCTAAAAGTAGTGTGTTTCCCAAGGGGTCGTCTATTAATCACGTAAGGCTCGAAAGGGGGGGGGGGGGTTCTGAAAAAAATCACGAAATATCACTAGGGGGGGGGGGGGGGGGGTAAATGAGATATCACGTGTATTTATTTTGTGTGATAATATTCTGAAAATTTCAAAATACTTTGTATAAAAAAAATACACGTGATTTTGGGGGGGGGGGGGGGTTAGTCTAAAACCTCACCACATATCACCAGGGGGGGGGGTTTAAAAGTTGCTAAAAAACATCACGTGATTAATGGACGACCCCCAACTATGAGTTGTATTCACTAGCTACAGTAGCGAATAATAATTTGTTTTGTCATATTTATTTATAAATTATCTAGTAATAGGTTATTTTATTATAATCGTAACATCATTGCATTTCCCTGTGAAGTTTCCATTTTAATAATTCTCTGTGAAAATTAATAATTAGAATCAATAATTACTTGACATTGATTTAGCTGTGCTTACTGACAACATCTAAATAGCCAGACTTACCCCCATTCCCGTTTTTCTAGTAAAGGAACTAGAATCTGAAGACGAACAATTCTTCGTGTACTTTGTTATGAGCAAAGTGAAATTTGACGAGCATTATTGAATGAGATACAAGAAAAGAAAATTCACGTCTTCGGTTATCAATTGGTACCAGAGAAAGACTACAATTGCCATTTATTATGTGAACACAATGGGAATATTATTAAAAATCTTTATATTTTAGAATGTTTTCATTCAATATCCACAAAATATGAAGGCAATGATCATAGCGATTCTTCATGTTGTGCCTCCTGCATCTACTCTTCCAGCTGCCGCTTCATGTGTGAAGTGACCTGCTGAAGAGATCTGCTTCTTTTATGACTTAATGCAAATTATTTTTTTGATTCGCGTCTGATTTGTAATATGCAAAAAATTTCAAAAAATGTATCTAATATTAAACCAACAATAATAAAATACAACAATCAATACAATCAACTGTCAAATCAATACTTCAAAGCAAACAATGTTAGATGCGTAGATTTTACTCACAGATTTCAAATCAACTCATTGAAGGCGAGTTGCCACCCCCTCCACCTCGACTCCAGATACTAAGCTCATATGTTGAACTAATATCTACGAACTTCAGAGTGTTGACTAAAATCTACAGAGCTAAGGTCGCGGCGGACGAATATCTATGACGGTCCCAGTGTTGACTAATATCTACAGAGCGTAGGTTGAACTAATATCTACAGAGCGTAGGTTGGACTAATCAGCTAAATGTGTCCAATAGTCCGATATTAGGGATTTTTACATACATACTTTACATTAAGTTTTTTGAACTGCATACGCAATATTACGTTATTCCAATATGTTATACATAATTGCAAATCCAACCTCTGCCAGTGCTGTAGATATTCATCAACACTTTGGTTCTCATAGATATTAGTCAGCAGTTTGAGCTGTAGATATTCGTGAACACTTTGGTTCTCATAGATATTAGTCAACAGTTTGAGCTGTAGATATTCGTCAACACTTTGGTTCTCATAGATATTAGTTCGATTTTTTCAGTTTTTGGAATTCCTGTAGATATTAGTAGACGCCTCCCTCCACCTCTACATGTCCCACTCCGATCTGGACATCGGCGATGCGATGGAAGCGTAGGTTAGCGTTGCGTGTGACATGTATGTTTCTAAAGCATCTATTACCGTATAAAATATATGTATTCTAATCAGTCCTGATGTCGTAATGCGTTGCTTACGTAGCGTACGTCGGCCCAGTGTATTCTTACCTTAGGTATATAATCAAATAAAATATAATTTAAACGTTATTGTCAAAGCACGTATGCAGTACCGGAATAGGCAATCTATACGTGTAATATACCTATACCTACGATGGCGTTTCATGTTACTGACATGTGTAAATAATATTAGGTAGGTAGGTACCTTCCATTGGGCAATGACTGCGGCTATCGGAAACTTAGAAACTTATGGAGTCACAGGAAATATTATGTTGATAGTTCTCACGTTCGCCGCTCGATTTGGAAAAGTAAAAGTGAAACGTTGTCTACGACGGTTGTAATAATCACAATAACAATAATTGTGTTCGCTCACGATGGTGACAAAACTGCGGCTCTATCACAACCACAATGCAAGCCGTTTTGGACAGCAGAGGCAATCATTGTTTGCCGAAATTTTCAATCGAAATACAATAAACTGCAGCTGACCCGACGAGAATACTGTGAAATTTTTAGCCATTTTTGGGATGGAATCCTAACCATGCGTTTCTAAATCAAATCATAGAAAATTTTATCAACAATTGAAGGATTACATAAAGAGCAGAAATAGGATTTAAATAGCATGAACCCATGTTAACCTATACGATATCTATGAAGTTTAGAAATAGACGGAAAAAACATAATAGGTACCATGTACTTGACGTCCAAGAAGTGGAAGAATAAGTTCTTGTCTCAGAAGGAATCGTCCCAGAAAGACAAGACAAGATCAAACACAATTCAAATAGGTTCTTAAAAGTAAACATTTTAAAGAGACCTTTGCTTGTATAGTGGTGTACTGAATGGATAAAAAGAAAATTTACCTGTTTAACTTTTGACGTTTAGATGCACATTCTAAATCAAACAAAAAATACAATTGGTGCTTACCTACTTGACGGGAGAATAAATCCTCATGATATGACATTATCAAACATGATTCAAACAGGTTCTTAAATCATTTTAAAGATACCCTTGCTTACTTATTAACTATTGACGTTTTGATGCAAATTCAAAATCAAACTGAAAATGCAATATATAGTTTAATAACTTAATAAGCGATACATTTGTACTTTATTATTTAAGTGTACAATAACATACAGTACAATTAAATTGTAGTGTAGCTGATTTTAGGTCCATATTTCTTACAGTTAATCCAATAACCAATAAGCTTAAAAAAAACATTATTTGTTCAATATAAATGTAAAAATTGCGAGTCTGAATTTAAACGGCTTTCTTCTTTCTATTCTTGAGTGATGCTAGGTGAAAATAAAAATTATATTTTAACTAGCTGGTTCCCGGCATGCGTCGCTATGCCATTTAATAAAGAAATTGTTTCTCCCCGCGTGTCCTTTCCCATTCGTCCCGTTCCCCTTCCGCCTCCCCTTTTTTTCTCGCGTTCCCACTCCGTCACCTCCACCTTCCTTCTCCCCACTCCACTCCCCCCCCCCCCCCCTTCCCCCGTCTCGCGAACCCCCCTCCCGAGTTCCCCTCCCCCCCTCCCAGGTCCCCCTTCCCCATCTCTATCTACCTCCCGCTTTCCATAGCAATAGCCACTCCCCACTCTATTTCCCCCCCCCCCTTCTCCTGCCCCGCAAACCCCCTTCCCGAGTTCCCCTCCCCCCTCCCAGGTCCCCCTTCCCCATCTCTATCTACCTCCCGCTTTCCATAGCAATAGCCACTCCCCACTCCATTTCCCCCCCCCCCCCTTCTCCTGCCCCGCAAACCCCCCTCCCGAGTTCCCCTCCCCCTTCCCAGGTCCCCCTCCCCCATCTCTCCCTCCCTCCCGCTTTCCATAGCAAAAGCCGCTTCCTCGCGTACCACCAATAGCCATTTTTTTATACAAATTTCGTAATGCCAGAGCTCACCTGAAGTTTTATAAAAACCTTGTCCTGACAATAACGAACACACAAAAAAAAGAATTATCCTATTTGGTGCAGTCGTTCGAAAGTTATGCGCTTAGCAACACATTCAGCGATTCATTTTTATACATATTATAGAAGATAAACATGATAATTGATTAACGTCGCTATGCATCCACTATCAATGGGCATTTGGGACGATAAGAGAGGACTGCTGACGGGTATTACAAACTAGTTCTATACCCTTTTTGAAACTTTCGATACGTTATGGTTATTAAATTTAACCCGGTCCGCTTTAGAATGATTTGCCTATACAAGATTCGGAAAAACTGAACAGAAGAAGCTCCGTCCTCTGTACGGTAAAGCGGCATGTTTGCCACTCTGCTAATGGTTACAAAAACTTTAAAATTATAATATATTTCACGCAATAACATGGTTAAATGTTACGTTTCTATGCATCTAAATACATATTTTAATAAATAAACAATGTAAATTATGTATAATTTTAATTGTGCCAATTATATTTCGCATAACGCAATTTATATGCAGATTCCTTTATGTAATACGTGTTTTGAAATAAATTGCATTCTACAAATGTTTTGGTTGCATGTGCGTTATGTCCGTAGATGCTTTTTTAGGAAGTATTTCCAAACGATTCATTTCCCTTTACCGAATACATACCTACTAATCTTTTATCAAATATTTTCAATTATGACGAAATCTGTGTTAGGTCAATTTCAACACCTATAAAAATTAAATCCGTTCTTGTAGGTATTTTTATAACAGCAATTAATGCAGTAAGCAACACCCAAAAAAAAAGCTAGAACGATTTTGTCATTTTTAAGTAAATGGGTACCAAATTTTGATGAAATATTTTTTTTTGTATTTTTTATATAATACACAAATATTGTGCTGATAAAATACAACTCCATAGATACATGCTAATGTTTTTTTTTAGTTATTAATTAATTTTCATATAAACTATATATTTTATAAATTAAAGTCCTCCGCCGCGTCTGTCTGTTCGCGATAAACTCAAAACCTTCTGAACGGACTTTCATGCAGTTTTTACTTTTTACTTAAACCTTCCTTTTGAATGTAGTGATTCATAAGGAAGGTTTAGGTATATTTAGATATAATTTGTCAATGTTTTGTGTAAATCGGTTGAAATATATAATACGAGCGGGCTGGCAAGCGGGCGGTGTGGATTTTATTTGTATGCAAATCTACAGTTTTATGCCGAGTTTGATGAAATTTTGCATATGAGACCTTCAAAACCACTGTCTACATTTGCTTTCGAAAACTCTGTGTAAAGCCCGTGCATCGCCGGGGACTTCAGCTAGTATAATTTACAAACGTGCATTTGGTGCTTCATACATAGAAAAAAATACAAGTCTGCAGTTCACACGCGGTAGAAGTGAATCCTTCAGAAAATTAGAAACACTAACAAAACTAAGTAGACAAGAGTGAGGAAGCTACGAAGCTCCGCACAAAGAGGAGACCGATTATTCCATCTCATTCTCTCGCAGACTAAATCCCATAGATGTGTTTGTTTCTTTTTAGTGTCGCTTTTTCGTTACATCGAGTTTCAAATCACAACGGTGCCAAAGTGGTTTTCACTTCAAAAATAATAATCAAAACACGTGGTATATATCTTTAAAATTCATAAAAAATGGTGGCGACCGGGATTTTTTTTTTAAATTTCACAAATACCATTAAAGAGAACATCACCAGTTCTAGCAATGGCCAACACGGTTTCCTTTACATTTTTGGTGCCATCAAAGTAAACATTCGTGGCACGTGTGTTCCAGCAATTTATGGGCAAAGCCACCTGCTTCCACATTATTTGGTTCTACAGTCCTCACTGAAAGCACTTGTGTAAAACCCATGTGGTTTAGGCAGCAGTTACAAGACACAATGCAGAGACACCATTATTTATTTACAACTCACAAAATGTAACAGAACATTCTTGGTTAGAATGGTTATAGTCCAGTAAATGAATGGTCCAAAAGGAGGTGTAGAGTGCGTGAGCAGGAACCTAAGCGATTCTTTCAGGACTTGTTTAGGATGCTTAGGGTGTGAACATACTAAAAGTCCTGACGTCTAGGTGGTGAGCTAGGGGGGGGAGGGGGGGGGGAAGGTCCCGATTTTCGGTTTTCCATTTATATCTCAAAAACGGTGCGTCGCAGAGGAAAACTTTTTTAAAATAAGTAAAAGCTCATAAAATTATCTACAACTTTTATTCTATACGTAATTTTGGAAATCCCAGCCGTTTTTGAGTTATACGCTCCACAAATGTCAATATTTTCGAAAAAAATCATTTTACCTCACATTTTTCATCAAACATTCCTTCATATCGTCTAAAATATTCATCCAAGAAAGAAATTTTATCGAAAGAAGTTGTAAATAATTTAATTACCTTTTAGAATATATATATACATATGTAAGTAAATCTCTAACCAGTAAATATTTACAGCAATTTTAAGTTTTTTCGTAAAATGTCGTCATTTTCAGAAAAAGCCGTTTTTTCTTACCAAATTGTTCCGCAAAGATCGGGCATTTCCAATGTCTTCTGTCAGCTCGTCGATAAAAATTCACGACGAAAAGGTTGCAGTTGACCCAACATTGCTGTTCAGCGGATGTGTATAAGCAAACGATCAGATGAGGATTTGATGAAATTCTTTGAGTATGAGTTGGCCCCATTTCCCTTGGCACTGTTCAATGAAAGTGGGATGCGAAAGACAAATAAATCTGTTCTGTATAGCTTATTCGAGCCTACCAAAAAAACTGTTCTACTGTCTCAGATGAACATAGTTGTGGACGGAGGATTTCTATCATATTATACATATTATCTATATTATACAGAGTAATTTGACAAAAAGATGCCTCCGTTGCCGCAATTTGTGATCGTTATATCACTTATGTCAACCACCACTATCCTGGATTGACTCGCACTGTGGTATTTGATGGGTACGCAAAACCAGTCAATAGTACGAAATCACAAGAACAGATGCGACGATACAGACTGAGAAGGTCAGCAGACATCAATTTGACATGGAACAAATCAATACCCGTTAAACAGGAAGATTTTTTATCCAATCCTACCAACAAAAGTAACTTCATCTCCTTACTACAGACAAAGTTTCGGGAGAATGGGATACAGACTCTTCAGGCCACCGATGATGCTGACGTCCTTATCGTGAAGACTGCTGTGGAACTATCCTTTCACAACTCTGTGGCTGTCTTTGGTGAGGATGTGGACCTCACTGTTCTTTTGATTGCTTCCACTCCTCCCACCTAAGATATTCTGTTGCTGAAACCCGGACGAGGGAAAACCAAAACATTAGCACTGTCCACCCAAGAGATGCAGCATCGTGGATTTGAACACATCATATTTTTACATTAATTTACCGGATGCGATACAACGTCTGCAACTTTCAGGAGAAGCAAGGTGGGCTTTTCAAAATTGTACTTGGAGTCAGAAATGATCAAGCAAGCGGCAATGATCTTTTACAACCCCTCCTCTACTCACGACGAGGTTGAAGAGGCTGGAAATAAATGCTTCCTGAAATGGTATGCGGCGCCAAAAAGACAGACCTCCCTGAATCGTTCACAAGGTCCGTGGCAAATATGAAGCCTGACATCAGCTCCCTCCCTCCAACAGAGAGTGCAGCTAAACACACCACCAAGTTCAGCAGTGGCTCGGGATTGAGCTGTCCGCTGAAGAATGGGGGTGGAAACACGAAGGAGACACCCTGGCGCCAATTACAACAGAAGATCCTCCAGCACCGGAGGTCCTTCTGAAAATGATATTTTGCCGCTACACCAAGGATTGTGCAATTGGCAAATGTGGATGCCGAAAAGCAATGCTGACCTGTTCTGCAGCGTGCCTTCACTGCCAAGGGAGATGCCTCAATAGCATGCCCGTTGCCGAGGACGACGATGAAGACGACGTAGAGCCCTTTCAGCAAGAACATCCACCACTGAGAATGACGATGCCATGGATGAACAACGCTTGCCAGGACCCTCACGTCCAAAGAGGATATGAAAACGTGAATCCATATAAAGTTTAGAGTGTAACATTATGTTATTGAGAACAGTGCCAAGGGAAATGGGTCAAAGAATTTCATCAAATCCTCATCTGATCGTTTGCTTATACACATCCGCTGAAACAGCAATGTTGGGTCAACTGCAACCTTTTCATCGTGAATTTTTATCGACGAGCTGACAGAAGACATTGGAAATGCCCGATCTTTGCGGGACAACTTGATGTCTGAGAATGTCAAGCCCACTATCGCATTCATTGCCTTTTCACCAACTCGAACAGCATCGTAGCACGTTATTGCAGCATCTCCGACGACTAACCTAATCACCCATTACAATAATAATGATTATAAAATGAATTCCACTAATCATCTGTTCGAGAACAACTTACCTGCTTTCTTACGTGCAAAAATTAATAAGGAATTTCCCATGAAGAAAAACCCGTCTTAACAATTTGGTAAGAAAAAACGGCTTTTTCTGAAAATGACGACATTTTACGAAAAAACTTAAAATTGCTGTAAATATTTACTGGTTAGAGATTTACTTACATATGTATAAATATTCTAAAAGGTAATTAAATTATTTACAACTTCTTTCAATAAAATTTCTTTCTTGAATGAATATTTTAGACGATATGAAGGAATGTTTGATGAAAAATGTGAGGTAAAATGATTTTTTTCGAAAATATTGACATTTGTGGAGCGTATAACTCAAAAACGGCTGGGATTTCCAAAATTACGTATAGAATAAAAGTTGTAGATAATTTTATGAGCTTTTACTTATTTTAAAAAAGTTTTCCTCTGCGATGCACCGTTTTTGAGATATAAATGGAAAACCGAAAATCGGGACCTTCCCCCCCCCCCCTCCCCCCCCCTAGCTCACCCCCTAGACGTCAGGACTTTTAGTATGTTCACACCCTAAGCATCCTAAACAAGTCCTGAAAGAATCGCTTAGGTTCCTGCTCACGCACTCTACAACTCCTTCCTTTACTGGACTATTAGTCCAGAAACTTTAAAGTAAACTCTAATTGAATGTGTGGTGTCCTCGGAATGGTGTCCTCGGAATCTGTGTTTTAAGAAAGAAATTTAGGCTCAAGACACGACGCGGGGAGTAGAGTGGTAGATACCATTAAATTACAGTCAAAACAGAACTTCAAACAACACTACAGACGAAAAGCCCTAAATCTTTCAATAAAGAGGGGTTGAATGTATGGGTACTATTAATTATTTCAAAGTCTGTGTTTTGAAAAGATTTTAAGCCGCATCGTATATACCATTTTTTGTTCGAATTAAAACTACAGTCCTCGTTACCGCTTTAGGCGATTGACATCGAAATCTTAGGAGCGTTTAACCAGCCAGCGGACGAAAATCCACATTTCGTCGAAAGTTGTTCTTACGATCGTGCAGGGCGGTTACAATGAGAAAGATAAATTATTTTCCGTACCAGCTTTTTTAAATTATAACTCGATATCAAATTTATTTCAATCCCAATTAGCTTTAATTTATACCTTCATCCAAAAATGCTGAAAGGCGTGATGATAAAACTATTAAAATAAAGTACTTTTTGTAATTATTTTTTTATTATAAGTATTTATCATTTTTCAATAATGTCTAAATTTAATAAGAATGTTAAAAAAATCTGAAATATATCAGTTTGTAAGTGCGCAAATAAATTCACAAATGGACCAATTTTCGTCAAGAAACACATCTACGTACATATTTTTTAATGATTTTATTAAAACAAAAATTAAAATTCTAAAACATGCGTTTGCTAGATAATGTATTGATTTATTTTACTGCATGATAATATTATTTGAAATGGGTGTGGTATAATACAAAATCTTTTTTGAAAATTTAACAAATCTGCCAACGACCTATGGAATAACCTTATTATACTAAAAATTAAAAAATTTTCTCAAAATTTATTACATGCGAATGCTAGATAAAAGAACAATCTTTCGAAATCCATTTATAATTTTTTGTGGAAAAGAGTCTAAAATCTGATTTGAAAATGACATATTTCTGGTTTTCTCTGGTAATGCCCTCTTAATAGAAATTATTGTATTCGATTGCGCAATAATGTTTTCGTTAAGAGATGAACTAATATAATCGATGTCTAATAAATTGAATTTGATGTCTGGGGTACGTACCTATCTACTATAACTTTCTTCTTATGGTGCCTTATACAATTATAGGGGGTTGGATATCATCAGGGCGTATTTCACCTATTCGAATACCAAGTCGAGGAAGGCACGACCAAGTGAATCAGTTACTTGAATCGGGCCATGTCAATAGTAGATAATAATAGAAGAGCATGTATGAGACGATGTATGAATATGAACGAGGCAAGGAATGTGTGCCAAGAACGAGTTGTTTGGCGGTCCGTCCTCTCTGCCTACGCCTGCGAGGAAACGGTGTGATTGGTAGTTAGTTAGTTACTATTTAGAATCGAATTGAAATTACTTAAGACGTGTTTGATGACAGCCAGTACTTCCCAACCCTCCTCATCCCCATCTCCTTTCCTTCACCAATCTCTTCAGTTTCACAATGTACCTCGATTGAAGAAGCCATAGTCCCACTGGCTTCGGGCTCAGCAGTTGGGACTCTTGTGCGGCATTCGCATAAAACAAAAAAATCTTCACCGTACGGATTAGTTCGGAACGAACAGATAGGTAGTTAATTATGTCTCGAAGCTATGCGATTCTGCGTCATCCTGTGACATAATATCGTCATCTATTAGTCTACGTATTTTATCAGTCACTTAGATAAATATTTTGTTAGTTTTTATGAACGAACTAGCGAGTTCCCGGCATGCGATGCAATGCCACTTAATAAATAAATTGTTTCTCCCTGCGTGTCCTTTCCCATTCATCCTGTTCCACTTCCACCTCTCCTTCCTCTCCCGCGTTCCCACTCCGCCTTCCCTCTTCCCACTTCCCTCTCCCGTATCCCCCGACCCGCGAACCCGCCTCCCGCGTTCCCCTCCCCCCTCCCGCGTTCCTTTCCGCCTCCCGCGTTTCCTTCCCCCCTCTCACGTTCCATACATTCGGCCCCGGTACAATCAATTTTCAAACAGCTTGCGTACCACCTATATCAATTTTTTTTATGTGGGCGTGCTCACAACAAAACTCACTAAAGTTTCATCGCAATCGGATGAATGGTTTAGCAAGGCATAAGGAACAAACATACATACACGCACGCAAGCGAAATATACATTCATTTTTGTATGTAAATACATACATAGAAAATATAAAAATTTACATCTATATAAATAAACTTTTTTTGTAAAGGGTAATTATAGAAAAATTTTCATTAATTTTTCTATAATTACCCTTTATGAAGATACAAAAAAAGTTTATTCTAATTTTAATATACATACAATATTTTAAATATCGTAGGGTAGCCTTGCCTACACTAAAGTAAGAACTAGTAATGTTAGTAAGAACTATTCTATATCCTCTATATCATATAGGTACATCGCCCTTAAGGCGATTTTTTTCAAAAACGGCGCTCTAGAAATTATCTAATTATTATTATTAGAATTACCTCATTGATCTATATATTAAGTAATAATACTATTCTACGTAACAAACCATAATATTTTTATGAATATTTATATTTCGACGTGGTTAATTCGACCATACCTAATTCGCTGTGACGCATTTGAATATCCGAAATATTGCAAGTATGCAATAGAACTTCAGTTTCTGCTTCGGTTTTCAAATGAGCAAGCCGCGGTGTTTGCTTACCGTGAGGTAGGTAACTTCACTGGCGGCGGCTGGTAGGTTATGCGCTTGGTTTTGCGGCTTTCCCAACTCTGCGTTTCGCAACTCAGAATATTATCCTCGACGGCCGTATTGATTTCGGTCTACAGGTCTGCCATTATCGGGTGCATTAGGAAACATTAGTCTGACCGTTCCAATCGTTAAAGATCATGCTTTGTACGAGTCTAAACCCATAGATATTAGAACTAAATGCTTGTATCACTTATTATTCAAATATCAGTGTTGGAAAAAATTTCTTCGTTTAAACCGGGACAATCTGGACATACATATTTCTGGGTAATTTTAGTTTTTGCTGGAGCCCTGTCCACCTAAGAATGCGACCCTAAGTGATAATTGGTCGACGAGCTTTAAACTTTATTGCGATGTCCGCTAGAGTCAGGTGGATGTACCTACGATGAAATTTCCTTTTGTCCATTTTTTAAGTAAAACTTCTATAGCCCCGCTGTGATTTGGATTTCGGATGAAACGGAAATGACGACTACTGCACCTGCGACCCATCAACTACGCTCATTGCCCGCTTTGTTTATAATGTCACTTAAAAGCTCCTATTGGTTGAGATATGAAACGGAAATTACGCAAGGTCTGCGCTCATCATTGATGTATATCTCTATGGCGCTCATTGGTCGCTTTGATTATGACCTCACTTTTCAAGTATTGGTTGAAATTGTTTTGGTAAAGTTTCGCTTCTACCTCGTGTAAACTGCACTCGATTTTTTTTCTTCATGCCATGTGAGGATGTATAATGAAGGGCAAAATAATTTACCGCACAAATATATTCGAAGTATTGGAAAGTAATTTAACATTCTCTAAAAAACGCATTTAAATTAACTCGGAATCTCGCATTGATCACATTTTTCAGTCAGGTCAATCGCTGACCAAAGTACTCTTTCTCGATCCGAATGAAAAGTGTTAGTTTTTATTAAATTTATTTTTACCTAACTATGTATTTTTATTGCATTTTTTTATCTTAAATTCATAATAACACTTTTTCAGTCAGTACTTTACGACAGCAGAAAACGAAAAATATGAAAATAAAATAAATTTAAAAATTAAATGCAAAGGTATACCTACTCGTAGATATTATTAAAATATGATAAAAAAAATTACTTAATGAAGAATAAAATTATTAATGTTTTTTCAGCTACAGAAATCATGGAGATATCTTTTTGAAACAAACTATATTATGTATTTGAAAAAATATCTTAGGTGTTGTGCATTTTACCAAGATCATCGTATGATCGTGACATTCTAGATTAGGATTAAAATATCCAGTGTTACTGGTAAAAAATTCTGTCCAAAATACGTTAAAGTTTCTCGTAAATGGCCTATTACTTAGTCTGATTGACTCTACTTGAGTATTCACTATCGAGTATTAATGATTTTGCGTAAATTTTCTTTGAACACCTTCAAGTCTAGGAACCAAGTATAAAGTATGGATTCCCGACTGTTGACTCGTACTCAAAAACACTGCGGATTAAGGAATTTAAAACCATAATTGTGCTTTTAGAGTTCTTAGTGGATCTTACAATAAAACCTATTAGTAATCTTGTTGATTTTCTTACAATGTTTTCGATGTGTTGATTGAACATTAGTAAATCGTCGAATATAATTCCTGCATCTTTGATCAATTCAACTTTGTCCCTGTTGTTAGTTGTTACCACATATGCTCTGGGTATATAAAATTTTATTGGTGACTTTAGTGAAGTTTATAACTGTGCACTTATGTTCAGTTCCATTTTGTTGTCAATACATCATTCAGATAAGGTTTTAAGGTCTTGTTGCAAGAGTTTACAATTAGAATTATTTGTAAAGTATAACTCGAAGTCATCAACATATAAGTAGAGAAAAATTACTTGTAAGGTCGTTAATAAAAAAAAATAAAAGTAAGGATCCGAGGTGCGATCCTTGTGGCACACCCGACGTAACTAAAATTGGGGAAAAGTTAAAACCGTTAACAGTTACTAATAGGCTTGTTTGTGATAAACATGATTCTAACGAAGCAGATTTCCGTGTGCACCGATGGCATCCCGTTTATTTAGTAAGGTAGGGTGACTAACTTTGTCGAAGGCTTTACTGAAATCAGTTAACGCGGCATCTACTTGCCTTTACCTTCACCAACTTACTTACTTGTTTACCTTCACCAACAGATTATTATTAGATAGGTACCAATACACGTATGTAGGTACCTACAACATTATATGTTAATTACCATTTTACAACTTTTATGAAACTCTTATTATTATTTCAAACTAATTTTATCAGTATATAAGTAGTTTAGTTTCCCTTAACATTGTTGTTCTGACTTGATTGATTTCTGCCTATTGCTATTCTTAAAACCTAAAATAATTTTTATTTTCGATATTCGAAAGTGTAAATCGTATGACCGACATTTAAAACACAACTTTATCTACAACGTAAATTAAATTATCATGCATTATTTCCCACAATATTTGAAACCAAATTGTAGTTCAAAATTATTGCAGGTTTCTGTAATCATTATTATTAATTATTAACGATTTGCATGATAAAAGAACAAGTGCGTAAGTAGCAACCTGAGTTACTTTGTGTTTGTTTTTAGTTGCAATCGTATGGAAATTTGAATGTTTACTTATCGATGTATGTTACAACATCTGTTAATGTTGCAGTAAGCACAAGGTTCATCAAACACAACTCTCGTAATCTATCCTAGAAACCTAATATGTATAACCACACATTGGCAGCACCTTCGTGGGGTTCCATTACTTACATATATTTTATATATTACTATATTAAAAAATAATAAAAATTAATATAAAATAAAAATACAACTTTAAATATTTTTTTAAATGTGAACTTCAAAGACTATTAAAAAAACTACCCTAGAATCCAATGTAAAGTATTAAGACATAATTTCCAATTTTTATTTACGTTGGCATTCTAGGGGGTGTGGTTGACGGAAATAGAGTCAACCAGTCAACCCAACCTCACCACCGGACATCTCATTTACCCCTGGACCAAAAATAGCGTAGGTAAACTGGTCGAGTAAGCGATCGTACGTGACGTCATTGTTCTAGTTTCTTCCTTCTTTTTCGTTTTCAAACAAGAGTGTGATAAGGAAGAGGACAAACATCGATGACGTCAGTAGGATCGGTCGCTGGGCCGAGTTTACAGCATCTTTAGGTACCCTGGTCTGCGGAAAACAAACTAGTTATTTCAAAAAGAGCATTTGAGAATCTTAGAGAATTTTAATAACTTTGATGAAATTTATTCATGCAATTTTCAAGCATTTTAAATCTTTTCAGCTGGTAGGATTCTCATCAAACATGATACCTTTCATTGATGGTTTTATATTATTTTTGCTTAAATGAACACTTAATGCGATATTATTTTATTGTTAAAAAATACCGACTTTAAACTTACTTTCTATTTAATGTGCCGTCGAACGATACTGTTTAGTTAAAAAAGAGTAATAGGTAATGATTGGGTTGGGTAGCGGAGAAAATGACTTCCGCTGACGTGACGTGTATTGGAAGTTTTCTTTGGTGGAATGCATTTACCAACTACATAATACGTACATACCACTTATTAGATTTAAGTCGTGTACGGTATGTAACTTGCTTAAGATAGTTGCAATACTTTGGAAACTTCAATACTTACTAGTATACCTACAGGTGTACTTATGATAGTTTGTTTTCATAAATCATTTTTGTAGCTGTACGATTTATTGACTACGATATTTTTTTCCATTTCTAAGATAAACATTTATAATATCTATATAATCATGGGTAGACATTGCGAAAGTGTTGTTTGCGATATCATCAAACTTCAAACGGATATTATCAAACATGTTCTGTTACTAACTAACCAACCATCACGCCGATTCTACGCAGGGGTAGACAGAGAGGAATGACCGCCAAACAACCCGGTCTTGGCACACGCTCCTTGCCTCATTCACATTCTTATACATCATCGCATACATACTGTTCTATTAATCGGACTCTTGACATGGCCCGACTAAAGTTTCTGATTCAACTGATCGCGCCATGTCTTCCTCAGGTGTCCATGACTTCATCTACCAATCCAAACCATCTGAGCGTCCCTTTTTTAATTTTACTTACTACGCTTACATCATCCTTGCATTCTTTCCGGATCTCCACATTTCTCACACGACCATTACGCTTTTACCGCAAATGTGCCTCAGGGATCTCATTTCTACAGCATTCAGTCTACTTGCTTCCTTTCTCTGCCTTTTCTAAGCTTCACTGCCATAAATCAGAGTAGGTTGCCAGCTTTTTTTGTTACTGCCGACGGCGTTCAATCCTCCATGAATGGAGTTACGTGTATTGCCTACATATATTTGTAAAACCTTAAAATTTTTACTTTTGTTGATAAAATTAAAACATATACAAAATAACAAAATAAAAGCAGAAAAACAATGCATTTTTGTTTTATTCTGAACAAAATCACATCAAATGTTTTCAAGCGTAATATTTAAAGGAATAGAATAATCCCTTCATATGAATAAAGTTAATTGTTTGTGAATAAAATCGAAGTTAGTGTAGTATGAAGGTAGATTCTAAAGTTGCTTGGCAAGTACCGATCTCTTCTCACACGCAAGCGAAGATCTATAAGTATTATCGAGAGAAATCACTCTTTATAAAATATTATTTCTCATTATCCATTGAATAGTTCCTGTATATGACGTCACGTCCTTTCACTTTCAGAGTAAGTGCGGATGTGTTTTACCTTTTCATATAAGTAGGTACCTAAATAACTGCAGATATGATAGAAATGTGAAGAAAAAAATGAGTTTCTCTATTTATCTACTTGACAGACGCATTACTTCGTGTATTGCTTTACCGCAAAACAGAAAGAACTCAGCCGCAATTATTAAATGACTGTTTAACTGTACAAAGGGTAGATAAATGTGATGGAACTCCACATAACTCAATACTAGTATGCATTTCTTCCTTCATGAAAATTAATACATAGTATTACATAGGATAGAGCTACCTTCATACTCCTATATTCCATTGATATGACCCTTCTCAAATATCTCAAATACTTGTTCGTGACTTCTCGTGACCTTCCAGTGGTGTCCCTGACTACTTCTTTCACTAACTTGCTGACTAACTAGGGGGTAGAAGGGGTAGGCAGAGAGGACGGACCGCCAAACAACTCGGTCTTGGCTCATCGACATTCACACATCGCCTCATACATACTCTTCTGTTATTCTGACTCTTGACATGACCCGACTCAAGTATCTGATTCACTTGATAGTGCCAAGTTTTCCTCTGGCGTCCCCAACTTCTTCTTCTTGCATTATTTGCGAATCTCCACATTTCTCATACGATCATACATGGTTTTACCATACGTACGCCTCAAGATAATCATTTCAACAACATCCAGTCTTCTTCCTCTGCCAGTTCCATATCATACATCAGGTTAGGTACAAGCACTCCATTGTGAATCGCTTTGCTTCTTTTGACAGTTTTTTTATTAGCGCCAACTGGATTCAGTCCTCCATTAATTGAGTTACCTGCATTTACCTCCTTGCGACCTAAATAACCCCGACACTTCCCAAGTAATCACCAAATTAAGAGATCACTTACCTCCTCATTCGGTACACGTACGGGTACATTTTGAAGTTATTATTAAACATTCAGATTAATAATGAATGCTTTTTTAAATGTGTCCCAAATTATTCCTACAATTTAAAAAAAAACGAGTGTGCTTTAGACCACACGACTGAAGTAAAACTTCTTTAGCTCCATCTATAGATAGGAAGAGAGAAAGAAAATGTGCGCGCGCACTTCTCTCTCTTGCTCCTACAGTGTGATACAGACAATAGGCCTGCACTGTGTCTTAGATATACGAAACGCTATGAGAGAAAGAGAGAAAGAAAATGTGTGCTCGCACCTCTCTCTCTTGCCCTTACAGTAATATACTCTTTCTATCTTCACTAACTTATATCTCCCTCTCGTAACGCTGTCGTCACACCAGCTTACTCTCCAAGCCAAGCGTGCGTAAAGAAGTTTTACTTCAAAAATTGTGTGCAGTTCACACGCGGTGGAAGTGAAACTTTCAGAAAACTAAAATAGACAAGAGTGGGGAGTTTACGAAGCACCGCACAAAGAGGAGACCGATTAATCTATCTCATTCTCTCGCAGGCTAAATCCTAAAGATGTATGTGTTTGTCTCTTTTTTGTGTTGCTTTTTCGTTTAATCGAGTTTCAAATCACAACGGTGCTAAAGAAGTTGTCACTTAAAAAACAAGGAAAAAGAGATTAAAGAACCCATTGTATTTACGCATATCATCGGATATGCTCTTCGACTTTTTGCCGTCAATATACACGCCTGTCCAATTGACAGCAAGTATTTTTTCGCCCCGAGAGTCCTTGACCTTTCTGTGAAATTAATAATGCCACAAGATTGGCCACAGTCCCAACTCCCATAGCCATACCTACACAATTTTTCCTTGTTGTACAAACAAACTTACTTTATTTGCTGAATATTTAGCTTAGATGTTCGCTGTTCTATGGCATATAAGTTGCGTAGCTCGGTTTTTAAAGGGCGGTCGTTATGCTCTGATTGCTGCCAAAACCGCCGTCGTTTGTCCCTCGGATCGAATTACTGTAACGACCTTATAAAAAAAGCATTTTATGTATGTAAGTACCTACTTATGTTACACTTTTGTAGCTTTTACTACCATTTAATAATAATAATAAGTATTTATTCCGGTATGTGGGCACGTTATTACTTCTGTAGAATGCGAAATAAAAGCGTGTCCATCAACCAATAGGGAAGTACCTATTACTATCGAATAGTATGGAAGAGTTTGAAGGAAGAAAAGTTTAAGGTATCAGAATAGGGTAATGTGACTTCCCATCCTCTCTGCATACCCTTCTGGCAAATCGCTGTTACGCTGAGCAGATTTGTTCAATTTGTCGATCAATGTAGTATTTACGCAAGTCTGGATTGTCGGAGGAAGGGGTTTCGCCGCCAGCCTGTTTGTTTGTAGGGTGAAATATCCTTACAAATAATTTTGTCTCTTTCACATTATGAAATCCTGGCACTTCGAGCATACAACTTAGGAACGGTCGAGCATCGTGTAACTCGCGGGTTAGGTTCAGGCGAATATCTCACGAGTTTCATGTGGCCCTGGTAGTTTAGTAGTGCGGTTCGGGTGTAGTTCGGCTGGAATCACGGAGAAGTTTTCAACAAAATGTTTTCGTGAAAATTTTCTCCTGATACTTCTGTGCTCCTGGTACAATCCGCTTGAAATCCATATGATTTTCACAGCGCCGCGCGCCGCTCATGAAATTGCGATCACTGATTTGTCACGGTCGATCGACAAGGATTGATAGGATAACTTTCGGTGACTTCCTATCGTTCCCTAGGATAACTGCAGATCGCTAACGTACAAACGACAGTTGTGCGTTGAATATATTAAGAACACTTAGTTATTTTGAACTGTCACTTATCCTTTTGAAAGGACGTTGTGAATGAATGTAGAGGGGCATTTTCCCGTTCAGTTTCTTTCCTACACGTTACAAAATAACAATTTAGGTATCTACTTCTCTGTGCGCTCCAGGAACAAGAGGTGGGTATGTTGATACGGTTCAGACCGATCCACCGAATTTTAACCCTTTCTTATTCAAAGTAATATATTTAGCTTTGTGTTTCAAAATTTATCAAACACTTTGTAAATTCAGTTTTTCAAATCCCGAAAACTTGTAAAAATAAAGATAAAATGTTAATGACCGTAAAACCTTTTTAAAGAAAACATCTCCTTTTAACCAAACCCATTATGGGCGCAGTATAAAACAAAGCGGTAAATAAATAATCCTATATCGTAAAGTGTTTGTAAAAAATACGTTTCCAATAGTAAAAGCCTGGAACGTTGGGCTAAAGCCAAGTCGTTAATGTATTCGACGTGTTATTCGAAAAATCAGAAAACAGTTTGATCTTTGCCATTTGGTCAAACATCTGTCAAACACATTATGCAAATTTATTAGATTATTTTAATGTGTATTGGGTAGATGCATATAATATTATATATATATTAGTTTATTTTAAATGTTTTTCAATACATACATTAGCGTATTATGATAACATTGAGGTTTTATTACGAAATAACCAATGGCATTGGGTCCGCACGCAAGACATGAGAAATACTAATCCCGAGACCTTCCTGGTCGTGGGAACCTGGAAATCTGGAATTAAATAAATTAGACTGGTCACGATGTCAAGAGCATCATAATGTATCATGTTGAAGATGAATTTACGACGAAGATAATATTATATTGATGTGAAGTAGCTAGGAGTGCGTGCCAAGAAAAAGACATGCGTCGCTGTATTATTCTGTGTAAAAAAACTGGTGGCATGATAAGACAGATACATAAGTGAACTGCGGGTTGCAGAATAGATGCATTTTTGTATGCTTTACACCAAGGTTCTCCACTACCTGAAGCCGGTGGAATTATGGCATCCTCACTTTAGAATGTTGAGAGACTGAAAGAAGTGTGGGATGGAAAAATACATAGGGAAAATTGGGCAGTAACTACCTGGTTTCATAGTTCTGGTAAGTGGTAACTAAACATCGCTATGTGTGGGTAGTTTGTATAAATTTTTAGATTCTAAGTAGTGTTCTCTCACAAATGAGGTAATCAGAGCGTATTTTATAATACTAAAGTGAAGTTCGATTGAACCTGTTTTTTTATTATGGATAATTATTTCGATAATGCGCTCTTGAGGTGATGTTTTTATAATGAACAGTTTTTCTCGCATTGGTTGAGATTGATCAAAAAGGCAAACTGTTTTATGGTGTGCTCAAAACAAAAACAATAAATTTCGATGTTAGTAAAGACCATTTTCTGACTGATTACTTACAACATAAAATTTCCCAAAATAAAATCTACCAGCAGTTCTGTGAACAATAGACCTCTCGTCTAAATCGGCAATATCAAAGACCTTTTAGATTCGTGGAGCAAAAATCTAAACCAAAATTTCTTCTGAAATCATGAGATTTTTAAGTATGTAGGTGGTTTCTTAAACCAAATAATGATAAACCTTATTCTTCATGCACCTTTTTTTTTAATCTCAAATAAGGATTTATATAATTTGCCCAACAAATACGTCACCTTCCAGGTAAAAGTATGCTCCTGTACATTTTCTTTAAAAAAAAAGTCTATTTATAGTTTTGTATCAGTGATCAAAGAACCGGTGGATGCCATATTTTAGCCACAAGTTGTTATAATGATTTGTCTAGTCTGTAGAAGTCAGAATGCAGAAATCTATGTATATAAAAATGTTTGTATGTATGTCCGCTATGCGTTGCTAAACCATTCATCCGATTACGATGAAACTTTGGGGGTTTGATGTGTGCATGCCCGCGATGGTTTCTGTATACAATAGTGAGCTCTGGCATAATTAAATTACGCATTGCTAAACCGTTCATCCGATTGCGATAAAACTTTGGGGATTTGATGTGTGCATGCCCGCGATGGTTTCTGTATATAATAGTGAGCTCTGGCATCTTGAAATTATGCATTGCTAAACGTTCATCCGATTGCGATGAATCTTTGGTGAGTTGTTGTGAGCACGTCAACGAAGTATATATATATATATATTGTTGAGCCATGACATTATGTAATTTATATTAAAAAAATTGCAATAGTGGCACGCGAACTGTTCGAAAACTGAATGTACAGGGACTGAATGTGTGGAATGCAGGAGGCGGGAGGGGAAATCGGGAGGGGGTTCGTGGGACGGTGGAAGCGGGAGAGGGGAGTGGGGAGGCGGAAAGCGGAGAAGGCAGAGTGAGGACGCGCGAGGGGAAGGGGATGCGGAAGAAGAATGGTACGAAGTGAAAGGACACGCAGGAAGAAACGATATCTTTATTAAGTGGCATAGCAACGCATGCCGGGAACTACAAACCCAGAAGCTAGCAGATTTTGATTTTTATATTTTATGGATTTCCCCCTAAAACCATGAGCGAAGCCGAGAGTAAAATAATAATAAATTTAATAAATTTGGATAACTTATATAGCGCTGTTTTTGCGAAAAATCGCCTCAAGAGCGCTGTAAAAGCTATATATGTACTATAAATTTGTACAGCGCCCTTGAGGTCATTTTTCAGAAAAGCGGCGATATATATAAATCATCCAAATATTATTATTATTATTACTCTCAATGAAAATTCTGTCTTAAAACGGACCATTAAAACGATCACCATCTTGAAACGGAAGCGGAACCTACAAACAAACTTACAAATGGACGAAATCCCAACACAGAACTTTGCTAAACTTAGCCAGTCGAGTGCAAGAGCAGAGTTTAACATTGGTAAGAAACAAAAAAACGTCCTCCGTGACGAAAAGTAACGAATCGGTCAAAGTCAGGTCAACATGTGTGTGGGGTCTAAGGGGAGTGTCTAGGACTGTAGACTGCCGCCTACCGACTACCGAATGCCGTGTTGTGTCAGGCTACATCCCCAAGTGCCGGTGGCGGTGTTGGTGACGGTGTGGCGTGTGGTGTGGTGTGGTGGTGCGGTCCTATTTCGCAGTGCCGCCGCTCGACGCTTCCTGCTCCGCGCCGGACCGGAACACGCTCGCCTTCAGCTGCCAGCGCAGAGCCGATCCGCACTGACTTTTACCCGAGAACCTCAAACTGTTTCACCTTGCCACACCTCAACCTAACAACGTTTAACAAAATGGGCGGGAAAGTATGTTAAATCAAAAAGAAAAAAACTACGCGGAAGCTAATCTAATTATAGATCTTTTAAATACACCTCAAATAGGCTTCAAATAACTGGTGGGAATTTAAACCAACGGTACCTACCATATTTTAGATTTTCTCCATAATTATCAGACTTGTATTAGTAAACATATCTTTTAGTTTTCTCTTGATACAACACAATATTTCGTTTGACACAGTACTAGATATCTATGATACTGTAATTAAAGTAAAACACATTTTTGTACAACATTAGTGCACTATAATGTTCAACGGTGAATTCCGTGTATTCGGAGAATTCGGTGTAAGACCTGGAATGAGAGAACCCTCCCTTTGAATAAACATTGTAGAAACGTTGCAGATCCTTGGAATTTGAATGTAGGTAGGGTTCCTAGATTAAAAAATCAAAATCCCGGAGAAAATTCCTGTGTTGAACAACATTTCTGAGAGCATTAAAATTAAATATCAGAAGTGATGTTTTTACTTTGATTTGTAATAAAAATAATTTGGTTTATTTCATTTTTTATATCAATCTCCACTTAATTGTAGAAATTCCGGACTGTTTAGAATTCCCCCCGCATTCCGGACAAAGACCTATATTTCCGGACTTGTCCGGAAAATTCCGGACGTTTGGCAACCCTACCTGTAGTATTTTGTACCAGATCCAGTGTATTGTAGCATGTTCCACCGCGCTGATGGGTGCTAGGTGTGGTTCATTGGCACACAGCTCAGCCTAGTATACCTATCTAACGTTTAAAGAGGCATAAGGCACGCGAGCCACAGTTTTGTATTGCCTTTGTTACACTATGTCTCTTGTACTGCTGCGACTACCAGTACTCGCCTCTCTAACCTTCGTTCAGCCAAGGTTGTCTCAATCTCAAATCTTTATATTATGTCGTGGTCCGTCGATACCGCGAAACGCTATCTTTAGCCAAAATGGTATCTATCAAATTATACAGCGTTCCGCAATAAATTTACTAACTATCATAATATCAAGTTTCCGTGCAGGTTGGCACATCGCGTACATACTCCAAATTTAATTTACAATCGGTATGATGTGCAACGCTTTTCTGTTTTAACTAATTTCCATTATTGCAAGAAGAGACCTAAAAATTCGTCGTAATGATATCCTGATATTTTCCCGTTTTTTAATTAAAACTTTTGTATGGATGTGAAAAATGTGAAAAAAAAAGAAATTTATTTATTTATTTATTTATCTATTTTTTTATTTTTTATTTTAGTACTTATCTTAAAAAAATGGAACATGTTACAATGTTACTTTTCCTCCATTAAAAGCATTTGCTTGTGGATGGAGGAAGAGTTTACATTTTAAATATGTAGGTACAATTTATACAATCAGATGTTTCACATATGTACAGATTCACAGTTAATATCCTGTTAATATACCGTTAAAACACAGTTTAATTATATCGCAATCAAGACCCTTTAACTAAAAGAAAAAATCATCTACATGTATTCAGTAAGAAGAAAAATAGGTATAATTTTTAGTGTGACATTCATGTGGTGATGGGGGAAGCAGCAATTTTCCCATTGGTGATTTCTCTAAAATGCTTTTTGATGGAGTTCAACAATTGTACTTTGTCATTAATACTTCTGATTTCTACTGGATATAAGGTATGTTTACATTACATTATTCAATGCCTGTCTCACTAGGGTATACCTGTGTTGAGACAGGCGTAGAGGTACATAAATGAGTATCATACATAATAATATTTAATTATAACATAAGAATATTTAAGGTAAGATACATACTGATTTATACAATTCAAACAGAAAGATGATTAAAATTGAGGGTTAATATCATAAAGAGAGCATTATATAGGTGAAGGAAGAGAAGATTCTATATAGGTAGTTATATTATACATATAGGATTTTACTTTTTTAAGTTCTTTAATAAGGGTAAGGACATACGTGAGATGGTAATTCTGTCTATTTGTTATCTATTTTACAGATGTTAGCAGTAGTGTGACGTCCAATACTTATAATCCATTTCTTTATATCTTGTTTGTATTTGGTCATTGCTTCAGTTTGTCTAATCGTGGCTGGAAGTGTATTGTGTAGTTTGCAAGCTATGTATTTAAAGTGTTTTTGTCCAAAGTGTTTGATATTTTTTTAATTTACCATCTTCTTACGTGGAACTTTCAAAAATCAAAATCAAAATCAAAATCAAAAAATATTTATTGTAAAATGAAAATTACAAAAGGTGTAGCTTATGGGTAGACCCCATTTCTTCCAGCTAACCACATATATATGTAACGTGTAACTCCGTGTGTTATTCATTATTTATCATATTCGCATTGTCTACGAAATCGTACACCAATGTGATGTGTTGTGTCTGAGGTGCGTAGGTACGTTACGTTTCACAATATGCTTTTCCGATCTCGTTTTAAAATCTATAGAGAACCATTATAAACGATCGTTACCTTGCTGGTGAATGCCATTACAGACTTTATCCAATGTTATCTAAAAGCGTTTTTACGCAAAGCAGGACCGAATTGGGCCATCAATCCAGTCTATCCAAATTACACGCGCACGACTTTGATTTGCGTGAAAAAATTGGGCTATTGAACGAAATCTTTACTTTCAATAAGTCATGTCATGGAGATGTTCTGAAGAATAATAATAGAGATCAGACTTTAAAGTAGTGTTGAGTACCTCATACAAGAGGCACCTCAAATGTCCCATTCAAACACGTAAAATGTCCCCCCACCTCACAAAATGTATTTGTACCAACTCTTTGTCTTTGTATTACTACAAATGTCATGTCACGTTGTCGCGTATGGGACAAATATGAAGGGAGGACAATTATGAGGTGGGAGGTGGTTGGTTTATTGGACAACATTCATGTCATGTCTACGGGACAAATATGAGGTGAGGTGCGAGGTGGTTGTTGTATTGGACTACATGTCATATCACGTAGTCACGTATGGGACAAATATGAGGTGAGGTGTGAGGTGGTTGGTGTATTGGACTACATGTCATATCACGTACCGTACGGTACAAGCGTATGAGGCCTTTTTCATATCCATTTTTCGTATTACAAAAATAACAAACCCGGGAGGCAGGTATGTGTACCGCCGCCCCGGGAACCATTTATTAGATAACCAACACCTCTGTCATAGGTGTACAAGTGGTTCGCTACGTATGGTGACTTAGCAGGGGTGCCTGGGTTCATAGGGTGAGGTTTGTGCAGGTCTAGGCGGCGGATGCGTCTGCTGCATGGCAGGCCGGATCCGGAGTGAGTGGTTGAGGGAGTCCCTTTGACTTCTCCGGCCTTACGCCTTGCACAACTGGGGGGATGGATTAATACGTCCACAGCATCCCCAAAGATGACATAGTGTCTCAAGGGAATTATTTTTCTCAGGGCCCCCGGTGTGGAGCTAATGTAAGCGAAAATATTTTGTAACACATTACCTCTCACCTCAAATGAGGTGGGACACCTCAACACCTCATTTCGATATTTGAGTACCTCATACAAACTCATCCTGATGTCGTGTCCTACCCAACACTACTTTAAAGTTGCCGCAATAAATAGATAAATACTCTTCCAGGTACCAGTTTATGCTATACGTTATAAGTTAATACTCTTCATATAATATGTTGTTTTATTGATTTTCAGTAAATGCTTCATAAATGTTGTATACTTATTATTGTTTCGTATTTTAAATTTAAGTTTTCAAGTTATGTATCATCATCATCATTATCATCATTATCATTATTGACATTGGATCATGCTTTCAAAATTCCGAATTTGTGCTTTACGCTGACGACATGAAAATATTCAAAGTTGTGCATTCTCTTTCTGACTGTGATGCGTTACAAAGTGATCTAGATAGGCTTTGCAAGTATTGCAAAGTTAACTGTTTAGATATCAATGTTTCCAAATGTCATACTATGACATTCACCAGAAATAAACATGTTATTAAGTACTCTTATTCACTCAATAATGAACCTGTCATCTCGAAAACGGAATGTAAAGATCTTGGTGTGTACCTCGATAGCAAACTTATATTTAATAAGCACATCGACTCAATCGTTCACAGGTCATATAAAATGCTTGGTTTTGTTCTTCGCATAAGTAAAATGTTCAATAACCCGCGTACAGTAATAATGTTATATTTTGCATTAGTCAGAAGTACACTGGAATATGCTTCGCCAATTTGGAACCCGCAATACAAAGTATACATAGATAGCATAGAAAATATTCAAAACAAATTTATAAAATATCTTACCTTTAAATTCAACAATAACTTTGAATGCACATTTCAAACATTGCAACAAAGGCGAGCAATAGCTGATTTGACATTTATACACAAAATTTTAAATAATAACATTGACTGTACCGAACTTCTTTCCCTAGTTAATTTTAATATACCCTTAAGACGTACACGTCATACAGAACTATTCCACACGCTTAATTAAATAAAATTAATTACAAGACAAATGCAGCATCTAATTCACCAATCAATCGTGCTCTTCATAAGTTCAATATTATTGGTCTAAATTCCAACATCGACATTTTCTCTGATTCACTGCCCAAATTTAAAAAGAGCATCTTGCGAATATTATAATTTGTTCAATGCGCACACATACATACACACATACTCACACACTCACACACACACCTTCCCACTACACACATCACCCGGTAATTACTTAATACGCATACCATAAATAAGACACTACAATGAAACACATAATAGGTACCTACCATGTAATATACTTATAAATTGTAATTTTTTAAACAAATTATCTTTTGTACTGTTTGTTTCTGTTAATAAATAAAAAATAAAAAAATAAAAATAAAATAAAATTACATAGTAGATATAAAATGAAGTCGCTCAAAATGTATGTGCTATAATCTTTTAAACTACGCAACGGATTTTCATACGGTTTTCACCAATATATAGAATGATTGGAGAGGAATGTTTATATGTATAATACATGTAAATTATATTAGAGAAAAGCCGAGAAATTCAAAGAAAACATATTTTTGTGCGATTTAAAACGGCTGGCGGGCCATACTATAGTCACTTTTGAAGTAGGTTCCACGCAAGAAATTGGAAAATAGATGTCCTAGAGTAAGTAGGTATTTGATTTTCCCTTTTCAAATATCCAGTGTTGCATTGCAAGCATTGTATAATGTGGCGATCGCTCGAATTGCATTATTATTACATAGTATAAAATGAAGTCGCTCAAAATGTATGTGCGCATAGATCTTTTAAACTACGAAACAGATTTTCATGCGGTTTTCACCAATAGATAGAGTGATTCAAGGGGAAGGTTTATATGTATAATACATGCTTATTATAGTAGAGAAAAGCCGAGAAATTCAAATATTCAATTCAGGCAGCGTGCAGCGGGCAGCGGGCAGCTGGCAAGCGGGTGGTGTGGATTTTATAAAGGTTGGGTAATGGCGTTGTGTTTCGTTAGCCACAACAACGTGTGGCCGGGTCTGCTAGTATATAATACTTTCATTGTTTTTCATGTGTTTGCTTCTATGAAAATGCATTAGTGATTACTGCAGACACATTAGTCTAGGGATATTTATTTATATTTGAATTTTAATTTATTATGTATTACACAATAAAATGTTTTATAAATATCCTGTTTGTGTCTCAAATAAATACAAAATTTGATGTTGTTTCTGTGACCAACTGGAAAATCAATTTGTAAATCACAAACAGACGGGGAATTAAGATTCTTGACCCCGGTGGCTAGGTAGTTACCCGTTCGTAGCTGACGCAAGGCTGCTATATCAGAATTAAATATAACAATGTTTCCTAATGTCTCTTTCATTATCAAAAAAGTACTTTCGTTTTTGTCTCGGTTTTTATTACGGTGTCGTAAGTAGAAGTTCTGTGTCTGTAACTTGTTATGTTTTATGATTTAAAGCCGCGGCAAATGTACCCAATTACTGGTATTATGGAAACATAATAAACCTATAAACTGTTTTCAATGATCAATTGAAATGATCTTTTGGTGACTTGAACATAAATTTTACTCTAATGGCGTCCAAGAATATAACTTATTTCTAATTTCTATCGTAAGTTAAAAGTAGTACGAAGTCGGGAATATGATATCTTATATATAAAAATGAATCGCTAAATGTGTTGCTAAGCGCAAATCTCGAGAGCAGCTGAACCGATTTCGCTAATTCTTTTTTTAGAATATTCCTTGAAGTTCTTACGGAGAGAAAAATTGAGAAAATTGCGCAGAAAATTGGATAATTTCAGAAAACCTAACGACTATCGCACGTTTGACAGTTCGCGTGTTTGAGAATGACATTGTTAAATCAAGATTCTATTTTTGAAAATCTTTAAGTTGATAAATTTATTTAAAGTAGGTACTCCCCTAATATTTTCAATCGGATCAAGAATTTTAGATATTTTAAATAGGTACCTATGTTAGGTACCAAATTTAATATACATGAAAAATGGAAAATTGAATAAAAATTGAAAAAGGTGGAACACGGGCTGTTTAAAAACTGAATGTACTGGGATTGAATGTATGGAAAGCGGGTGGGGGAGGGGAGGAGGGAGGGCGGTGAGAGGGGGGGGAGGGGGGGAAGGTGGAGGAGGCGGAGTGGGAACCCCCCTTACACCATGCGAGCGAAGCCGCGGGAAAAAGCTAGTTTGGAATAAAACTCAAGATGAACAGAGATTTCTGATAACCAGATATGTTTTCGAAATTTAAATTTATATGTTTGCGATAAAACTCAAGTGCAAATACTCTATAAAAATATTAACAGTCAGTTAGAAAATGAATCTGCCATCTACCGAATGGATTCAGGCTTTGCTCTGGATTTAGATTCTAATGTAATAATTATTTTAATCGCTCTACATCTACACTTTCTATTGCAAAATCACGATGCAGCTAACACTTTCGTATGAAGATTCTCCATTATGTATTAATTTATGGAAAACATTATTACATAAAATGAGATTAATTGCGTATGTGCTCATCATATTCCAATTAGGGCGATTCGCATGAAATATAGAAAAAAATAGATTATTTCAAACGGAGCTTACAGTTTTGGTGGACACAGCTGAAACAAATATTATATCATTGAAGCAGAAGATAACAATAATAATCTAAACGAAAACATGAAAGAGAACAAGACACAGAAAACAGAAAAAATACAATGATCGCAACTGGGACTCGAACCGCACCTCTAGACCTCTCGTCTAACCGGGACGTGCGCGTTAACCAATTTTGCTATTGCTCCCTTCTATTGCTAATTAGTTGAAGATAATATTATTAATTCTAAAATTTTAAATATGAGATTGACTATTATGACGGCGGGAGCAATATTGAAATTGGTTAACGCTCACGTCCCGGTTAGACAAAGGTCTGGGTTCGAGACCCAGTTGCGATTGGAGGATTTCCTGAAGTTTCTTTTATCTTTTAAACACCACCATTTTGCTCTGGAGAATCGAAATCCGAAAATCAGCGCAATTTAGTTTCGGTAAAGTGTGTGCTCAAACAATAATTGAGATCCTCAATCATTACGCAATCTCGAGCTATTTTGAAACATGCCGTGTTACAGATTTTAGCACCACCATTAAATCTCATATATTGGGAGCAGAACACTCAACAGATGCAAAACGAGCATTTGAGAACAAACTCTTCCCGAGTCACTCTTGACTAACAATGAATTGATGTTTAATTTATTCGAAAATATGTGACTAACCCCACAATGTATTGAGTTTATACAATGTATTAAGTTTATAAAACGACATAAGGGTCGGGATTGAACCCTCTCCGCTTGGAATTACTGTGTTACGTATGTACCCACATCCGTACATTCACACAGCCTAATTATGTACTAGCATTCTTCGGACCACCCAGCAACAGGCCAGTTGTCCTAACGTTCGGAAGTTATATTTGTTCCTGTCAATTATTAAAATCAAACTACATTTCATTTCTGTCATTGTTTCACCACGCTTCTTGCAAATATTATTAACAATACAATACCTACGCAGAGTCGGATTCCGCCATAACTGTATTAGTTTCAGCTGCCTACTACATAGAAAGTCATTATAAAGGTAGCACTCTCAACTGTTGTTTTATTTGTGATCTTATTTTATAGCACGTTATGATACTTCTCACACGCGGCAATAAAATGTTGTGAAATATAAATCAAGAGATTTCAGAATTATTTACCTGATACGATGTTTATCTTTTAACATTAATATAATATAAATAACATATTATTATTTTTGCAAGTGTTACATTTTTTTGAGATCTCTCAAGTGATATTTAAACGTTGCCTCAAATGTCTAGATATGAATTTATTGCCTGTTTTCCTCCCTCCTCCATTTGTCTCCAACACGCAATATATTATCCTTCTTAAAACATTGTTCTAAATCACATCATACATTATGAGCAGTGGCGGCTCGTGACTTTTGCGTGTGCTAGGCTAATATTAAAAAAATGGCATCATGGATGTTGTCGTATGCGAAAATTTTTTTTTTTTTCAAAAATCGGTGTTTTGTATGAAGATTTTTCAGGAAATCGGTGCGGCACACCGCCAAACTGAAACTTTCTGAAATTTTTTATACAAAAAACTGATTTTCAAAAAAAAAAAAATTTTTTTTCGGCTACAACAACATCAATAATGCCATTTTTTTTTTAAATATTAGAAATCTAGCACACCAAAAAGTCACGAGCCGCCACTGATTATGAGCGCATTAAATCATAACATTTTTAATACACCACCTCACTAATGTAAATATTGTACCAATGTATTTCAATACCTACCTATTTTCTGGAAATTTTCTTCCCAATGCGTCTCCGCTAACATTATATTGTAACAATACCTACCGCACTCTTATATTATTATTATTATTCGCTTTTGTTCATATTTAAGTAATTTTGATAATATTATTCATTGCGATATGCCTACATTCTTTATGCTTTGAACAAGTGGATCACCAATTGAACAATACTTAAATAACCATCATCTAACTCTAGAGCGAGTGTGCGCAATATGTTTGCTTTGTCATAAAATTCTTCTAATTTTGATATTATGTCATCTTAGTTATCTACTCTGTTCGCTGACATTTACAAGAAATATAAATTATTCTTATTATTATCACATACCAGCTGGTTCCCGGCTTGCGTTGCTATGCCATTTAATAAATAAATTGTTTCTCCCTGCGTGTCCTTTCCTATTCGTCCCGTTCCCCTTCCGCCTCCTCTACCTCTCCCACATCCCCTTCCCCTCTCGCGTTCCCACTCCGATTCCTCCACCTTCCCTCTCCCCACTCCACTCCCCCCTTCCCCCATCCCGCGAACCCTCCTCCCGAATTCCCCTCCCCCCTCACACATTCCATACATTCAGTCCCGGTACATTCTGTTTTCAAACAGCTTGCGTGCCACCTACTGCAAATTTTCATACAAATTTCATAATGCCAAAGCTCACCAGTAGTTTTATACAAATCTTGTCCTGACAATAACGAACACAAAAAAATTAATTATTCAATTTGGTGCGGTCGTTAGGAAGGTTTGCGCGTACATACATTTCGGCGATTCATTTTTATTTATTAAATTTTAAATTGTATAAATAAATAATAATAATAGATAGATGTTAACTACGACGCCTGAAATAAAATTTCCCGCAAATATATCAATATCGTTTCCACCACAACGATTTCCTCCACAAAGCTTTTCGTACGACGTTAGGGGCCATTCATTTATTACGTAAGACGAATTTTACTATCCTCCCCCCCCCCCATTATAAGAAAAAATAAGAATAGGCCGACCTCCTCCCCCCCTGTTTCTGAAATCGTTTACCTACACGCATCCGAACGAACCTCGGAACTCGCGCGGTTGCCCGCGCTTTTTCAAAGTATAATTTTAACTTTGCGCATTTTTGTGATCTTACGTAAGAACTATCGAGACTCCCTCCCACCCCCTTATAAAAAAATTAGATATCGTCAACCCGCCCTCCCCCCTAAATCGTCTTACGTAATAAATTAATGGACCCTTAGCAATAACTCGCTTTTGTCAGGAAATTTATTTGACAGTACACGTATTAATATTAACAATTTCATAATGCAAGAGCTTAGGGAACGTACCCATCTACGTGACACGTTTAGGGGGGGGTCTTCAAAATGTCACGCTTGGTACAAATGAGCGGCGGGGGCCATAGGTTTTTGGTCACCGGGGGGGGAGGGGGGGGTTAAAAATGCAAAAAGTTGGTCACGTAGTATGGGTACGTTCCCTTACCATTATATATAGCCTATATTTTATTCTGATGTATGAGCATTATTATTTTCAAGTTTTTAAAATCCATTCAGTGTTTTTGCGTGAAAAACTTTTGCGTGAAAAACACACACATGCATCCAGACAAACTTTCGCGTTTATAATTTGCACAACACTACTACACGTACAATGGAGTGGTGTGGTTTAATCAACTAGCAATAGAGCTGAGATTAGAACCTGACTACAATAAATTCAAAAATAAATTAAACAAAAATATCTTAAATAATTTAGCCACTTAGAACTAGAGGTGGGTAAGTTCTGCATTTTTCCGGAAGCCTCCGAGACTTGCTTCCTTTTAAAAGTACACGAGTTCTAGGAGCAGGTCCCGGGTCCGAGTTCTTAGGTGCGGACTGGGCACTGGGTATTGTTGCGGCGCACCGAAACGGGACGCACGGGTTCAAAGAACTCGGAACCAGGACCTACTCGTAGAACCCACACGAGAACTCAGAACCCCGGAGTCGGACAAGACCCGTACGAGAACAAGGACCCGTCACCCGTGCAATGTAGGTACATTCAATGTATCTACACTGCACGGTCTTTTATTGAGAATTTAAATAAGTAAATTAATAAGCTGTAATGCTTTACTATAAACTATTATTTTATAATGCACGTCACCCGTTGATTAACGATACCAGATAAGACGCTCTAATTAAAAACTACTCCGTGCCTAGCCGAAGGGGTCACGCACGTGTGTGTCGATCAACGAACAGCGATCGAATGAACGCCCAGCGCCCAGCTCGTGACGTGACTCAAGGGGAAGTGTCATAGTTGGCCGGCCGTGGGTAGCGGGGAGTGTCGGGAACTCACCGAGACCCGCGACTCATGAGTGGAATGGTGAGTGACGCCGGACCGTGGATCGCGGAGCAAGCCGGCGCGGCGGCCACGGGGTGAGTCAGGAATGTAGTAGTTCGCGGCGTTCGCGCGAGTCCGGGAGTGGGCGAAATGAATGGATTGTGTCGCGATTCACGTAGCTTGGAACAAGGCGTTTGGGTTTAAAGGAACCCGGGACTTGTATTCGAGTGCGGTTTTCGCGCTTCGGCGTTGAGTAGCTCGGACCGCCGGATTACCGCCGGATTTATTTGGATGCGGAGAGTACTGGGACTGGGCCGGGTTCTCTGGGAGTAGTCGATTTGAAAAAGGAGTGGGAGTAGGAACCGCTTCCCGCAAAGGAGCGGATCACATGAGCCCATTCCAGCTGAACTGACACATCGCTACTTAGAACCGCATTAACCTTTAATTAACAATACTTATTCAAAAATTATTTTATATTATTATTTTTTTTTTTAATATTATTTTATTTTTTTTACACATTCGATTTATGTGAGTACGTAAATATAATGTATGTGTTATAATTTTTAATTTTAATTTTTTTTATTAAAAAAATATTTATATATTTTTCTCTTCCCTTTACACACGAGTAGTTACACTCTCGTAAAGGTTATATATATTATATACATATATATGTTTATACTGTTTCTAATCAATGTTGCATGTTAGTAGTTAATGATTTGAGTTTAATCCGTTTGTAACCTGAAAATGTAATTACTCATGATTATATTACATGTATATGTATATAAAAACAAATAAAAAACAAATAATATTAAGTAAGAATTAAGATGTAGTGTCAAGGGATTCAATACTATGCATGTCTGTAAACGCTTGTCAAATAATTTGAACATTAATTTTATTATAATTACGATATAGAAAGCGAGGTCATAATAAATTCGCTTTATTATTTCTGCAAGTTTGTATGTTTGGCAGAGCTTGAAGTTAGCGAAAATTGTGTTCATTCAACTATAATAGCCAATATAAAATGTTACTGTTTATTTAGTACTTTTACTAAAATATAATAATGATTATGTCTTGAGGTGTCTTTTAATAATTTTTTTGCAGCATTGTTTTATTATTTTCTATTTTTTTAAATCAATAAGTTCCCAGGCATACCAAATAAATATGTACGTCTAAAATAGAGCGATATGTCCAATTTGACCATTATCATTATTTAATCATATTCCAATGTTGTTTTCAGTCAATTAAAAAGCAAGGCTGAATGCAATCACAATAATTATTTGATTATTTAATCCCCAACTTGTTCCAAATCTGTTTGCGCTGCACAAAAGGAGTACGATCCAGATAATGACGTGCTGTGTTGATCTCATAAGATACGCAACTCAACATCGGCAAAACTGTACCAATTCAGCGAAAGTGACATCACGTACTTACCCAATCAATAGTGTACATAATATGTGATACAAGATTTACCAATACATTTTGATGAAGTGCCGATATATTTTAAAGTTGCATTACCAACGGATGAATTTGGAGACTAGAGCGACCAGTTTCCGCGTTGCTACAACTTCACCCACACCACATTCTCACACACGCACACGCTAACACACTCACACACACGTAGCACTGATGATATATACACAAGTAAAAAATTTACCTTATATTTACGAACTTACAAACACATCAGATACTTACGTATTAAGTACGTAGGTAATAATTATATACGTATTAGGTAAGAATTAAGAGGAATATAAACGCTAGAAATATTTCGAATCTCATGCCTACAAAGTTTTAAAATCGAGCGTCTTATTTGCACGAGGCAAGTAAGCGAAAAAGTGGTTTTGATTTATTCTGTGCATTATTTTGTAAGAACGAAAAAAAATTAGAACATGGAAAACCTCAAAAATAGTCTTAGCCATAAAGGGGTATTTATTAAAAATTGTTTCTTGTATTACTTCATAGTTAAGTCATGAAAAAACATTTTTTTTTGGTGGTTTATGTTTAAATTTTTTGTTACGTAAAAAATAATTTTATTGTAATTGCAATACAGATGAAAAGCTAGTAAAAGCTTCGATTTATCCGTAGCATATTTTTTGATGTTCATACTGTAAGCCGATTCGTCGTAAAGATTAATCAAAATAGTATCTAAATATGATTTCACGTATAACTTCATCTTAAGTATTACGTAAATAGTATTAAGTACGTACGTATTAGGTACAAACGTATTAGGGAACGTACCCATACTACGTGACCAACTTTTGACAAATTTTAACCCCCTCCCCCCCCCCCCCGGTGACCAAAAACCCAAGCAACCCGTCGCTCATTTGTACCAAGCGTGGTATTTTTAAGACCCCCCCCAAACAAGTCACGTAGTATGGGTAGATCCCCTTAAATACGTTCGTATTTAATGCGTAGGACAGGTACGTACGCATTTATCTACTACGTAGAAAGTACAAATTTTGAATTGAGTACCTATCACTTGAGTTTTTTTAACAGAAAATCAGTTATTACTTTATTATCAGTTACTACTTTTACTTTGAATCCTTTCAATTTACATACTTGTCATTCGACTTACTATTGTATTAGCTGCGTACAATGTACATTTTATTATTATTGCTGTGGAGTGAGAATAGATTTATGACTCTGACTACTTCATGCTTTGAAATTTAGTAAGCAGATTATTATATTTTATATTGTGTTTTTATATCTTTTTTTTTAAATAATTTTCAGGGTTATATTTTTGTTAACTTCTTACGAGTACAGGACCCTTTCTTTTTTGTTTTACTTTTTAATTATAATTTTAATCACGTGAAAATCTGTTATTGGATATTTTGTATATTATTAAAGTTATTATTTTAAGTGTAAAATATCTGTTGAATTTCCATAATAAATAAAATAAAATAATATTAGCGCATATAAAATGTATTCATATTGTAATATGTTCCTAATTCGCTCAAATGTCGATAATTTCATCTGTTTTCTAGCGTAGGTAGTTCGTAAGTATGTACTGATCAAATGTCATCGCGCGTCGTGGTAAAAAAAGAGCACCAATTTATATTATTTGTGTGATATCTTTGACCGATGATGTGATGCAAGATTATGGCAGAATCAAGTGTTGGTGAATACGAATTATTACTTAATAATGTTGGTCAGACACTGGATTTGATATAACGCGATTTGTACTAAAATTTGCAGCAAGCTTTTAGTTGCGAATGAAGATTGACTCAATGTCTAATTTTAAGTGTACACAAACATTTATTCAGGTTTTTATTTTATCGCATTTATAAACCAACGGACTTACATAAGTATTATTCTGAGAAGTGCTTACATTCTGCCAGCGCGTGGACCTATACAATTGCCATCTTTTTTCGGAATAAACTGGCTTTTAAAAAATTGTGTGTAGTCAAAAGTATTAAACGAAATACAAGTGGGGTCAATTATTTTACAGAATTTGAACAATTCATCAAATTTCGAAGTTAATTTTCGAGATCCTGAAAAACTTGACCCCAAAAGAACTTGAATAGAACTTTCACAGAGCTAGAAAATTGATGAAATGTTCGAATTCTGTGAAACAACTGACCATTAGTTGTGACGAAGGCAATTTTGTGACAAGGGTTTCGATTCCCAAATTAATTCACAAGATTCTCAAATTTGAAAGTTAATTTTCAAGTTTTGTTATTATTTCAGTTATGCGAAACAAAATATAATAGCAGAACTTGAATAGAACTTGACATTAATTGAAATTTGATGAAATTTTCAAGTTCTGTAAAACAACTGGCCCTTAGTTCTGATGAAAGTAATTAGTACCTACGTTTTGTGATGAACCGTCCCAAATGTCTGGAGTAAGTGAGCAACCTCGATTCAGTTATGTTTTTCGGCTGAATGTAGTGGCTGAAGGTAGAAGGGAAAGTGACGAAAAGGAGGAAGGCAGAAAAGTTCCTAGGAAGTACTCAGATCTGGACACCAAAGACAGCTACAAAGATTACAAGATGTATTTCAGTCCTGAATTGTGGTTTTTCCATCAGGGCGATACTGAGAGTATCTCATACTATAGAGCGTGCCGCAAATATAATAGGTACCAAACAAACTTAAGAATCTTTTCAAAAATTAAAAAAGCACCCTTGTAGTGATTTTTAAGAAACAAGGCACGACTATTATTATATATTATTACAACAATATATTAGGTCCTTATATATGAAATCGGCGTTTAGTATGGGAGGAACATAAAGTCGATTTTTTTTTATATAATATATTTATTTAATCAAAGTATGTACCATTGCTATCTATCTATGCACTTTTGCCATCTCATAGGTAGTTCATCGATCCCTTTACTAAACAAACCCATTCGGACGGGAATCAATAAAATCTTTGAAGGCGGTTTGGACTGCCCCATCGGAGTTGAATTTTTTCCCTTGCAAGAAGTTAGCCAAATTTCGAAAAAAAATGGTAATCTGTTGGGGCAAGGTCCGGAGAGTACGGTGGATGTCTTAGACATTCCAATTGAAGCTCCTCTAATTTGGTAGCCGTCTGTTGTGCAGTGTGTGGTCTAGCGTTCTAACGCGCGTTTGTTGATTTGCTTCACTCAATTCGTGAGGTACCCACCTTTCAAGCTTTTTCACCTTCCCAATTTGCTTCACGTGGATTAAAACAGTTTTATCACTAACACCGTAGCCTGCAGCTAACTCGGACGTGGTTTGCGATGGATGCTTCCACAATAGCCTTCCATTCTTCATTATCAACTTTGGTCTCCGGCCGTCCACGGGGCTTGTTCTGCAGGTCGAAATTTCCAGAACGAAAACGTTGGAACCAAAAACGCACTGTGTTTTCTTTTGTGGCACCGTCGCCATACACATCATTAATCCTTCGAGCCGTTTCTGCAGCACTGGTGCCACGGTGGAACTCGTACTCATAAATAACTCGATATTTCAAGTTTTCCATTTTGTAAACTAAGTGACCCAAAGAAAAAAACAATTAAGGAAAAAACAAATGAATTATAATTTTCGTAACACAAATACATGAGAAATAGCTGTATAAATTTGAATTTGGAATTCCTAACCAAAGAGAAGATATTTGAGATCAAAGTTGCCAGTACGGCAAAACGCCAGTTTCATATGTAAGGACCTAATATATATTTTTTAAGAAAGACAAACATTGCTGGGTTACGATAATATTTGAAAATCTCCCACTACCATCAGAATAAGCGGAAAATTTTGCATTTATCTTGATGGAGGACTTGACCTGCCGAGGAATCGAACACGCGACGCCTAGGTGAAACCCAAACGCGATGCCAACTCAGCCACAGACCGGACTATATTATGACCGATATTATGTACCCATTAAAGATTTAAAATTGGTCGCTGCTGATTTTATGATTTTATTATTATTATTATGAAAGAAAACAACAAAATTAAGTCAGTTAATTGGTGATCTTTTCAGTGTTCCGACTACATCCCAGCGGGTGTATGAATCTTTGAAAAATAATAATTTATTATAAATCATGTAAGGTACACTTTCGAAATATACCTTGATTAAGAAAAGAAACTGCGTTTTTATTGTGAAAAGAACGTCGAAAACGAAGACTGCGGCATCATCCACAACTTACTTATAATATATGTAAAAACTTCTTATTTCTTCTGGCGCTAATCTTATTGTATAATATGTATGTTATTAAGTCACTAGTTTTAGGTCAGCATTTATATGTCTTAGTCATAAGTCACTAGCTATAAGTCTTAGATATAAGTCACTAGTTATAATTGTAAGCCAGCAATATAAGTCACTAGCTGTAAGTCTTAGATGTAAGTCACTAGTTATAATTGTAAATCTTACTTATAAGCCAGTAATCTATCTATCTATCTATCTATCTATCTATCTATCTATCTTCTATCTATATAAATAAAAATGAATCGCCGAAATGTATGTTCGCGCATAACTTCTGAACGACTGCACCAAATTGGATAATTATTTTTTTCTGTGTTCGTTATTGTCAGGACAAGGTTTGTATAAAACTACCGGTGAGCTCTGGCATTATGAAATTTGTATAAAAAAAATTCAATAGGTGGCACTAGAGCTGTTTGTAAGCTGAATGTACCGGGACTGAATGTATGGAACGCGTGGAGGGGGAGGGGGAATGGGGAGGGAAACTCAGGAGGGAGATTCGCTGGACGGGGGAAGAGGGGAGTGGAGTGGGGAGAGGGAAGGTGGAGGAGGCGAAGTGGTAACGCGAGAGGGGAAGGGGACGCGGGAGAGGAAGGGGGGGGCGGAAGGGGGACGCGAAGAATGGGAAAGGACACGCAGGGAAAAACGAATTTATTAAATGGCATAGCAACGCATGCCGGGAATCAGCTGGTATTAATTATTTTATATTCTTATTTGTACAGCGTACTTGAGGTGATTTTTCAGAAACACGGCGCTATATAAATTAGCCAAATTATTATTATTATTATTTCTACTATTTCCATATTCTATCAGAAACATACAATTACACGATATATTTCAATATATAGATATGCATAGTAAAATTGTGATGTTTTTTAAGAAGCGTCACTGGTCATGACCCCATTTGTACGATCAACAAAGCGACCAGTGACCATCTGGAACCGCAAAGATGCTACCACTAGCCCACTAAATTAATTTTTCTACATTACGCGTTCATACCACAAAGCATACGCTGATTTATAACTTTGGTTGTTGCGAAATCGTAGGAGTGATGAACTCATTGAAATATCTGCATAATTTATCTGCGAATTCAACAAATGGGACGGGTTCACTACAAATAATGCAAATTCGGTAATTATCTAAAATAATTTTTGTTTATGTAACAATAACAATTTTGCTAACCATATTTGTTATACCAACTCATTTCGCCCAAGATTTAAAAATGCTGTTTAAAATTGAACATAATGGGGTAAAGCCTGAATTTTCAAAAATAAAAAAGCTGTGCACAATTAATTACACGAGAACTCATCGTTTTAAGATTTTTTTGCTGAGACTTACCGATTTCTACTTCAAGTGAAACAATGGAGGTTTCACAAAAACAAACTGAAAAGTAAAGATTAAGATGCGAAGTCGAAGATAAGAAGTGATGCGAAATAGTGCAAAATCATATTAAGCCATGTGTTTTTGTTTTGAAAATTTGATCGCTTAGAAGTATTATAGATGCTTCAATTAAATACTGCGAAAAGAACACATCTTGGCCAAAATATCGATTATTTTTTTGTAAGTCTTTTCATAAGCGTAGAAAAAATAAAGTATTAGTGTTATTGTATAATGTGGCAAATGCAGTTGTTTTTATAATAATCGCAAAAAATATATATTTATGCCTGAACTTCACAAAATAAAATATAATATGCATTTTCGCGTTGTTATTTTTGACCAAAATTATTTCATTCCAAAGTTTTTTCTCTAGTCTTATCACATATTTTTAAATCATGCCCAAAAAGAGGTGTGGATTCCGATTCCGATTTTTTCCTGGACTATTGGATTTATCACTTTAAGGACTTATCACCTTAACATTCACGCACGAACCATAAGCACAATTAACACAAGCAACACACAAACATTATTTGTTTATTTATTTTATATTAGATCTACTCTTTATGTAGTATTGCATATTTCATTTATATTATTTAGTATTATTTTCCGTATATCAGATACATGTTTACTCTTTATTTACTTTATGTATTAGGGGATCAAATCACCCTAGAGTCCTAGAGGAACAAGTTCCATGCCAACTCAGAACCAACTCAACTCAACACCTCTTTGAAAAGTCATGATTTTTTTTCAAATAGCCCATAACCTAACTTAACGTCACAAGTGAAAAATTTTTATTTAAAAAAAAAAAATTCATTATTTTTAATGACTTAAGGAAGTGTTAAGAGGGTATTACCAGAGAAAACCAGAAATATGTCACTTTTAAATCAGATTTTAGACGTATTGACTCTTTTCCACAAATAATTATAAATGGATTTCGAAAGCTCATTCTTTTGTCTAGCATTCGCATGTTTTAAATTTTGAGAAAAAATGTTTATTTTTAGTATAATAAGGTTATATCATAGGTCGTTGGCAGATTTGTTAAAATTTCAAAAAATATTTTGTATTATACCACACCCATTTCAAATCATGCAGTAAAATAAATCAATACATTATCTGGGTATCACATGTTTTAGAATTTTAATTTTAGTTTAAATAAAATCATTAAAAAATATATACGTTCATGTGTTTCTTGACGAAAATTGGTCCGTTTGTGTATTTATTTGCGCACTTACAAATTATTATATTTCAGATTTTTTTGACATTTTTACTTAACTTAGACATTATTCAAAAATGATAAATACTTATAATCAAAAAATAATTACAGAAAGTACATTATTTTAATAGTTTTATCATCACGCCTTTCAGCATTTTTGGATGTAGGTATAAATTAAAGCACATTTGGAATGAAATAAAATCGATATTGAGTTATAATTTTAAAACGCTGGTACGGAGAATAACTAATCTTTCTCATTGTAACCGCCCTGTACGATCGTAAGAACAACTTTCGACGAAATGTAAATTTTCGGCCGCTGGCTGGTTAAACGCTCTTAATTTGAGTTCATTCTCAGTTGTCCTGTCACCAGAAGAACAATATAAATTAATAGTTTTGTAATATGTAGACCTCAGAACAGGCATTTATATCTAGTGCGGTTTACATGACAAACAAAAAAATTATTAAAAATTTTTGCCAATTTTTTTTTTAATAATTGTCTTGAAAGATTAATTCTATCAGAAAAATTAATGCTGCATCATTTGCTTTTACACGAAAATGTGTACAAGCAAATTAGGTGTGTTATATCGTGAATTACATACTGTACATATCTGAAAGCTCTCCGTTTCTCTAAAATAATCGATGTACTCGTATAGCTTTATTTTTAACTCCGCTCCTTTTTTTATTTACGAAGTTTTCAGAAAGCATGTTTCACTTTATATTTATGCCGATGAATCGAACGTAATAAATAACGTTTTATTGCGAGTTCTTTGTTTAACATTGCGCAATTTCATGGTTCATTCTTTAGTGTTATTACGAAGGTATTTCACTAGCCAGAATTATTAACTATAAATCTTTCGGTTAGAAATTTCAATATCGGCGCAATGGAACATGGGAAGTTAAGAGCGTTTAACCAGCCAGCGGACGAAAATCCACATTTCGTCGAAAGTTGTTCTTACGATCGTGCAGGGCGGTTACAATGAGAAAGATTAATTATTCTCCGTACCAGCTTTTTAAAATCATAACTCAATATCGAATTTATTTCAATCCAAATTAGCTTTAATTTATACATTCATCCAAAAATGCTGAAAGGCGTGATGATAAAACTATTAAAATAACTAGCTGGTACCCGGCATGCGTTGCTATGCCATTTAATAAAGAAATTGTATCTCCCTGCTTGTCCTTTCCCATTCGTCCCGTTCCCCTTCCACCTCCCCTTCCACCACCCCTTCCTCTCCCGCGTCCCCTTCCCCTCTCGCGTTCTCATTACGCCTCCTCCACATTCCCTCTCCCCACTCTGCTCCTCCCCTTCCCCCGTCCCACGAACCCCCGTTCCGAGTTCCCCTCCCCCCTCCCAGGTTTCATACATTCATTCCTGGTACATTCAGTTTTCAAACAACTCGCGTGCCACTTATTTCAATTTTTTTATACAAATTTCATAATGCCAGAGCTCACCAGTGGTTTTACGCAAACCTTGTGCTGACAATAACGAATACAAAATAAAAAGAATTATCCAATTTGGTGCAGTCGTTCGGAAGTTATGCGCTTACATACATTTCGGCGATTCATTTTTATTTATATAGAAGATAGATAGATAGATAGATGTACTTTTTGTAATTATTTTTTGATTATAAGTATTTATCATTTTTCAATAATGTCTAAATTTAATAAGAATGTTAAAAAAATCTGAAATATATTAGTTTGTAAGTGCGCAAATAAATACACAAATGGACCAATTTTCGTCAAGAAACATATGTACGTACATATTTTTTAAGGATTTTATTGAAACTAAAATTAAAATTCTAAAACATGCGTTTGCTAGATAATGTATTGATTTATTTTACAGCATGATTATATTATTTGAAATGGGTGTGGTATAATACAAAATCTTTTTTTAAAATTTAACATTCTGTCAACGACCTATGGAATAACCTTATACTAAAAATTAAAAAAAAAACTCAAAATTTATCACATGCGAATGCTAGATAAAAGAACAATCTTTCGAAATCCATTTATAATTTTTTGTGGAAAAGAGTCAATGCGTCTAAAATCTGATTTGAAAATGACATATTTCTGGTTTTCTCTGGTAATGCCCTCTTAACTAAGAACGTTAGTTAAACACTAAGTGATATCAAATTCTCAAGTATCAGTATGAAATATGGTGTAGGTAAATTGTGAAGGGGAACTGGAAAGGGGAAGGAAATGGGGAAGAGGAATGTTGGGAATTAAGTACTTGGTTACTTAAGCTACAATACACGACATCTTTTTTCTGTCCGATTCCAATTAGAGACCAAAGTCAACATTTTTCGCTTTACACAATCGCTATTTTCATATCTACGATTTCAGTTGGCATCACAGCAAACAGCATGGTTCATGTGCTGTTTGCAGTGATGACAATTAAAATCGAAGATATGAAAATAGAGATGAAAATAGCGATCACGTAAAGCGAAAAATGTTGACTTTGGTCTCTAATTGGAATCGGGCTGAAAAAAGATGTCGTGTAACGGCCATAATGCCTACAATATACGACATCTTTTTTCAGCCCGATTCCAATTAGAGACCAAAGTCAACATTTTTCGCTCTACGCGATCGCTATTTTATCTCTATTTTCATATCTACGGTTTCAATTGTTATCACTGCAAACAACACATGAACAGTGCTGTTTGCTGTGATAACAACTCAAATCGTAGATATGAAAATAGAGATGAAAATAGAGTTCGCGTAGATTGAAAAATGTTGACTTTTGTGTCTAATTGGAATCGGGCAGAAAAAAGATGTCGTGTATAACGGCCATTAGATCTGGTAACCAAAACCGGCAATAACCTTCGACCAAGTATATGGTGTAAAAATATAGCGTACACAACCAATCTATCTTACCGCGTACTACACAAATTTGTGGTGATGTATCATTCCCTAAAATTGTGACGAAATGTAAGTTCTTTTAACTACGCGCTAGTTCTTACGACGTTTTTTCCTGGCCAAAGAATGCCTCCCACGTTCTCACCAAAGATAAAAACCAAAAGTGCCATAAATCATTTCAATCATATTGACCACCATTTAAAAGTCGTAGACAATTTTAACCAAAGCAATCGCTACTAAGTACTAAATAATTATTATTTTATCATTGCATTTCAAGGTTTTATACCTATAACTTCTTTGGCATTTGTAGTAGTTGTTTTTAAGAAGAGTTATACATTCCCAGTTACGAATCCAACACATTGGCTTTGCCCGTCATCGCGCAAAAAGCTTCAGTTCAGCTGAAAATGAGAAAAGTCGTTTGAGTCGCATAGTTCAATCGAATCATTAGCTTGATAGTTGTAAAGGGCTTCAATCAGACACGGCGAATGCCCCTCGTAGGTTAGAACTATGGGTTTAATGGCGGCCTCCTTAATCTTAAAATATTTGCTAAACTTCAAAAGAAATATGACTCCAAATAACACGTGTCCGCTAAACAAGAATGACAATAATCGGTAGATCTAGTCCTTAACTTAAATTCAAGGAATTTTGATGGATTACTAGAGCAGATGTTGAAGATTCTTCGGATGACCATTCATACGGTATGTTGCTGCCGTTGAAAGATCCGCTGAGAAAGAGAGAGAGGGTGCAATGCAGCTACCAGCGGCACGCCTTTGCTTGAACCAAACAAGTCTTCAAGTTCTAAATTAATTATTATTTGTTATCCTTTTTGCCTAAGAGCAAATAAGCCGCAAAGGGGCAACAAGCAACACTAGTAGTTGAAGTTAATTTTCTTAAGAAAGTGCATTAACTACTGAATGTGTGGGTCATTAATTAGAGCAATTTTATGATTGCCCATTCAATTCTTGATGAATATGGCACTCAGCGACTCGGCATATACATGCGGCATAGGATATCGCAGTTAAAGTTTGAGATTATAAGAACCTGAATACGTACATTATAAGAACCACTTTATACAAAACGATTCACAGAAATTCAAATATTGTACTTCTACACTTCCACTATTTTTCTTTCATAATCTTATTTTATAAAGTGATATCTTGTTCTATTGAACAGAGGGCACTAATAAGATTCTAACTTTATAAGATGTAAAAAAAAAGTTTCCTTTGGTGACGCAGAGGTCGAGGTTTCAAAATCTGGTATATTTTGTCCAACTTTCGTCTCCCATCTGCCAACATAACTCTTCCGAAGTTGTATGTAATGGGTACAATATTATTTGTTCCATAAAGATTATAAAAAAAATAACATTCCTAACGTTGGGAATGGATGCTATTGATGTTTTGTGTTTTTTGAAACATGTTCATACATATACTACATAAAAACACTGAACTGAGAAATCTATCTATATAAATAAAAATGAATCGCCGAAATGTATGTACGCGCATAACTTTCGAACGACTGCACTATGGGTAATTCTTTTTTTTGTGCGTTCGTTATTGTCTGGCATTATGAAATTTGTGTTAAAAAATTGCTATTGGTGGCACGCGACCTGTTAGAAAACTGAATGTATGGAATGCGGGAGGGGGTAGGGGGAGGGGATTCACGGGAGGGGGGAGGGGAACTCGGGAGTGGGGTTCGCAGGACGGGAGAAGGGGGGGAGTGGAGTGGGGAGAGGGAAGGTGGAGGAGACGGAGAGGGAACGCCAGAGGGGAAAGGGAACGCAGGAGAAGAAGGGGAGGCGAAAGGGGAATGGGACGAATGGGAAAGGACACGCAGGGAGAAACAATTTCTTTATTAAATGGCATAGCAACGCATGCCGGGTACCAGCTAGTAACTAATAATTTCTAAAATTATGATCTATAACGATTCGAAAGAAATTCTAAGATATCAATTTCGTATTCTTCCCCCCCCCCCCTTGGTGAGATTAAGAGAGATTCGGAGTGACCCCCCCCCCCTCCCCCTCAGTGATATTTACACTACAGTTGTTAAAGGACTACATTTATTTCGTTAAGAATAAAAATAATACAACTTTCAGGTATACTATAGCAAATTTATTTAAATTAAAGTTGACGTGAGATTTTTATTGCCCCCCCCCCCCCCTCAGTTTAAATGAGATTTTAGTGAACTCCCCCTCCCCCCATTTTAAGCTCACGTAATATGGTATGCCCCCTTAAGACCTGTCGCCCCAACACCCCAAAACTCACGAATCTTCAATTTGGAAGGCGGGAATCATCTATTGGGTATCCAGTTCCTCTGCGATACGTTATCCCGAGTGGTTTGTTACTTTTGGTGATTTAGTGGGAGAGTTCATTAGATGAGGTTTTGGCGGCAGATGCGTCTGCCCACAAACTGCATGGCAATCATTTTCCTCGGGGCCTCGTGTGGAAAAATACAGGTTATCATTTTTTTTATATATTCAAGAAAGAAATTAGAAACTATAAAAAGTTTTATTGAAGTTCCCGGCTAAAGGGTAATTGACCTAACTAGGCGGATAATTACAATGACGCACAACCCACGAACTATTTTATCCATATAGTTGAAATCTGAAAAGTGATTACATTATGACTTATAATCGATTACCAAATTATATATAGGTATGTATAAATTATTGTTTTGTTAAATTTTAAAATAGACCTCATATTATCTACCATTACAATGACACGTTATCGTTTTATCTACGCACTCGGTCAGCGACTCGTTGCCAATAAGTTATTTACGTCATCGACATGACAGCAGAAAAGAAATTCAACACACTGTTGATAATTTCTACAACTGATTGACCCGTGAATTATTGCATCACAAACAAAAATAGAATAGTCATACGCAACACGGCTTCGAAAAAAGACTTCGTAATTCGAGTAGAAAAAAAATACGTGAATAAAGATCGAATTAGATACGTAAGAATTAAAAATGGAAATTCTGCGTAATTCGAATGTAATGTAAGAAAATATAAGTTGCCATAATTTTTGTAGTTCCACTGTTAAAATGGCTATTTTCAGTTCTTTTTCTTCCATCTTCTTTGAATTTGTTTTTATCACAAAGGTAATTTTTTTAAATTATGTTAAGCCATGAATAATGGTTTTACCCACGAAAACTATTTTGCATTAGTACCTAATGTTATATTATGTATATTATCTTCTATTGTTCATTGTACCTAATTTATAAACCATGTACACTACATTTAACACATATTTTTTTGTTTATTACATTGAAGATATTTTTTTATTATTAAAAGTCCCTTTAACTCCATTATTATGACGAGTTGTCGCCAATTTAAGTTGTGTTGTCGGCTATGCGGAAAAAGTTTACTAATGACAAGAGGTTATTACGAGTATGTTTGATTTGTAACTGCATTTAAACCTTAGAGTACCATTACGCCATTTCCGCAGAGGTAAGCAGAGACCGCGACAAAACTTTGTATTTGCTATTATTAACTTCTTGCTTCGTTTACATTCATGCGTACATATACTCTTCCCTTATTCTGACCGAGATTCATTTGAATACTATTGAAGTATTGATACAAGAAATTGTTCCAAATAAAGTCTACAATGATATATTTTGCCCTGGTATCACAAATATCAATTTTGGCGACACCACCGCTTCCAAAGTTATCCGCGTCGAGTCAGTGAATAATAATGTTATTTCAATGTTTACTTTACGAGAAATTGTTCCAAATGGAGTGTACAATGATTTATTTTGCCCTGGTATCACAAATATCAATTTTGGCGACACCACCGCTTCCAAAGTTATCCGCGTCGAGTCAGTGAATAATAATGTTATTTCAATGTTTACTTTACGAGAAATTGTTCCAAATGGAGTGTACAATGATTTATTTTGCCCTGGTATCACAAATATCAATTTTGGCGACACCACCGCTTCCAAAGTTATCCGCGTCGAGTCAGTGAATAATAATGTTATTTCAATGTTTACTTTACGAGAAATTGTTCCAAATGGAGTCTACAATGATTTATTTTGCCCTGGTATCACAAATATCAATTTTGGCGACACCACCGCTTCCAAAGTTATCCACGTCGAGTCAGTGAATAATAATGTTATTTCAATGTTTACTTTTCGCATTCGAAATTGGCAAAAGCGCGCCCTCCTCATTTTAGTGCAGATTAATAACTTTCTATGGAAAGTTGGTCGGAATTTTTTTCTGCACCATTTTCCCACCGATTTGTCGTGGTAACGCCGCGCCACACAATCCAATCTGAAGCGCAATTAGCAGCGCCGCCCGAGGTGGGAAATTAGAGTGCGATCATTGTCATAGGCGAAAGCGCGCCGGCAATAATATGCAACAATACACAATGCAATCAAGTACCTGCCTACCTACCCAGTCCTTTGTGAGCGAGTGCCCGACCAGATTAATGTCTGTTTCCGATAATAGAGCGAAATCTGATAAGAAATAGGAAGGTTAGCCCATACAAAATGTTTTCCTTTTGAAGTGAAATTTCTATAGCATCGCTGTGATTTGGATTTCGGATGAAACTGAAATGACGATTAGTGCACCTGCGACGTATCAACTGCGCTCATTGATCGCTTCGATTATGATGCCACTTTTAAAGGCTCCTATTGGTTGAGATATGAAACTGAAATTACCCTAATCTGCGCTCATTGGTCGCTTTGATTATGACCTCACTTTTCAAGTATTGTTGAGATTGTTTTGGTAAAGTTTCGTTTCTACTGCGTGTAAACTGCACTTGAATTTTTTTATTTATGTGCCAGCGCAGAGCCGTGAAAATCATGTGAAAAATTAATAATGTAGGTACATAGTTAATTTTCCTGTAATTTTATTTTGTTTAGTCGATTAGTCGAGAATCACCCACAATGTTTAATACTAGTTTTGATTACAAACCGGTTTCGCCCAAGATCAATATTTCGCCTTGTATTTTACTGGTAAATGAATATTTCAAAATACCACCGCTGATACCAACCGGTTTCGTACAATTATCAACATTATTAATCACAATATTTTGTAATTTTTAATGTTAAACACATAATTGACGTGATGTCGCGTCCCTAAAACTATTGCGTAAATAAGTAAATGCACGTGAAAAATACTAAGAAATAAATGTGCAAATGTTTCATCGTCGTAGCTCGCAGTACTAGAATTGTTACTGAAAATAATGAAGAGATTCATGATTTAAGACATGGTTTATCCACATCAGACATTACCTAGCGTTGCATGTACACAACGAAACCTAGAGCCAAAAAAGATCACACAAATTATTAACAATGGTTCTCATTGTCAACTAATCCGCAGAAATATTGCCTATGACGGATCGCGGTCTCGTATTAATAATTATTATAAATTAACGCCGCGGCTAAGTGAAGCTGTCGACTGTCGGCTGTCGGCCCCAACGAGGGGATATTTAGTGTGGGTACCTGCCTAGCCCGTGTAATCATTGTTGTTTCGCTATTATTCGGGAATTAAATTAGAAAATTATATCGTTTAAACTAATAGGTGGACAAAATATCTTAACACCTTCACGCTGAACATAAGATTTGCCGTGCGAAAATATAAAGACAGTTCTTTGTGTACAGTATATAATTATTATTATATGAATGTGGCACTAGAAATGAATCGATCCAGCGAAATACAAGGTAATATTTTAAATTTAATTATTCGACAAAGAAAATTTCAGAAATTTGATAAGTAGATATTAATTTATTTTAAAATAAATACTTCTTTTTAAATTTCAATTTTGTTTTCATCTTGGAAGTTAAAATTGACCCATTTTCCGATATCCCATCGAGATGAAACTCGGCAGAAAGACTCATTGTCGATGAAAATGTATTCTATCAACTTTTGGTAGCACTCACGCACACACACACACACACACACACGCACGTGCAAAACTTGTAAATGGCAACAATATTAAATCATCTTCCGTTTGCATTTCGCGATCTACGTGGAGATATGGTGCACGCATTTTTCTTTGATTGGGGGGGTTGAAGGTTGAATTTCTGCGGCAGTACAAGAAAGGCAATGTTTTATTCGGAGCGAATAGTTTTTTAAAATGAAACTTCTTTAGCACCGTTGTGATTTAAAACTCGAGTGTCACTAAAAAGAGACAAACACATACATCTATAGGATTTAGCCTGCTAGAGAATGAGATAGAATGAAACCTTTGCTACGTATAGTACCTACGAAGCGTCGTGCTCTGTCAAGCTGCGCGAATTGGCCGCTTTGATTATGAGCTCACTTTTCAAGACTCCAGATACTAATATCTACAGCCTGTATGTCGGACGAATATCTACAGCTCATATGTTGAACTAATATCTACGAATTTCAGAGTGTTGACTAATATCTACAGAGCGTAGGTTGGACTTATCAGCTAAATGTGTCCAATAGTCCGATATTAGGGATTTTTACATACATACTTACATAAATTAAGTTTTTTAAACTGCATACGAAATATTACGTTATTCCAATATGCTATACATAATTGCAAATCAAACCTCTGCCAGTGCTGTAGATATTCGTCAACACTTTGGTTCTCATAGATATTAATCAACAGTTTGAGCTATAGATATTCGTCAACACTTATTCTCATAGATATTAGTTCGATTTTTTCAGTTTTTGGAATTCCTGTAGATATTAGTAGACGCCTCCCTTTTCAAGGCTTGGTTGAGATTGTGTGGATGAAGATTTCACTTCTACCGCGTTTGAACTGCACTTGTTTTTTATCTTAACTCCTCCCAACCGTCTGAAGCCAGTGGTAAAATGGAAAACCAAATTGTCTTATGTTGTGAGGCTGAAGGTTGTGGGAAGGGGAAGGAGATAGCAAAGAGGAAGGTGGGAATACCTGGCTGTTCAGAGTCGAGAGAATTACCCCTTGACCACGAAGGCTGGTTGTTGCGATTTCAATAATATTTATTGAACTATACAAAGATAACTTGGTCATTCATAACAGTGATAAATAAATCCATTAATTTTCACTTTTCCGTTTATCTCACTTTTACTTAATTTATTTCCGATTTCTGAATTTTGTTGCGCAACGCGTTATTAATATGCCAAATATTGGTTTCTGCTGACTAGGAGTCACTCAACCGTCATTTACGAGTATATTTTCGCTAAATTATAAATCGGTACCCACTGAATTGTTTCTCTGGCTGTATTAATAATTCTCGTGTTTTGACTCGACGACGGAATAATTATAACTATCCCACGCCACATTTTAAGACCAGTTTAGAACGTGGGTGATTGAAATATCAACGCTGACCAATAATATAACAAAGTAAACAATTTACTTAAAAACAAATAATCACACTTGTCATTTTATTTTCTAATTGTGAAATGTATGTACTTGAAAATCAGTATTTTTACCCACCTACAAATGTTATAACATGCTTAATAAACCATGAGAACTTAGCCATTACTATAATATTAATAATAATTGGATAATTTGTAGAGCGCCATTTTTGTGAAAAATCACCTCAAGAACGCTGCACAATTAATTTTGAATACATTGGCTCTATTTAATATCATTATTTACAAGTAGATACAGAAAGCATACTTACCTGGCAGGTCACTTCCGATAAACACACTTTAATAATAAAGTTTATGCTTGCAGAAGATACGGCTTAGCACGCGGAGTGCATTATATTTAAAACACCGCTTATTGCAAGATTTTGCATTTGTTACCCCCATCACTGTTTGTATCTATTACATTTATGAGGAGATTAGTGGCAAAAGTAGAGTTGATATTTATTTTGAAGAATTTAGGACTCTTTAGGGCTGGAGAATTTTTTGAAGTGACCTTTACAAAAGCTTACAAATAAGAATGTTTTTACATTTTTACACAATTAGTTATTTAAAATGTCGCGGGCAGTGAAGGTGAAGATAAAGGACATTGACTTTATGGATACGACTGTCGGAAAAGGTGAGTTTTAAGTTTAGCTCTAAATTCGGTCGAGTCTGTGATCATTCTTAATTCATGTGGCAGTCCATTCCAGGCTTTAGGTCCTAACACTTCGTGTACTTGTCTGAGGGTTACTGAGTCCATGCATGACGGACGTAAGAATCCATCCCTCAACAACCCGGGCACCCCTGCTAAGTCACCAAACGTAGTGAACCACTTGGGATGACCTATGGCAGAAGTGTTGGAAACTAAGAATACCTCTGATGATTCAGAATCCAAACATTGCTTGAAATTTTTTTATGACTTTATTTTACATATCTGTAGCATATCTTTAATATATTAAATAATAAATTTAAACATGAGAAAAGGTTTTTTTAATATAAGAAGCAAAAATACAAGAAAAATCAAAATAGAGCGATGAAGAAGGTTCACTGTAAAACAAAATATTTAAGAAATTAAATTTTAAAGGCTTGGAATAATTATTTTGTATGGTCTACAAAATCTACCAAATTAAGGTTAAATATGTCAATGCTGCATAAGTATTGGTTTCACATAGTGTGAAGCTGCTGTTTCGGGGAATGAGCAATGTAGTTATGTTTAAGCATGTTGTAATAAGTGCAAGTGGCTTTCACCTTTATTTAAGAACCAGATCTAAAAACCCTGGTGTTCTTCATGATTCCCTATTGAGATTTCCATCCTAATGCTATTTGGCGCATTTGAGCTATCAAGAACAGGTTCCTTCCATGCCCATTCTCCAATGCGGTCACTATTCACTTTGCCGCTGGTGGTATCGAACAACCAATAAAACAACCAACCCATTGAAAGACCAAAGCAACCGCTTCTATTAGTCCATGATTCCACACTATCATCACAGGGTTCCAGGCCAGTGCACACTATTCGCAATTAGCAATTATTATAGCCGAGCAAGCGATTCTTACTTACTAGTCTTGGTTCCCAGTCGGCCACTGAAACAAGTATTTATGTAAATGAAAGTCGAGATCCGATGTCGCCTGGGTGACGTAATTTCATATTAAGGTCAAACATATTAAATTAAATACATGGATACTGGTCGCAAAAGTTTATTAGATATATAGAGTGGTTATATCTATCCCTAGACGAGCAAGTTAGTGGGAATTAGTATTACGGGAATGGGATAAGATTATAACCGATCAAAACATGACTCATGCAATAGTTTTGACGTACTCCTTGTAACTACACTGCGATAAATCAAATTAGGATGTTAGATTTTCTCTAAATAGAAACATTTTTTGTTGAATTGAAAACTTCCTCAGAACCGTTGTGATTTGAAACTCGATGAAATGAAAAATAGCGACACTAAAAAGAGACAAACACATACATCTTTTTTTTGACTTTTTGAAAAGATGGCATAGAGAGCTCCGGGCCAAAAGGGCCTCTTTCTCTTTCATCATGAATTTATAATAATGGTTATTGAAAAAATGTTTACATACTTTGGCATTAATCTTCTTATAAATATAAAACCAACAGTGATGAGGGTAGCAAAGGTAAAGTCATGCAATGTCTGGTGTTTTAAATATAATGTCCTCCACATGCAAAGGCGTGTCTTCCCTAAGCATAAACTTTCCAAAAAAGTGAGTTTATTGGAAGTGACCTGCAGGTAAGTACGCTTTTGTATCTATTTGTAAATAATAAAATTAGATAGAGCCTAATATTTACAATAAATTGTGCAGCGTCCTTGAGGTGATTTTTCACAAAAACGGCGCTCTACAAATTATTCAATTATTATTTTTGTTATACGTCTGTAGGATTTAGCCTACGAGAGATGAGATTGTATAATCGGAATCCTCTTTGTGTGGTGCTTCGTAGCCTGTCGGTCTCTTCTTTGTGCGGTGCTTCGTAGCCTCCCCACTCTTGTCTACTTTAGTTTTCTGCAGGCTTCACTTCTACCGCGTGTGAATTGCACACTCTGATTTTTTTGTTGTTTGAATTCTGCTGAATTGTCGTAGTGTGCAGTTATTTACAGCTCTAAGCATTAGATAATTTTATTTTTCACACTTTCAAAAATTTGAATAGGTATACAAATCAAAATCTTGAATGGTTATACATAATTTAGACATCAATATGCTTGTGAATTGAAAAACTTCAATATATTATCGCTGTTTGATATAATTTAGATTTGTGGTACTATGTATGGTATTGAAAGTACATGTTCCCAACCCCTTGATGACGATAATTAAAACGACGTTGTCGTAATTTCATATACTTATATTGTATAAAAAATATAAAATTTTAAATAGAGTAGGTATTGGTTTCACAATAATTATACATCAAAAGAATTAAGAGCGTTTAACCAGCCAGCGGACGAAAATCCACATTTCGTCGAAAGTTGTTCTTCCGATCGTGCAGGGCGGTTACAATGAGAAAGATTAATTACTCTCTGTACCAGCTTTTTTAAATTATAACTCAATATCGAATTTATTTCAATCCAAATTAGCTTTAATTTATACCTTCATCCAAAAATGCTGAAAGGCGTGATGATAAAACTATTAAAAAGTGTACTTTTTGTAGTTATTTTTTGATTATAAGTATTTATCTTTTTTCAATAATGTCTAAATTTAATAAGAATGTTAAAAAAATCTGAAATTTATTAGTTTGTAAGTGCGCAAATAAATACACAAATGGACCAATTTTCGTCAAGAAACACATGTACGTACATATTTTTTAATGGTTTTATTGAAACTAAAATTAAAATTCTAAAACATGCGTTTGCTAGATAATATATTGATTTATTTTACTGCATGATTATATTATTTGAAATGGGTGTGGTATAATACAAAATCTTTTTTGAAAATTTAACAAATCTGCCAACGACCTATGGAATAACCTTATTATACTAAAAATTAAAAAAAATTCTAAAAATTTATTACATAACTATGCTAGATAAAAGAACAATCTTTCGAAATCCATTTATAATTTTTTGTGGAAAAGAGTCAATACGTCTAAAAACTTTTTTGAAAATGACGGATTTCCGGCTTTCTCTGGTAATGCCCTCTTAAGTAAGAGCCGCGTAAATTGTTAATAATTAATTACAATAATAATTAAAGTTAATTTTTAATGAATTATTCAAATTCTGCGAAATAAAACATCTTTATTCTACAACGATCTAATGAAGCATTAAAAGTAATTTTAATACAAAACTCAATAAAAGATATGATACCAAATATCGTAATGTAAAAAAAAATTAAAAGTGTGCAGTTCATACGCAATAGCATTGAAACCTTCAGAAAATTAAACAAGAGTGGGGAGGCTACGAAGCACCGCACAAAAAGGAGACCGATTATAAAGATGTCTCGAAAATCATGAAAAGTAGAATTTGTCTGAAGGTCGTTCCTCTTAAGCGTAATATGAGCCACGAATCGAAATAATGGTGGCGGTTACTATTTTTAATGCATAACGGTTTTTATTACTAACGGCCGTTTTACACCGTCTCTTTTTTCAGCGCGATTCCAATTAGAGGCCAAAATCAACATTTTTAACTTTACGCAATCGCTATTTTCATCTATATTTTCATATCTACGATTTCAATTGTCATCACTGCAAACAACACATGAACCATGCTGTATGCTGTGATGCCAACTAAAATCGTAGATATGGAATAGAGATGAAAATAGCGATCGCGTAAAGCGAAAAATGTTGACTTTGGCCTATAATTGGAATCGGGCTGAATAAAGAGATGGTACAAAACGGATTAATTCTAATACTAGAAGTCGGGATTTATTTCAGTGCAGAACTTCTGGCATTAAGTAGGTAGTCTTCTTTGCCCAGAATAGCAATGGAGGGTAAGAATTATATACTGAGTCATTGGACATCTTCAATTTTTCACTAAACAAATAAGTACAAAATGTTGTTCCTGAGGCAGTTCAATTATGTATGATAAGTACTGTATAATTTTCACTATTTGGAAAAGGACAATTATTAATCCAAAAATGAATTGAACATGTCAATTTTCTCCGTTTTCTCTTTCGATCCGCGTCGTCGAAATATTTCTAGAAAGTTAGTGCATCTTTTACAAAAGGATTTTTTCTGAAAAATTAAAAATAAATTAAATACTGTTGTTAAGGAAATTTACAGAAAAATATTAGCTTTCTGAAAGATCTATTTAATGTTATTTTATATTAAAAATTCACAATTAGAGGTCTACAAAAAACAGTTACGTTTTTTTAACAATAAAAAACTTTATTTTCGCTCTGCCGAACAATTAACATTTTGTCCTTTACAGCACTTCAAATCTCCGTGATGGATGCGTTAAAAGCCCTGAAATGGACGTTAATAAATGATTTTAAAAAATGATAAAACTCTCTTTTTATAACATTTGAAGTTTATGCCCTTCAATGTAATATATTATTGAAGAAGAAGATAACAATAATAATCTAAATGAAAATATTAAAGAGAACAAGGCACAGAAAAACAGAAAAAGACAATGGTCGTAACCGTGACTCGAACCCAGTACTCTTGATGGAAAAAGAATTAGTTGAAGATAATATTGTTAATTCTGTTATTAAAGAAATTTACAAAAAATATTAAGCATACTGAAAGATATATTTAATGTTATTTTATTCATACGTCCGTGGTTATTTTATATTATAAATTCACAATTCTACAAAAAAATACGACGGTTGACAGAAGGTGGCAGGAAGGTCTGGGTTCGAGTCCCAGTTGCGACCATTGTCTTTTTCTGTTTTTCTATGTCTTGTTCCTCTTTCATATTTTTGTTTAGATTATTATTTCTATCTTCTTCTTCAATGATCTATAATTATTTTATTTGAGTGTGAGTAATTATACAAAACTATGCACGGCCAAACTTGCATCTTATTTGATTTATCGTTGATTTATTTGTTTTTACTTACTTTAAAAAAAAGTTAATTTTATAAATTTTTACTGCGGCTCTGATTGTAAATGAATGCGGTGTGGCCGAGCGGGTTATTAGACCAAAAATGTGATTTGCCACTTCATCGGTTATCATTTGTATGCAAAAAAACAAAAACAGACAAAAGGGTGGTTTTTTCAATTTTGAATAGTGATCTTACACCGGAACGATACTCTCAGTATCGTTCCGGTGTAAGATCACTATTCAAAATTGAACCGTTGCTTAAAATAGCTTTAGCCGTATTTGGTGACCAAATCTGTAAAGCTAGGCACACTTTCCCACCTTTCCTTTTCCCATCTCATTTCCCTCCCCACCATCTTCAGCCTCACAACATGATAATAAATGGAAAAAATAATCTTTATTGGTTTTGACTTCATTTATTTTACCTACCAGATTAAAAAAGGCAGATAACTAAACCTCATCATGTCATTCTCCTACACCTGCCCCTTTCCTTCCGCTCCACACGATTTTCCAATTTGTGGTAGACACTCCCAATACCAGAAAATCCTAGAACAGAATCTTAACGTTATTATAAATATAGCTTTACTTCTATTTAATTATCAGATCTCAATTTTCAAATAATTAAAATTCCCTTCTCCTTTTCATTCCGCCTCACACGATTTTCCAATGGGCACGGATCCGTTTTTACATACCTACCGTGGGTTTCCAGTGAGCTAGAGCGCTAAGTTTGAAAAATATGACGTTATTGACGTTGTTGTAGCTAAAAATGTTTTTTTTTTTTTTCAAAATTCCAACTTTTTGTATAAAGATCTTTCAGTATGAGGATGCGGCGAATCCCTTGACTGAAAGAATCATGAAGATCTTCATACAAAAAGTTGAAATTTTTGAAAAAAAAATAAAATTCATTTTCAGCTGCAGCAACGTTAATAACGTCATATTTTCAAACTTAGCGCTCTGGCTCACAGAAAAAATTAATGACCGCCACTGATACCTACCTCCTTGTACTTATAATTAGGTATATAAAAACACTCTAAATATGGTTACTTTTCTTTTATCCCCAAGAGTAAGTCGTATAGGTAATAAATAAATTATGTAAATTACTATCTATTATGGCATCTACGGAAGCAGAACTGTACAAAACAAGTTGTAAAAACTATTTTCTCATCTGTCTAACTTCTGAACCTTGTCTTATTTATTATAGACAGTTAGAAATACCGTGTCTCCAGTCTCCAGGCCAATTTGTCTTTATCTTCCCATTCTTTCATCGCGTCCACTTAGCGCGCACTTAGCGGGCAACACTGCACCGCTGCGCTGTCGCAGACGCTAACGGCTAGAAGCTCAAACCCAAACAAAACGGTAGGAACATGTGTTTGTTTTGATAACAACCAGAAGAACACAACCAAAACTAAATAAAAAAAATTAATAAGTTTTGTCTCAATATTTTTATTTCTTGTACTACCTACCTAAGTTTTGTTTTCTTCTTTTATCTTATTGTGCCTATCTATTTGTGAACATGTTCTTACATACTGTCTGCTTTTTGTATTTTTACTGCGGTGTTTACCTATCTGGGTCACTAGAGACATGTTTTAAGATGAACAATAGCTAAGGTAGCAAACATAATAAAAACAGTACTTTATTTTTACCATGAAGTAAGTAGGTACTTGAAGTAATTGAAACATCTAAAAAATATGAAGAAAACATAATATTTTCTTGGTCATCTTCACACTTGGCTCTACAACCGTTGGTGGGTCTTGGCCTCCTCAAGAGTCTTCCTCCACTCTTCACGGTTTGGTGCCACCTCTCTCCAGTTTACAATCTCCAAGGTGGATGTATCTTTGAGGACGTTGTCTCTCCACCTTAAACTTGATCATCCCAGGCTTCTTCGCCCTATTGGTCTTGAGTTCGGCAGAGATTTTGGTGCTTGATGCTCGGTCACTCTCTCTACATGACCCAGCCACCGAAGTCTTCCCAGTTTTATAAATTTTGTGACGTTTAGATCCTTATACAGAGAATATAGCTCATTATTATAACGTCTGCGCCAAAAACCATTTTCTGAAACCGGTCCGAAGATACGCCTCAAAATGTTCCTTTCAAAAACATCCAGTGCTCGCTGATTCCTCTTAGTTAGTAACCAAGTCTCAGCTGCGTACGTAAGTACTGGTCTGATAAGTGTTTTGTACACTAATATCTTGGTGTTTCTGGACAGCAGTCTGGATTTTATTGATATTGTAGCGGTAATAACAGCGATTTGCGTTCACTATGCGCTTCTGGATCTCCTCTGTGGCATTATTGTCGTTTGTTATCAGGGAACCTAGGTAGGTGAATCTTGTTACCGTTTCAAAATTTTGACTTTCACCTGAGAGAGTTGGGGTTTGTTGGGCGCATCCTACAGCCATGTATTTTATTGGAATGTTTACATTTATATTTAAAAAAAAAACATAATTTATTATAACATTATGTGCAAACATCAAGTCTTGGATCATCAGCCAAGACAGAATCAATTTCAATCAAAATCAATTTAGAAGTATGAATTCCCAATGGTTCGATGCTGATTTTCTTTTACTTTAAAAATAACCTTGTGATGTAATTTGTATTTTTGTTATAAACTGATTATGTTATAAACTGCGCCTGTACTTATAAGTAAACATTTTCCATTGTACCGTGCTGATTGTCTTTTATTTTAAACGTATTATTGTGTTCTGGTTTGTATTTTTGTTATAAACTGCTTATGTCATAAACTACGCCTGCTCTCAATACAGGAATTCCTAGTCACAGCACATCACCAATTGTGATAGAATTAATAAAGATAAATAATAATAAACATTATAAATGCAATAATTATTAGAGACGAGATTTAATTTTCTCATACGTATTACAGAATAATAAATTTACGCAACACAAGCGGAATTTTTTTAACCCAAGTTTGAATCACGTTTAAACATGTACAAGAAGTTTAGTTAAATCAAAGAGAAATAAGTTTTTTCTGGAAAATAGAATATACTATTTATCAAGGTTTAAATAGAAAGTTTTTTTGAGTTACAAAATTTTGAAGACAAAATAATTAATTTGAAATGAATCAGCTTTAACTTAACAAGCTCAATGATTCCAGCTCCAAAATGGTAAACAGTACATAAAATAATACTACCTATATGCCATTTGGTGACATGATGTTTATGTTACCAATATGCCATGTAATTAATTATACTTAATTTAATCCTGAAGTCATTAATTTAAACAATCTTGCCTGCGATGCCCGATCTCTGATTTTTAGCCATGTCTTGTTTCTGGCATTCTCGAAAGATCACTCCGCAGTTCTCAAACTCATTCGCAGATGTAACCTTTCCTAAGTAGCAGTAGTAGGATGCAGTTACACCCATACATATACAAACAAATACATATTATTGTCGTAACATTCAGACAGAAAAACAAATAGAGAGAGCAAAATATTAAATTAATGCACCAAACATCCATTTGCTTGGAAAGCTTTCTGCTTTTAACCTAGTATTCAACTTATTTGTGACCATTTTACTCATTTTCTCTTTAGATGCGTATCTCCTTTTCCAAAGTAGGTTGGTTTTAGTTTTTAGTTAGGCATCTACACGAATTATATTAGTAATTGATATTTTTCACTCAACGTCGATTGCTCGGATTAAAAAGATGGTGAGAGAGAATGGAGTTACCAAACATGGGCAAAGAAGAAAAAAAAATACATGTATATTGTTAAGCCACCATAAAAAGGGTGTGCGCCTTATTTAGTAGTCGAAACGTCGCGTCGTCCAGTTCGATGACAATATTTTTTATCGAAAGTGTGAAAAAGTACCTACTTTATGAACCTTCCACATTCAACTACCTAAATTTTAGGTTAAAAATTAGGTAGATGATATCTCAATGCATATGATAAGTGTGAAGGTATGTGGGCCGCGACCTAATAAGGAAAATACTTTTATGGCATTTAGCGGTGACATTTTTGTAACGGGACAGACCTTAGACTAAGTAGGCGATGCAGCGCAGGAAAGTCGTCATAAAAGTTTAAATATTCATTTGTCGAAAGGCATCAACTTATTCGATTGGTTTATTATTCAGTAACGTTGTTCATAGCATTATATTCAGGCATTTTTGTCGGATTTATTATTATATGATAGATTTATAGTGGAAACCTGCTGGCCACATCTAGTGGAAACGATAGACATAAACAAATTGTGTCACACATAATGATTTTATAATGTCTTAGTAAATATTGACTTATAATTCACCGTGATAAATATTACACTTATATGTGCGAAATATAGTAGATGTCATCCGGAGTCGTGACACAATACATTATGAATTTATTATTGATAACTAACTAAACTAACTAACCATCACGCCGTTTCCCCGCAGGGGTAGGCAGAGAGGACGGACCGCCAAACAACTCGGTCTTGGCACACACTCTTTGCCTCACTCACATCCATACATCGTCTCATACTTACTCTTCTATTATTCTGACTTTTGACATGGCCCGTCTCAAGTATCTGATTTACTTGATCGTGCCATGTCTTCCTCGGGCGTCCCCGACTTCTTCTACCATTCACATTTGCATCATATATTCTTTTCACACTACTTTCTTCGTTCATTCGCTCTACGTGCCCAAACCATCTGAGGGTCCCTTTCTTAATTTTGCTCATTATACTTACATCAGCCTTACATTCTTTGCGGATATCCACATTTCTAACACTATCATACATGGTTTTACCACACATACGTCTCAGGGATCTCATTTCATTATTATTATTGATGATCTATAAATTATTGCTTGTTTGTAAATTGTGCACTCGTTTTTGTACCAATTGGTAAAAGCAAATAAATACGTAAAAATTGAAAATTAACCTTTATTCGAGCACATTTTGCAACAAGCAAATCTTATGTAAAATCACAAAAAACATTTTTAAAGTGAAACTTCTATAGCCCTGCTGTGATTAGGATTTCGGATGAAACAGAAATTACTATTACTGCACCTGCGACGCATCAACTGCTCTTATTACTCTAGGTATGCGCTCATTGGTCGCTTTGATTATGACCTCACTTTACAAGTAATGGTTGAGATTGTTTTGGTAAAGTTTCGCTTCTGCAGCGTGTAAACTGCACTCGATTTTTTTTTACTTTTTTGATAAAACTTTCTTGTAAAAATAATTGCTTAAAGTTTCTCTTAATTCGTTCAGAATTTATGTTTATAGGTCAAAGTTGAACATTCTCCGACATGTCTGGTGTATGAGCACGATGATAGAAATAATATTAAAGATATACAAAACATATAATAATAGAAACGAGAGATTCAGCCTTCGAGTCCCAGTTGCGACTGTCTTTTTCTGTATTTCTGTGACTTGTTCTCTTCATATTTTCATTTAGATTATTATTGTTATCTTCTTCTTCAATGATATATACAAAACATTTATTTTTTAAATATCTTATAAACGAAGAAATGAATTATTATATAACGAACGTATTCTGAAAAGGAACACAAAAATTCAAGGATATTTATTTCTATTCAATTCGGATTGAAGGTGGTTAAAAAACTTTAAGCGTTTAATGACATATATACATACAGGTAGTATGCAGCTATGTATAATACACAAGGTTGGTTTCGCATTCAGACCATAAAAGGTAAATCTAGTCATAGACCAATAGAAAAAAGCAACGTAAAACGTATTGTTAATACTATCTTGTCTCGTATAAAACATGTTTATGTTTTATGCGAAATGCATGAACTGGATAGAGCTCTAAGTATTAGAGCTCTAAGCAGTATGTTGTGGCCAACCGCAAATATCACTAAAAGAAAATAACCCTAATTCTAAAAAAATATATGTAATTTCTTTTGTTGCTTGGATTAACCGCAATTCATGATACAAAAACGATGGTCGAATTATCTCGTTCTTAAAATATGTCTGTCGTAATATGTTATTATGTTGGGTGGTGTTTTTACATAGCTACCTATTTATTATCTTAGAGTTCAGAATATAAATGTGGTTAGATTCGCTGAATAAATAAAGATTCTGTTTATATTTCGTATTACCAACAATATAATAATAGTTAATAGCAACATAAATATTTTTAATTGAAATTTTTAAAATTGTCAAGTTTTTGATTTTGTACCTATGCGTGAAGATTACTTTGCAAGTCGGATATTGCTCTTTGAAAATCGAGGGATGCCATGTTTCATGCAAAAATTTGGTATTCATAAAATAATCTTGCAAGTTGCAAGGTCAAAATACACGTCGGTACGTGGAAACCGAAAAAAACAACAAACATGTTCTCTACTAAGCATAACAAATACGAGTACAGTTTTTAAAAGTTCTGCTTGGTTTGTATTGTCGTGACATCCGTTTCGCCTTCCGAAGACAGCATCAAACTGTACCCCCGCCAGACAATATATTCGTAAGGCTTCGAAGCTGTCACTCGAGAAATGTATATTAATTTTAATATCTTGCATGCTTTAAAAAAAACCTAATAGTTCTTTTTAATTGTGACGAAGCTCCACATGAGTAACTAAAATCACCAAAGATAACCGAAGGGAGGCAGTTCCAACTTTATTCTAGAAACACTTATTTTCGTGGATTCCCTAACAATAAACAACCTTTTTTGAAGTAAAACTTCTATAGCCCCGCTATGATTTGGATTTCGGATGAAACGGAAATGACGATTATTACACCTGCGACGCATCAACTACGCTCATTGGCCGCTTTGATTATGATATTATTATGTCACTTTTAAAGGCTCCTATTGGTTGAGATATGAAACGGAAATTACGCTACGTCTGCGCTCTTTGGTCGCTTTGATTATGACCTCATTTTTCAAGTATTGGTTGAAATTGTTTTGGTAAAGTTTCGCTTCTACCGCGTGTAAACAGCACTCGTTTTTTTTCTCCAGCTTCTACAATACGAGTCATGTAAAAATATATAATATTTAAGGAGTTAGAAAACGAACCATGGGCTAACAACCAAAATTTTACATTTTAATGAAACATGGTTCATATTCTACATGTACCTAAACCATCTTCCCTTATAATACGTAAATGCGGTGTCGGATATTTGTATACTGCCGCAGTTATTTTCGTTAAAACAACTATCGTGTGTATTATATTACATTTTTATTTATTTTTAAAATATAACTTGCTTTTTCTTACTTTTAACATGAATATTTTATTGAAAATAGTTAACTTGATTTGTGTTGAATCCTATCATACTCGTAGGTATATCCTATACCATAAAATTGTACATCGGTTCCAATACAACGTTATTATTAATCAATCAATATTTTTAATCACCGACTGGTCAGTGACCGAGTTGGCATCGAGTTTAGATCCCACCCAGGCGTCCCGTGTTCGATTCCTCACCTGGCTAAGTTCTTCATCCTTCATTTTTCCGCTAACTGTGGTGGTAGTAGGCTATTTTCAAGTATTGTTGGGTAATTCGTAAGCCGGGATTGTTTTAACAAAAATAAATAAACTAAGGCTTTAATCATAGGTTTCAACAATCTTTATCGGTCATTCTTCACAAAAACGACGCTGTACAAATTAACCTACAATTTTTATTATTATTATTATTATAAAACCACTCTCAAAATAATCTCGAACTTCTCGCGGAAAAGTTTTTTATAAATACGCAATATTTATAAACCGGTTCCAACGGAACTTTTCAAACTGGCCTTTACACTTTCCTCTTTTCACTAACCTTCCAAACATTTACGGTCACATTACGTCTCACAAAAACCATTTACGTACGATTATTCATTGATACCGTAACGTGACATAATTCTCTCAGTGGGTTAGGATGGATTGAGCACAGAAGCTTAAGCAAACTACTACTGCATCACCATACTACTTCACAGCCTTCCCGTTTCCTATCTCCCACTCCCTCCCCCAATTCCTTCAGTTTCTTTCCCCAAATGGTAGTGCCATAGATACAGTATTGTACAAATTAATGGAATATTTATAAATATTGAAATATTTCCAGGATAAGGAGATAACTGTTTTAGATTCGCTCGGGAATACGGGGCATTTGCAAAGCTAGAATATGCCAAATCGACTGCAATACAAGAACAAAGATGGCAGAAACGCTCTTTCAGGTTTGATTTCGGGATGAGAGGATCTCTGAAAATTGTCAAAAACTAGCGGAGTCCATGCCAAAACGATTGAAAGCAGTTATCGAAGCCATAAGGGGAGATAGCTCCTATTAATTTGCATAATGGTTGTTGTATAATTATGCACAAATGTTATTTTACAAGCAATAAATAATGGTTTTACCATAATAGTTCCATTAATTTGCAAAATACTGTACTAGTTACAGGATTTAGGACCCCTATGCAGTATAACATTAATAATACAAAAATGTAAGTGTTAATAATTATTAGCCTGTAAAGTGTAATGTTTATGGCCAGTTAACATAATTAGGTACTAGACAAGATCTATTTCTTCAGTGAGATAGTTGTGGGATAATGAACAAACCGGTTTTATTAATTATTATCGTAGGCACAGTTTGTTATTAATTAAATTTTAAAAAGTCAATGCCATTACCATACTTCGTTCCGATACTTATGCTAATGCACCTTGTACTATCACTATATTGAAAGTAGGAAGGTTACGTACCTCTTAGCGCTCAGTGGCGAGTCGTGACTTTTCTCTTGATTTTACAGATTTCCCAAAGCGAAATGGATGAGTTTGGAATATACATAACGATATTAGTTTTTTTTTTATATATAAGTATTTATACATATTTTTTAATGTACCTACATGATACGCCTATACCTTTTATACATAACTACAGTGCATCACACACACACATCTTCTACGTGAGAGAGTGTGTTGTTTCATGATGCAGTCTGCAGAGCGAAGTTGATTTGAAGGTAGCCCATTTTTAATTTTTTTGAAGTGAAAACTTTTATAGCACCGTTATGATTTGAAACTCGATGAAACGAAATATAGCTACACTAAAAAGAAACAAATACATACATCTATAGGGTTTAGCCTGCGAGAGAATGAGATACCGGTAATCAATAATAATAAGATAAGATAATCGGTCTGCTCTTTGTGCGGTGCTTCGTAGCTTCCCCACTATTGTCTAATTTAGTTTTCTGAAGGTTTCACTTCTACAGCGTGTGAACTGCACATATGTTTTTTTTTTTACATTTATTTAAGTTCCACTTGAGTTTTATTTGAATTCCTACTTTGTAAAGCTAGGACCATGACATCCCAAACTGGGGTATGTTGTGAGGCTGAATGGAGATGAGGAAGAGGAAGATTTGGATGTTTACCCTGAAGAAAAAAAATCCCTCAGCGACTACGCCATCTTTGCGGGTGCTGTATGGAGACTTTTTTTAGTGATAGAAAGGAGGGAAAGTTTTAGAAGGAAAAGGTAGGTATAGAGGGTGGGTATGAATCGTGGGCAGGGATCAATGTGTTCAGGCGTGACGACGTATGAATCCACACCTCCCACTGCGGTGCACAGCGAAGAACGGCTAGAGAAGTCAAAAGGTCTCCCATAACCAGTCTCTCCGATCCAGCCCGCCACACAATATGTGGGACAATGCATCCGCTGCCAAGACCTCGCTCCATGAACCCGAGTACTCCTGCTAAGTTACCAAACATAGCGAACTAACTGGGGTGACCTATGGCAAGGGTGTTGGTTATCAAATAAATGAATCCAATAAATGGCTCTTCAGATCTGTTCTTCGAACACTACTAAAGCCATTTCAAGCAACGTTTCGATTCTTAATGGTGGTCAAAGGTAAATATGCTGATGCGCGCCATGTGGTGATATTGAGAGTATTTGCCACCTAGGCCAATAGTAGAGATCATAAGATAAAGATAGAATTATTTGAAACTATAATTTTTCATCTTGTTCTGAATAGGCACGCCAATGCTGTGCACCTACATGCCTCCATCTCAACGAGAACAACTAACTGTAAAATGTAAATGACAATATCGTACGTCACGTAAATATCTGAATATTGATCAGATTCTTATAGAATATATCTAGCAAGGAAATCATGAAGTTTATTCATGACGCGTAGCCGAGATCGCAGTATTACAGCTGTTTGACACGAATCATTGCAGGCCGAAAGGAAGGCAGTACCTTTAGACAGAATAGTTACATTATTGCAACGAAACAGTATTGCGGAAAAATACGTTAAAATAACATTAAAATCAAATAGCAGCGACTAACTAACAATACCGTCGTGTCCTTGACAGAGGGGGTGGACCGCAAAATAACTCGGTTTGGCATAGACTCATTGCTTCAATCACATTCATACATATTCACAAACTTATTCTTCTGTTTATCGATCTCTTTATAGGGGGCGTTAAAGGACGTACTTTAATCAGTGATTTCTGACATTATTTGGAGTAAAAAAATTAACTGAAAATTTGGTCTACGGTGACATTTTTGTTGTATTTTTTCAACTGAAAACATAAAAAATCAGTAGGTATTGGGCAGTTAGGGAGGAAGGAGGAGTTACTTGGTAACTCGGCTGAGTGACCAGTGGCGAGATATGGAAGAAAAAAAGTTTGATTTGAAGAAAAAAAAATTGGAAAAAGAAGACATCTAAAAAAAATCCGGAAACTTTTTACTCCAAATAATTTCAGGAAACACGTCAGGTACGTCCCTTAACACTCAATTATATACTTTACATATATGTGTTAACATACTCTCACTTGGTCGTGCCATGTCTTTTCAGGCGTCTAAAGGTCCCTTTTTTGAGTTCATTATTTACGCATACATCAGATTTTTCCGAATCTCCACATTTTAACACGGCCATACATAGTTTTACGACACCCACGCCTCAGGTAGCTCATTTCTATAGCTTTCAGTCTACTTTCATCTTTCATCTGCCAGTTCCATGCCTCATTGTCATACATCAGGATCGGTATTAGCACTCTATTGTTGACTGCTAACTTCGTTTTTGTACCAGAGCCAATCGTTGGATAGCAGTAGTGGAAGATGCTATTGTAAACACGCTTGCGCATTGTTGATGGCCACCGTAACCGTAGCTTATTATTGCAAAATGAATGGGAGCGGACAATAATAAAAGAAAGGTTTATAATAACATATTCGTGATTATTTATAATTGTGGTGTATTTCTGTTGTTTATTTTTAACGCCGACTTGCCGGTCCATCTTTGTGGGATGCCAATTTAGTTTTTAATGGGTTTAATTGGCCTAGCATTCGCGAAGTTACTTCAGGCAATACAAGGGCAGTGGAGCTAGAGAATATCACATTTTGGATATTATTATATTAGTCACGTGGGCATGGTATTAACATTATGTAAGGAGGCAGTTCCTGCATGTGTATGACTTATCTAATAGTTTAATGAAAGGCCATGACCTTTCAAACGCATTGAACTTCGGAGTTGTCAAGTCCAAAGCTTCAATATCGTCACAGTGTGTGTTATGCATATTATATTTAAAAAATCTGAGAAGCAACAGAAATGTACTGCAGGCGTGTATGTGTGCCCGATAAAAACTCAATTTTTCCGTACTACTTTCAACAACTACTTTCCTTGTTGTTGCTACGCTAATGTGTTAATTATTGTTACATTTATTGTTTTTACTAATCTGTGGAACTAATCTCCTGCTGACAATTGCCAGTAGCTTAGCGGGTATAAATTCCCATTGTATGTAATTTTTGTACAATAATAAAAAAAAAATTAAAAAACACATCGCCAGAATTTCCGTCTTTCTTCAGCAGATTTCAAACACCAAACTTTTGTCTCGGGGCCTAGGAGTCGAAATCATAGGCGACATCGGTTTTCCTTAATATCGGTATTGATCACACTATTATGGATTATCTCTTCAGTACATGAACACTATAATGAGTGGTTTTATTCTTACATTTTTTGTTTATATCTTTCTGTTTTGTAAATGTACCTAGTATTTTTACGATTTAAATCGTAAAAATAATTATCAGCACTTACTTATCAATTTGTTCGTTCTAAAAATGGGAATTCTTCCCAGTTAGAAAGTCAAAGTTCTCTCGTATCTTTAAATATATATATTAATAGAATATCTCCAAACCCACCACACTACAAAATATGGGATAAAATCTTTGAATTAAGTATATGGTCTACACACTATGTTACTCGCATTCTACTTATAATTTACAAAAACATGGGACGGCCTCCATGGACAAGGGTTAAAGGTCGCTGGTTCTAATCCTGATGCTCGCAAGTGAATTTAAGTTGATTGATTTTGGTTATTTTACAATTTATTTATTAAAAATCATATTATATAGTATATTTGCGGCACGTTCCGGAGTGGAAGATACTTCCAGTTTCGCTCTGGTATAAGACCATTCAGAATTGAAACGTTCCTTGAAATGGCTTTAGCCGTGTTTGGTGACCTGAATTGCCGAAAACTTCCCCAAATCCTTTGCCTGCTCACTGAGCAGTTGAGACTCTTGTGCGGTATTCACATTAAAAAAATCAGCTAATTAACTCAGCTTTTGTCTGAAACAAATACATAATTAAAAACATATTTTTACACAATCAACTATATTTATCGCTTTTAATAATTAATAAGGCAGATATCCAATAAAAAAGTAACACGTGATAATAGTAAAAGTAAAAAAAAAAATATATGGAGTGCGATAGAAGCGAAACTTTACCAAAACAATCTTAAGCAAAGATTACATAGAAGCAATTAACAAAATAAACAAAGACCTACAAAATATAGCAAAATGGCTGAAATTAAACAAGTTGAAACTGAACGTAAACAAAACAAAATATATGGAAACAGGCAATAAAACACGTAACACAGGGTTAAATTTGACAATTAATGGTGAAAAAATTGGAAAAGTAAATGAAATCAAATACCTGGGTGTAATACTCCACTCAAAACTGACTTTCACAGCAAACTTTGCATATGTACTAAAAAAGGTATCAAAAAAGGTAAATTTTCTTAGAAGACTAAGACGTAAATTAAATAGAAACACTACGGAGCTTATTTATAAAACTATCGTTGCTCCACATTTGGACTACTGCTCTACGATGTTATATTTGGCCAATGAAGGAAATTTGAACAAACTAGAAGTTATACAAAACAAAGCTATGAGATGTATACTGGGGAAAGGCAAATACGCAAGGATTAATCAAATGAGAGAGGAGCTAAATTGGATTCCAATAAAAAAGAGACTACTATTTAATGTGTTAATTTTTGTGCATAAAATTATGAAAAACCAAATGCCAAAATACTTTAAGGATGAAATTGTTTTTAATAGAGACATTCATAATTACGAAACAAGAAATACAAACAGAGTTCGATTGCCACAAATGAAGAAATCAAAATCACAGAACTGCCTAATGTACAGAGGACTAAAGATGTATGATGAAATGCCTGAAAGTATGAAGAATGAAGAAATAATGAATGTATTTAAAAAGAAATGTTATGCTTACTGTAAAAATATTTAAATTTATCAAATGAAATGTTACATTGTGCTTATTAGTTTATATTCATGTAGTATAAACTAACTCAATAAATTTTTAAAATAGCCTTAAAAGTGAGCTCATAATCAAAGCGGCGCTTCGTAGGGACGGTACGTAAGGAAGAATTCATTCGGTCTCATTCTCTCGCAGGCTAAATGCTTTAGAAGCATGTATTTGTCTCTTTTTAGTGTCACTCGTTTCCGTTTCATCGAGTTTCAAATCACAACGGTGCTAAAGAAGTTTCACTTCAAAAATAACGTTACTTTAAAGTGAAATTAAAAGGTTTTGTTCATTGGCAACATTACTTTCAATAACACCTTACGTTCACGTAACTTTGTAGAGTTTATTTCCATGGATAATTTTATAAAAGCATAAACTGTACGTTGGAAAAGAGAACACAACCTACGGTAGGTAATAAATCATGAAAATATTTTGTTTACTATTACTATCCGTTTAAATCTCAATTATCCTGTTTGCAGAATTTTTGAAATAAAGTACGGAAACTGAGCCTCCACACTTACTTGCTTTTCAAACTGTATAATTAATTACATTAAACGATTATACGAGTTAGTAAACTCATTAACCGGCGATCAAAATCAACCTGTTTCACTGGATACCCACAATTATTATTTGTGAAAGTCCGCAATAGGTGTATGACGGTGCAAATTAAATACCTGTACAGTCCTTTTATTGCATCTATAATTGATTGGTGTCGCCGTTTGATATGCAATTCAGAAATAACGTAATAAATATTAAACTGCACAGGAAACTTATTAATAAGGAGAGACCTCCGTAGCCCAGTGGGTAAGACTCTTGACTCACAATCCGGAGGTCGCGGGTTCGAACCCGGCATGCGCAAATAAATTTTATTTGATCAATTTGTGTTATTTCATTTAAAATAATTCAGCCTCACAACATACCCCAAAATTGGGGATACCATAGTCTCACTGGCTCCAGACAGGAGCAGTTGAGATTCTTGTGCGGTATTCACTGTAAAAAAAAAAAAAAAGACCGCAAATTATGCAAACTGCATTTTTTGCATATCTTCGTCGTTTTTGGTAAAATGTGCATTTTTTAAATGATACGTGCAATTTTTCCGCTAAAAATTATTTTCCCCTAGTAAGGCCCGCAACCCGAATTTCTACCGATTTCTTACTCAAACATTTGAAGTTTTTAAGCTCTTAAAAAGATTAATGTTATTTTTGAAGATAATGTCTAGATGCAGCCCGCGCCGAAACGCAAATTATATGAAATTCCCTCGATAGAAAAAAATCGCAAAGTATGCTCTAAAAATTAATAAAAGCAAATCTGTTTCTATTATCTTATAAATTATATTTGTGAAAAAATTCACAATGTTTCTTTAAATGATACTTAAGATGCTCCCCGCGAGATTTTTGCTGTACTTTAAACGAGTCGTGTTTTGTTAAATATTTTCGCAATTTTCGCAACGAAAATGTAAGCGCTCTCCTCTAACATTCGTAATTTCGTATCTCTCCATCTTCATCTTTTCGAGCCCGGTTGCGGAGCCCTAACCGTATAAAGTATTTATAAATGTTACAAAAACATATTTCTAAATCTTCAGTTGTCTCCATTATTTGTTGTCGTTCCAAAATATTTTGAACCCCGAATAAAAGATATGATTGATTTCGAGCCAGTTTTAATCACTGTAAGAGGTTACAAGTTTCTGCATTCAAATTGCGCAGTCTGAAATGATTTTTCCGTACCTACCTTGCCAAATAAATGCAACATTGTACATGCCGGGTACCACCTAGTGGTTTTATAATTAACAATAAGGTATGGTAAATGATTTTTTTATCAGTTTTTTTTTTAATACGCGTTTATTAGTAAAGGGTTAGTATTCATGTACTCGTAACTGAGGAGTTCACTTATCTATGAAATGATTGCTTATTCTATTTGTTTAGGTAACTAAATTCCTACAGATGGTCAGATGGCCAGTGGCCAGTGGCCACGGCCTACATTGTATATCCGACGAATTGTTGTTATCTTTCCCGCGATGAGTCTGAATAAACAAAGATTAAAGCGATTAACCAAACTCCATACGAAACACTAAACGATCCAAGCAATAATTATTAATTGCCCGAAGTACAACTTAACGCGTTTAACTTTGCAGACGGCCAAAGCAGGAACTAACCAGAATCCCAAATTCTCCCAAATATCCAGAAAAAAGTGAGATTATGACATTCCTAATTTTATTGGATGTGTAATGAGGATAGGAATGTTTTGAAGTACCTAGCTGCTCAGATCTGGTCATAAGCACAATTAAAACCATTTCAAGCAACTTTTATTTTCTGAATGGTGGTCTTTCATTAGGGCGATAAGGAGATAGGTAAGTGCAATTCGTTCGACGACTGTGTTTATTATGGTAGAACGAACGAATTGACATTTTTTTAATTCAAAGGAAATGGGTTATTTCACAGATTTTTAACAATTCATCAAATTTCAAAGATAAAATTCAAGTTCTATGAAAGTCCTATTCAAGTTCTGTTATTCCGAGTACTATGGTGTGTGATGAGATAATGACATAATTTGAATATAACTTGAATTTTAACTGTGCAATTTGAATTGTTTCAATTCTGTAAAACAACTCGTCTTTCTTATAACCAAAAATCTGCTCTATCAACGTTATCAACTGCAAAGTTAAGTGTGTCATTCTGTGGGCGAGGGCAGCAGAATCTAGTCATCGTTGATCTTGGAAAACAATTCATAAAAAACGTTTTAATCAAACCATTTGTTTATACTATTACGTCAGATCGGCGGTTTACAGTCGTTAATTTTGAACCACCGAGACCAGAGTTTTACAATAAGTTTGTACGGAAAGCGAATAGATCGCGATGATTTCTAGGCTTGCCTACTTGGTGAGGCCAAGAGGAAACAAATAAACCATATTTTAATTTGCTTTATAAAGAAACCCAGTTACTTGTGAACAGCAAGTTATCCATACAATTTTTATTGATAATTTAAAATTTTATAAAGTGTACTGTAATGACTTTTACCTAATCTATAAAAGAATGTGCAACTAATAATTGTTGAACATCGGTTGTTACAGAAAACGGATGACATGAAAAATAATGCACCACCCGGTTATTTACTCCTAACATGATTTCCTAATCAACTTTGATAAAAACGCCAATTTTAGTACTAAATCAAAACATATTTGCACTAATTTCACATAGGTTGATTGACCTCAAATATGAAAACACCAAATAAATAATGTGCCTGATTGTTTAAAAGTTTCTCATTTCAACATTGTTTTGTTGCTGCAGGTAGGTACCTACTAATCCAAGGGAAACCTAACACACACTACACGGATGCCGGTCCCGAAGCTCAATGCTTGAACGTGAGATTGATCTTGAACACGATTGCGTTAATCTGACCGAAAATTCATTCAGCGGAAATGCAGACCTATTCAACAGCTTTCACGGTCACTGTTGTCAACTGAGACTATTCCAACACAACTAAATAGTTGGCAAACCGGATGGCAGCCTGCTTTTGAAATAATATATGCATATATCAGAATTGCCACAACTTTAGTCACCATTTGATACAAATTTAGGTGACGTGGGTCTTAACGTATTTATGGAGATTATTTTACATGTTGGGTACAGATTGTTGTACCGTGATATTAGAACGGAAAATATCAATCTTGATAGGTTCAGATAAATAGACCAATAGCACTCAGCGTCGGTACACTTAGACATCAGGTTTTATACGTGTCACTGAAGTGGAAACACTGTGTCGATAACTAAGCAAAATGAAATATCACATGATTTTCTTTTATCTTTTTTGTATTTAAATTTCCTTTGCATAATTAGCTTGGCAAGTTAGTACGTACATTCAAGTCGTTCAACCGAAGTTTAAATCAAAATTGGTTGACATGGTTGACCAAAGAGCAGTCAAGCAATTGAATAACAGTTAATCTTTTCCATACCAACGTATTTACGGTAGATTTGTGTTTTTGTGATATAAGTTGATCGTAATTAGTCGCTTGATTCAATCTTCCGATTTGCTTCTTTAGGTTTCTTTCCAATTTATTAAAACTACAACCACAAGTTTGAGATATTTCTGCTACAGCGAGAATTATTTGAAAAATTTGCTATTTATAGATATACTAGCAGACCCGGCCACAAGTTGCTATAGCTAACGAAACACAACGCCATTACCCAATCTTTATAAAATCCACACCACCCGCTTGCCAGCTGCCCGCTGCCCGAATTGAATATTTTAATTTACCGGCTTTTCTCTACTATAATAAGCATGTATTATACACATAAACTAATTAACTCGCCACTAATTATACAATGCTTGCAATGCAACACTGGATATTTGAAAAGGGAAAATCAAATACCTACTTACTCTAGGACATCTATTTTCCAATTTCTTCCGTAGAACGAATTTCAAAAGTGACTATAGTACGACCCGCCAGCCGTTTTAAATCGCATAAAAATATGTTTTCTTTGAATTTCTCGGCTTTTCTCTAATGTAAACATTCCTCTTCAATCTCTCTATCTATTGGGGAAAACCGTATGAAAATCCGTTGCGTAGTTTAAAAGATCAACGCGCACATACATTTTGAGCGACTTCATTTTATATTATGTAATAAAATGTAATGATAATGATATATATTAATATTCTTTAGTAACTTATACCATGATAAGATCACTTTCATTCTGAAACATGACAAACTGTTAGAAAGGAGAATGAACTTTTGAGATGTGAAACGATTTACTATTATTATGTAATTACTGTACTACCTACAATATATCACGTAATTATCTTTTGGTACTGAAAATATGCACGTAAATGTAATGTTATGTTACAAAAATAACAATTTGCAATCTTTTAACATCTACATAATATGTAATACTAGTTAAAGCATTACAATGCTTATAAAGAAATCTTTGAAATTGTCACGTGGCACAAAGAAGTATAATAAAAGCGAGTTGTTCAGATTCTTTATGAGTTTTCATGCGAATTCGTCGATCGAGTGGAAATCATGAGGTCATTGCGCCAAGCCTAAGACACCAATAATATGTTTATAAAAAGACCGAGAAGTGCTCTTTGAACGGTTAACGGTGCATAAACACAATTATTATTACTTTGTCAGAAGGTTTCCGGAGTTGTGGAAAGTCGATAGAACTGCCGGTCCCAGTGGACATGCTCTGAGAAAATTCAAGGCCCATTCTACTCGACTAATTCTATGACAGAATAAACAAAGCCTGATTAGATCTGAAATCTGAATGAACATTGAAAAGTTGATTGGCTTAACCTTTTAACCACATGGCGCAAGTTTCTAAACGGTTGATAATTACTGGGAAAATCTTTGATTCGTCTTAAATCGATTTCTAAAACTCCCATATTTTACTTTCGATTCGTATCAGACACATTTCCATCGATATACAATGCAAATAAAATTAATTGATGTTCATTTAGTCGACCTTGTCTGATATTATTTTTTAAATACTTTATTTTTTTATTTTGTTTATAGGCTCACCAAGAATACATCACATATAATTATTATATTAAGCTTAAAGATTGAACATGGTTACAGTGACAATTCCAATTAAAGGTGAGCACACCATTCATCTCAACATTCTTAATATTTTTACACTATAATAAATTTAATTACATATACGTGCATAAAACAAGAAGTATCAAATATTTAGAAAATACATACATACACACTTACATGTACATGTACACACATGCATATTCATAAGTGTGCACACACATACATACACATGCACACATGTACGTACATACATGCAAATAAATATACATTTATACATATATTATAGCTCTAAGTGTAATACATTATGTATCTTATTTTAACGAACGGAAAATATAATACAATATTGTAAACAAGTACTTCTTGTTTACTGGGATATATCCTTTATGATTTAATCGGAGGCACGTTTTGACCAACATGTTTTGCCTCTACTTTCCTTTTCCTGTTGCTGATTCCTTCTGAAGTTTTCTCGTTCCCGTGACCCCAAATCAAACACATTTGTTTATTTTTTAATATCCTTTACTCCGCGATTTATTCGTGTTTTTTCAAAACATATAACAATATTTGTAGGTACCATAAATAATTTTCTATACAATTTAACTGTATGATTTATATTACTTACCTCACTAGGTGTAACCTGTTCTAAGGTAGATGACGAGAATGTACACTAAAATATTGCAATTCAACGTTATTAACAGACTTGGGAATCGTTAAATTTAGATAAATATATGAATTAAAATATGCAAAAGAATAAGAAAAGGACAATATTTTTAGACATGTGGTTAAAAAGATGGCGATTTCGTATTACAGAAAGAAATAAAATAATTTAAAGTGAAAATGCAAGACAGTACTATTAGCAATGTATAATGATTTGATATCTATCTTTGAATGCTATCAATTCTTTTGTAAACTCGATCACGATAATAAATCATATTTTTTTAATACTATTTCATGCAATGATTGGTGAATAGGTAAAAACTATTCAAAAACATAAAGTTTTATTTGGAAAATAGAAACTGGTAAGAATATTGTGTCGAAAAAACGTTTATTTTCTTTTTGTTTATATGAAAAGCCATACGAGATGGCGTTAAAATTGACTGACCTATATAAATTAGACGAACCAACATGGTTCGAACAAATAATATCCATAAATTGCAATGATGTAAAGGTGACGTCTCATTGCAGACAAGACAACTCAACTTACCGTTAAGTCTCTTCATCGCCAGCTTCCCATCTCTCCGATGTGAAATGAACACCGTTAGTATAAAGAGATAAACCATCTCCTCTCCATAACACCGGACAATTAGTTAATGACGTGATCGTGTTAGGATGTGCACAATTCTTTCATTATTGATTGTATTCTTTGGAATGAGGGAATATTGGGTACTGATGCTGGGACGGTTTACTCATCTCGTAAAAACAAGTCGTGTGTAACGAATAACAGTATAGTTTGCCGAAATCGTGATACGCAATTTATCACACTTTCAAACATTGACGATTATATTAATTTATGTAGACAGTGGGGCGATAAGCGGGAAAATGATACTATTTATTCGGGATAGTAATGCTAACCAAAATGAAAACTTAATTAATGCAATAATTAAAACTAGGAAAGGGAGGTTAAAGCTCGAAGTATGTATCGTGTATAATATTGGGTCCTTATGAAATTGGCGTTTTGCCGTACCGGCAACTTGATCTCAACTATCTTCTTTTTGGTTAGAAATTACAAATTCAAATTTATACAACTATTTACTCATGTATTTGTGTTTCGAAAATTATGATTCATTTGTTTTTTCCTTAATTGTTTTTTTCTTTGCGTCACTTAGTTTACAAAATGGAAAACTTGAAATATCGCGTTATTTACGAGTACGAGTTCCACCGCGGCACCATTGCTGCAGAAACGGCTCGAAGGATTAATGATGTGTATGGCGACGGTGCCGCAAAAGAAACCACAGTGCGTTTTTGGTTCCAACGTTTTCGTTCTGGAAATTTCGATCTGCAGAACAAGCCAACAAGCCAAGCAAATCAACAAACGCGCGTTAGAACGCTAGACCACACACTGCACAACAGACGGCTACCAAATTAGAGGAGCTTCAATTGGAATGTCTAAGACATCCACCGTACTCTCCGGACCTTGCCCCAACAGGTTACCATTTTTTTCGAAATTTGGATAACTTCTTGCAAGGGAAAAAATTCAACTCCGGTGGGGCAGTCCAAACCGCCTTCAAAGATTTTATTGATTCCCGTCCGAATTGATTTTTTTAGTGAAGGGATCGATGAACTACCTATGAGATGGCAAAGTGCATAGATAGCAATGGTACATACTTTGATTAAATAAATATATCATATTAAAAAAAAAATCGACTTTATGTTCCTCCCATACAAAACTCCAATTTCATATGTAAGGACCTAATAAACGGTTTCATGCCAATTCAGAATCAAGTCACTCAACACCTCTTCGAAAAGTCATTAAAAGCTAATTAATTACTTAAAACTAAGTCAGAAAAAAATAATTTAAAGTACCCCATAACCCTAATCTAACGTTACCTAAATATTTAACTTTTTTTTTCTTCACTTTTAATGACTTTTCAAAGAAGGTTCTGAGTTGATTTCATTCTGAGTTATCCGGTCACCATAATAAACATTATTAATAAACATTTTTACTCTGCCAAGGGAATGGTCACACTTCTCAAATCTCAAATCTGAACTTTAATTTAAAAGAGAATGTTCAATTTATTGGAAATGACTAATGTAATAAATCAATGAATAAAATACAACACATTCTCAATGAAATATGAAATTGAAAAAGGTATATGAAAAAGATGATATATATAGTTATACAGATTGTCCGGGGGTAAAATGTACTAATTTCGGTAGATAATTCTGCATGGTGGTAGAAGTTTTTTTTTTCCATAAAAATTATTTTTCTACAGAAGTTTTTTTTTTTCATTTCAAGACATTTTAAAAGTTCACTTCAGTCAAGAGCCAGACCCTGAAGAGGAACGTTTAATCCTCAATAAAACCAAAAAAATATGACAATATTTTTTAAAGAAGAACATCTAGTTTATTAAAAATACAAATAACTTTACGTTACGTTTAAGTTTACTTATATGTACACAAAACATGTAGATTATGTATATAAAAATAAAGTGATGTGAACTAAGTTATTTGTCTTTTTAATAAAATAAGTAATGCCATCACCAAGTGAAAACCTTTCAGAAGAAGTTTTCTTCGAAAAATTAAACATCTCTTGTTTTTTACTGGTTGATTGACTATTATGTAGAATCACCTTCCAAAGTGAGTGCACTTATATTACAAGAAAATATGAGAGCGATAAAAAAGACCAAATGTAATTCAGTCTCTGTGGCTCAATTAGTAGTCCCGGTGCGACTAGAGGTTATGGATTTGGATATGGTTATGAATTAGGTTTTGGAAATGGTTACGGAGAGGTTGTGGATTTTTGATATGGTTATGGATTTCCAGTTGCGACCGTTAAATCGATGACCGCAGACCGTTGCGACATTTATTTTTCTATGTCTTTCTCTATTTCATTTCCATTGAGTTCATTTGTTAAAATATTTTTTTGTACGATTTAATATTTTTTTAGATTGTACGGTATAATAGTAAAAGCTCTCGAAAGGTAAGTTCGGTCATGCAAATTAAACAGCTTTTAATTATTTTCTGCTCAAAATGTCATTAGTTTAATTTCAAATTAACAATTTTTTCAAGCAATTAAACACGACGCCGTATTGCTTATTCCATAATTGTCAATAATTAAAAAAAATCTCGAAAAGTACATTAAACCTACGGCCAACAAGGGTAGTACCTACCTACTTAAAAAAATTAACTTTCATCTGAATATAAATTCTTACCTTATTTATTCAATATAAAAGATTTTTCCGAATAGCGTATGATATCGTGTTATCGGTATACACATTTTATGGTTTCTGTTGTAATTACGTCGTAAGTCTAAGTTTAATAAATGTTCAACCAATTTTCCAGAAATACCGACAGATAACATTTTTTTGGTTTTTAAAGTAGCTAATCTACCAACTAATATCGCTCAAAGTGTATTGTGATTGATTGTGATGGATCTCCATCAAAGGGTATTGACGTGTATAAAAAGTACGAACATTGTAAGTGACTGGCGGAAGTGCGTGGCAGATTATAATAATTATTAGTGTTGGCATATAAAGTAAAAGTTCGGTGAAAGCTTCGGAAGATTTCCTATTCTAAATTGATACCGGCGATTTGCAATTAGGTGTAAGCACATAAAAACTTCCTGCAACATTTATTTATTGTGTACGCACCTTACTGGTACCTATTTACATTTACATTGTACATATCAATAGGAATTTACTATGTGCATGGTGTCTAGAAACTGGTGGTACAAGGAGGAAACTGGTGAATCTACATCACTTGGAGAACCCAAAAAACTATTTTTCCAGTCTGAGCATTTCGATTTGTTTAAAAAAAAGAAGTAGATATTAAGAAAGGTGTGGGTAAGGGTAGAAGAAAGGTAAGGGTTAAAAAAGAGTTTTGGGGCTGGGTCCACGCTTAGACCCATTCCAAAATAGACATTTTATTGATATTTTAGACATTTTTCATGATTCCTTGCGATCATACAAAACTAACTTATTAAATTTCTTGGCGTTATGTAAATTGTTTAAAAACTACTTACACTTAATTTTTCATTAAACTTTAATCAGTGGGCATATAATTCTTGATTTCAGAATGTCTCTTTATCTCCCCCCCCCCCCCTCACCCCTTTCCTTCCATTTTATTATTATAACTCATTCATTCACTAATCAAGTTTAAAGACCCGTTCATATCTCAGATGAAACTACTAAATGACATTCTATGGACTTACGTAATAGGTACATAACCATGTAATAATTTAATTTAACATACCTTATAACTTGTATTATAATGTACTGTATATGTCTTAATAAAAAAATAACAAATGACAATAAAAAGCTGATGGTAATCGCAAACCGACCGATTTTATTTTAAAGTTTACCTAAAAAAATCCGATTTACTCGAAAACGAAAGCTCAAATCATTGAAACCAAAAAATAATATAGATTCACATTTTTTCGGCTTCCCTCACTGATTTGATTTGATCTATTCACTAAGCTTAGATAAAGACACTCCAATCAAAATGTCGATGCTCAACTAGGGAGATATTGAGGGGTGTCTTTTCGAGTTTTGAACAGGTCCATAATCAAGAAGTTTAGTTCTGACGGTTCACGCAGAAAGCATGCAAAGCCAATAGGCAAAATGCTTCACTTTGGTTCAACTAATCATAAGTTATCAATGCCAAAATATAAGTAGTTTGGTAATAATTTCAAAGCAAAATATCTTCGTCTTCTCCTCACATTCTCATAAAAATCGGTACCGTTATAATTAATAGGTGTTTCGTAAGTACCAAAGCCTTTAGTTCAAACACCACAATTATCTCACATGTTATTTTAAAATTTACGAATACACTTTTTTCTCACGCCAAAGGAAATATTATTTATGGAGTTGAGGCCTTCAATATCCGGTCATTAGATCGTGTCAAATTTTCCAACTCCAATCTGAAGCAACTTCCGTTACCTTCGAAAATATGGTAGCTTTTTTACCACTGCTATTATAAAATTATTTTAATTGATTGTGTGGGTAATTGGTGTGTAATTAGTAGCCGGTCAACGTTTTTTTAAGAAACAAATAACATGTTTTCTAAATTCAGTTTAGCTCGTTTCCTAAAACATTTCTAGTTTTACTTCTAAGTATTAGGAACGAATATTAACGTTTTCTAAATTTGGCATCTATATCTATAGTTTTTATCGTTATCTATGTGCATAGTGCCTTATTACACGCGCCGTTTGCTATGTGAGAGCTTCATATGCAATATCTTCTTTTAAAACGGTCGGAAACTCTTGCAACGTACTTTGAGAGAAGATGTTTTATGTCACGCTTTACATTTTTTTATTATAGTAATGAAATCTACAGGTTCATAGGTTTATGTATATATGTTTATTGAATTTATATAGTATACGTATATTTTATATATAAATATATACATTCTTAAATATTTTTTTATCAAAATACTGAGCGTTTCAGTACCTGTTAATAAACTTATCATAATACGTATTTATTCCGTTTTACTCTTTTGTCCTACCATAATTAATAGGAAACTAGCGCGCGCCGTGAAAAATCGCGGTGTAGTCTGAATTCTAACAAACGAGTTTTTTCAAATTTGGAAATGACAACACTTTTTTGCAAAAAATATTACTATAAGTGCTTAATCGTTAACTTCACAGAAAAGTTACAATTTTGAAAAGCACACCTAAATTCAAAGCAAATTTGAGTTCGTTGAACCAGATTTCACGCATTCTTGACATCGCAGCTCCAATTTTTTTAATAATAAAATTGTGTACATAGATAGACCCACATTACTGCTGAATTCATCAGACAACTGATTGCAATTTTGAAAATGACGCTTAAATTCAAAAAAAATTTGTGAACCAGATTTCATACAGGATAAATCGACTAACGCACAGACAACCAAAATTAGTATTTTTACTTTTACATTTATATTCTACACACGCCATTGTAAGTGATGACGAAATAATAATCTGCGGCTTTGGGCTTTACTAACTTAAGTGATAGTAGTCACGATATATTTCGTTTGATGTATCTTGAAAACGAATTAACAATATGACTACTAATAGCTAATAATAGTAATAATAGTTAATCCACTCCACACAAATGAGATAGTCCTTCGAAGACACCTCAGAATCACATTAAATTTTAATATTACCCTTAACTGTGCCAGTTCACGGATTACGAAGGCAGCATAACACCGATTCTTTTCCCAGTACTGTTAAATGATTTGATCAATTTTCAACTTTGAAACTAAATTACTTTTTATAAAATCGTAAATTTTATGTCGTACTTATTGCAAATGTGTAAACTATCGAATTTAAAAAAAAAACGTGGTAATCAAAGTCACGTTCATTAAGTTTTCAAAGCTGGCATGCATTTTTTTTTTTTAATTTTTTTTAATATCAGAGCTCACTAGTATATATAGGAACCTTAACGGGCCTGCTCACAACAACTTACCAATCGCAATCCAATGAATGGTAAAGGTAACATTCATAATGCCAGAGCTCACTATCATACACAGAAACCACGAAAGTCACGAAAGTTTCATCGCAATCCAATGAATGGTAAAGGTAACATTCATAATGCCAGAGCTCACTATCATAAATAGAAACTACGAAAGTCACGAAAGTTTCATCGCAATCCAATGAATGGTAAAGGTAACATTCATAATGCCAGAGTTCACTATCATAAATAGAAACTACGAAAGTCACGAAAGTTTCATCGCAATCCAATGAATGGTAAAGGTAACATTCATAATGCCAGAGCTCACTATTATAAATAGAAAACACGAAAGTTTCATCGCAATCCAATGAATGGTATAGGCAATAATTTCGTAAAGCCAGAGCTCATATATAGAAACCATCGCGTCCTGCGCACATCAAATCACCAAAGTTTCATCGCAATCGGATTAATGGTTAAGGAAAGGGGCAAACAAAGAAACCTTTTTATACATTAAAATTACAAGAACAAGCCAAATACCATAAAACTTTAAAAACAACTTTAAAAATACTATCTATCGGTATAAACATACCTATTAGTAGACACCGAAACTTTACAATTTAAATGACACGAAACTATTTTAACGGTGGGGGATAATTATCATCATAGAGGAATTTATAAAATGTATTCACTTTTTCTGTTTGAAAATATCTAAAAAACAGTTTCACAAATCAACCATCAATGTGTTTGAATATAACAAAAGACCTATATATTTTGACCATTATTTTCGAAGCGTCATTGAATCCACGTTGGATGGAAAAAAACATCATTAAAAAGAAGCGAATAATTACCGAGTGGTTGCGATAAAGAGGCAGATATCCGGAATGATCAAAGTCGCCCCCCAATTCAATAGTCTCACCATATATTAAGTTGGCTCTTTTTTCCAAATGGGTTGAGCTTCTTGCATCTTTCTACTTCCTAGAAGTCGGGGAAGGTCAAAACTCAACTATCTTCATTTTTTAAGGTTTTACTGTTAGGTACCTTCTTTGAATTTGACTTTCCTTTCATGTAAGCAACTGTTTGTATTCGGACGTAATGATTCTTGTTACATTATTAAGACTACTAATTTTGCTTAAACACGCATTGGTTACATGACAGTAATTTACGTATTATGGCCTTCTAATGTACATTTAATCTTAAGTTAATCATACTTACCGAAAATAATTCTGGCTGTAATGCTGTTTTCGAAAGTGTTATTTAATATTTGTGTGAAAAAAACTGGCAGTCATTTTTTTAGTCTCAAGTCAAAACGAAAGAGGCTATTCTCTTCTCACAAGCTGAATACATAAAAACATCAAGAGAGGTAAACTGGTTTTGGATCAAAGGTTTTCGGTTCAAAGATCGAAATAGGAAAATACATAGTTATTAAATAGTTGAAACACATTTTTGAGAAAAATATGCTCTTAACCCTTTTTAAATTTGTATTGTTTCCTATGGTGAGAGATCATCACGCGACCTGCAGAATCGAGAAGACCTGAATATCCATGCTTGTTACATTCTTCCTCATAACCTACCCTAATTTATTGTCTCAAAACTAATCCCAAATGGGAATATCAAAGTTCCAGTGACTTTGGGCTGCAGGGACTCTTGTTCAGTATAAAAATAAATTGTTTTCAACAATATCTGCAATTGTTTTCAAGACAAGGTAATACCATTATTAACAAAAAAACTTTCGTCGTTTGTACCAGGAACATATCGGTGCCCGGTAACGGTAGTAGCCAAGTGGTATTTTACGACATTACTATTTATTTGTACTTTTGAAATTTGCATCGGCTTTTACACCGAGAGTTAATTTTTAACACTATTTAAATACTAAGTGAAGGCTAATATTGACACAGTCATGCAAATGGTTAGTTGTATGGCACTTCAGTGAAAAGTTATCACAGTGGGCAGGGCTATTTTCTTATTTAGCCCGTTTTGGCCAGTTCCTTCTGTGCAACGCACGTTAAATAAAGAAAACTGTCTTCCAGATTGAGATCGTGAGAAGGCTCCAAGTCACGTATTTATGTATGAACACAGTACGTGTCTTGTATTTATCATGCAACCAAATTCAAAGCCGTTCTAAGTCATTGACAGTGGCTTACATAGTCATAGACAACCGTCTATTAGTTGACTTTTTTAGCACGCTTTTTGTACTAGTTTTGAGACTAAATAAACATGAAAAACTAGCATATTCATTCAAATTCATACAATGAAATGATTTGTTGGTTGTTGAGAACTTTCTAAGTTTTCAAGGATATGAGACAACAATTGAATATTGGTTCAATTTTACCGAAAACTAGTCTTTTCTTTCGTGCGCTTATGTCTGTTTCCTTCGCGTTTAATTGGATTGTTCTATTTATTTTACAGAGTTGTAATTTTACAAACATTTCGTTAAGTGATAAAGTACTTCTTGTACTAGATCACTTTTAATAAATTGGTGGCCTCGAAAGCAAACTATAAATTAGAACTCATGTTTGTACCTACGTGCATTCCCATCACGAGGTCGAGAATTTTATTCCTGTCGACTAAATAATATGTCAAATTTAATATATGATATCATAACAATGAAGGTTAAATCTATTGTCCAGCTTAACATTACGTCTTCATTAGTAAATAAGTTATATTTTGCTCTATTGACTTTATCTTTCTTGAGTAGGTTCTTATAGTATCGCTCTGTCAGAGATTCCAACAAGCGACCTCCTTTGCTCCACTTCTTTGGTCACAACGAATTCCTCCAATTGTAATGACCAGTAACTATATGTTCATAGTTTTCCTGAACAGAATGTGGTTAACAACAAAGGCTAAGCACGAAATTAGGTAATAAAGTTGAAATAATTACTTGAACATTGATGAGACAGCGGTTTAGCGCGTTGTGCGGGCTTCGTAAGGACGGAACCATTGGTTTTATTATCTGTCAACTGTTGAAATGACACTTACATAGTTTTTGGAGTCTAAATATCATCTAAATCTAAGAAATCGATTTTAGTAAATTTTGTTTCGAAGAAGAAAGATTCTTCAGAAAAAGTATGTTATTATTTCTCCCGTCCTAAATTAGGCATATTTATATATATGGCCCAACTCCCCGTGTTCTCATAATGAGACCTCTTAAATTTCTTGGAAAATGTGTTGATCGAGTATCACGTTGTTTGCCTTTCCAACGCGGAATTACAGCTACAATTAGCTAACTTTAGATGCGAACAAATGAAGCGATTCGTATTCTGTACATCGGCAGGTTGTATAATGTTACGGATTATACAAAAGAAAGTAACGGAGTAACAACAATATGTACAGAGAATGCCTTAACGGACATTTCTCTTGTTATACGACTATAATATGCAATATCGGACAACGCGATGACCGCAGCTTTATTTAAACCGTAACGAGACATTCTGCTGAGCGACGTGTGATTGCATATTGACTTATTTTCTTATTGTCTATTGATCGAAATTCATGTTGGATTCGTGCCATATTCACCACGATTTAATGTCTTTCTATATCATTCTACTACACTGAACAGGTGTCCCAGTATAATTCGATTTTAAAACGGCATTAAATAAAATAAAATTTCATTTATCAGAACGATACCAATGTACGAGTACATATGTATTTATTACGTGTAGCCCAATTAAAAAGTAACTAGCTCGCTGGTTTTTCATTCATTCTGTTCATTTTTCTGTGTATCGTGCAAAATCAGATGTAACAAACCAAATTATGAAGTAGATAAGAAGTTAAAAAAAGTTAAACAAAAGCCAAGAATAATACCAAATACTTAGCTGCCTGAAATCATCTCCTGCTTTTATTTTTTTTAAATGTATGTACATTGGTCTAAAGTGAAATCCCAATGGTTTCGCGGAAATTCAAATGAAATATTGTCATCAAATGGCCATTCAGCGCCATTTTGTTAAACGCCGATTACTAGGTGCGTTTCAGCTTTCTATCAAACTGAAATAAGCTGACAAGCTTAACAACATGATATTTGTCCTTTTCTGCTGATCATAAATTGTCCAAAAGCCGGAACTGACTTAGAATCGGAATTTAACGGGAATCTTTTAACTGTCAATAAACAAAATGGCGCCGAATGGCCATTTGATGACTATGTCAGACGTGAATTTCTACCAAACAACTTGGCCTTAGGACAGACTGATTCACATGAATTGAACAATTCATCAATTTTCAAATTTAATATTCGAGTTCTGCGAAAGTCCTATGTAAGTTCCGTTATTATCCAGGTACTGTTAAACTACCAGCCCATGATGAAATAATAACAGAACTTGAATAATATCTTCAGAATTTAATGAATTGTTCAAATTCTGTGAAACACCTTATGAACACTAGCAATCCTCTGCTAAAAGTTTTCCATTATTGCACAATCAACATTTTCCGCTCGCAATGATGGCAGTACCTAAATAGGAGAAATTTAAATACCTTCAGGTTTTTCGTGACCTGAGAATGTGTTCCTCTTTTGAAAATGTTATGCTGAAATTTGGTTTTACAATGTATAATTTCACACTGAACTCAAAATTATGGAAGTGATATTACATTCGCACCAAAAGAGTTTCATCGAAACGATGAATCCACAACCGATAATTTGATCGAAGATTATTTTGTTGTCACGTTAATGACCGAGAAATATTTGAGTATCTATTGCAAAGGGCCATAATTAAGGAATACAAGAGCTATGTACTGTAGCTATAATTATTATTTGATATAAATATTCCACAGGGACATTCTAGAGGTATCTGCGTGGAAGTGACCGAGGTCATAATCCCTATTGACTCAAATGTAAATCCGTTTAAATCCGGTACCAGTCTAGATTAACATTATTAATTTATTAAATGCGGACTAATGAGCGAAGATCGTAATTACTAGATTGCATAACTATAAAATAAAACTGTACAAATGATACAATATATATAATAATAAGTGCATTTACGTTTTAACCTAACCTAAGCTAACTTGAAAGGAAGCGATTTATTTCAACTTACTTTTTTTTTTAAATCCGAGTGTGCAATTCACACGCGGTTGAAGTGAAACCTTCAGAAAACTAAAGTAGACAAGAGTGTAGAAGAACTTTTTTATCAACGTGAAGGATGATTTTTCCCATATTTTTGTCGTCGAATTTCACTGCACCTTTTCCTGTACATTTTGTCAGTGTTTTCCTCTTCGGAGTCGCTTATGATGTCGCTTACGTTTGTGTTTTCTTTGCCTGTTCATTTTGAAGTGGTTTGAAGAACGGATATTGATTTTACAAATTTTTATTTTTGAAGAGAAACTTCTTTAGCCGCGTTAGCTGTTTAAAATTTGGATGGAACGGAAATGCGTCACAAAAATTTATTATTTGACGGTCCTCAGAGAGATGTCAAGCGAACGGAGGTTCAAAACCTACCAAATCCAAAAAACAATAAACCACTTTAATTAAACAGGCAAAGAAAAGAAAGCGACGTCTAGCGACTTTCTAGTTTCTATTCTACTGCGTGTGAATTGCACACTCTGATCTTTTTTTTGGATTTCGTAGGATTCTATCCTTGGTCCGCTGAATGTCTGGCCGCTAAGGTTTGTCAGGCGCTTTATTCCACTAGACTAGAGGAGACTTGCGTGGGATCGTCGATTTATCGTTTTATTACCCGTGAAATAAATAAAAAAATATTGCTATCCCATTCTTTCGCGGACTAAATCCTGTAGACGTACGTGTAAATGTTTCTTTTTAGTGTCGCTCGTTTCCGTTTCGTCTAGTTTCAAATCACAACGGTGCTTAAAAAGTTTGCACTTGAATGAATAGTAAATTGTGCTGTACAGCAATTGTAAAGTACACAAGTTATAGGACATTTGCATTCTAGACAAATCTCACTCTTGAACTCAGGCACGCCTCATAAGTCACCAAACGTAGCGAACCAACGCTGGGGTACCCCTCAAACGGGGTGACCTGTAGCAGAGGTGTTGGATATTCAATAAATTGTACCCATGCAAACGCAAATTGTAAAGTATATATATGCATAGTGAAAGATAGATATTATATAATGTAATAGGAACACGGACAAGGGGCGAACAATGCAAAAAGCATCAATTACAAGATTGCAAGAAAGGAAAATTTTAGCATTGCAAAAATAATCCTTATTTTCATGCAACTTTATAATGATATTCCATTATTAATTAGTGAAATAAAAATATGCTTAGATTTAACTATTAAATAAAAACTGGTCAATAGTTGACATTAATTTATGCGCATATAATTTGAGTATAAAATCGTAATGTGATTTCACATAAGATGAATAAAAAATATAGTAAATGATTGATCATTGCACAAACAAATGATGCATTAAGATTATTCAGACCGACATTTTGTAAATTCAAATATGATAACATTTTATTAAAACCCATGAGGAAATATTTTATTAATACGACATTTATATTTTATCAGGAGGGGAGATTTTTTTTTTAAATTTAATTAAAATCAAATTCAATAATTATATTATTTATTTCTGCAGGTGTTTTAGTTGTTTTATTATTTTGACAACTGTGACGTAGATTCTATGTTTTGTGGGGTACTTTGAAATCTTTCACACTAAATTAATTCCCCACGTGTGTTCTTGATTGTGTAATAATTACGTGTCTGCTATTGACTTATTTAAATGTGTTTTATTGTTTAGGTCTCGTGAACATGCTGAGAAGTGGAGAATAAATAATTTTCCTCACTTTATTAATTGATTTTACGTTGGGGTCATTCGTTATTGATTTCTAATTGTTCAAGTAAATTTAATCTAAGATCCTTTCTTTCTGTATGTAAGAATCTAGGCTTATTGTTGTTAAGTGGGACGTGATTATTTACTAAGAGATGTTCTGCTAATTTTGAAAAAGTGCCTTTTTTTAACTTTGTATATGTTATTTGAATCTAGTTGAGAATGTCCTTCCTATCTGTCCGATATAAAGCCGTTTAATCACAGGAGACCATATTTGTCCCAGCTCGCGATGGTCTCATATTCATCGCTGTAACTCCCTTACTATCGTAGTGAGAAATATGTTATAAACGGTTTTAGAAAGGCAAAACACCACGCATTACATTAAAATTTTAAAAATAACCATCAAAAAGTAAAATACACACCATTATAAAACCAAAATTTCGAATCGCAATTTGAAAAAAAAAATAAAAATTTGGGAATTTTTTACTAATTATTTGCTTATGAAACGACAAAAAAGTGAGGTGACAGTAACGTTTATAATGCAATTGTCTAATAAAATATATATGTGTTTTTATTTTTTTCCGTTATCAGTCATTTTAGTTAGAAAAAACAAGTATTTTTAAAACTTTTTATAACATTTTTTTTAAATTAAAAAATCATATTTATATTTTAGAATTATAAAATTTGAAAGCGTATTTCATTACATTTCAAAACAGTTTTAGTTTTCGGATAAGTATTTAGAGATATTAAATTTATTTGCAATTTATTGTAAAGTTGAAATATTTTGACCAACTGAAAAATACGCCCAAATTAATTATGATAAATTAATAGTAGTGGATACAGCTACTATATGACTTATTATATATGTAGATCCGAAATTTTTGATTGATTCTTGAGAGAAAAACACGCTTTGTAAATTTGCAAGCGTGCAAATTGAGACGTTTATGATCATTCAGGCAGTGGGCTTGTCACGAGAGTCGACAATCAGTTCGATATTTTCGATTCCCGTGTAAAAGTTCGCTGTGTAAAAGCGGCGTGATGATAAGTCAAGAAGATATCAAAATATTAAGTCTTATATTATTAGAATTTTCTTCGCGTGATGTCTTGAGAGCCGAGTCGTCCAACAGACACACGACCAGATATTTTTTCCTAGCCGATTTCCAATCGCGACTTGTACTTCGAACCAACAATAGTGGTTGATTAAATAATGTGGGAATATTTGCGCCGCGAGAAGTCTTTGTCTTCTGTCCTATCCATAATGCGAAGTTTTAATGATAATTCTTTTATAAATTTACATACATATGCCTTGAATCACTCAACCACTGTGGCATTGTTTACGCAATCCTAAGCCGAAACAAAGCCGTTTTCCATCGGGCCGTTGCAAAATACGTTTCGTCAAGTGGCCAGTGGTCTTTCCACTAGATACTAGATTACTGCTAGGTCGGACTAACTACTGAACTTAAGATACGATCATAATATTTATTATAACTACAGTGTACCTACATGTCATCCTGACGATGATTACGTAGTAAAGACATGTTTTAAATACATCCATTAGACTTTCGATTTTGATTTCGTGAATTAATGAATTCAAATCTTGGAAGCGGAAATTAACACACTTCCCGATATCCGATCGAGCTGAAACTTAGCAGATAGACTCGTTGTCGATGACAATGCATTTTATAAACTTTTAGTGGCACTCACAAGCGCTCACGCACACATTTTTCTGAAATTGGATGACCTTAATTAAAAATTATAGCAAATAATATCTTTACATACTATAAATTAAAGTCCTCCACCGCGTCTTGTCTGTCTGTTTGCGATAAACTCAAAGCTACTGGACGGATTTTCATGCGGTTTTCACCAATATATAGTGATTCATAAGGAAGGTTTAAGCATGTAATTTGTCAAGGTATTGTGTAAATTGATTGAAATATATAATTATTATATAAAGGAAAATGGTGGACGAGCGGGCTGGCAAGCGGGCGGTGTGGATTTGGTTTGTATGCAAATCTACAGTTTTATGCCGAGGTTGATGAAATTTCGCACAGGTTACCTTCAAAACAAGAGGAAAGTTACTGTCTACATTTGATTTCTAAAACTCTGTGTAAAGCCCGGGCACCGCCGGGGACTTCAGCTAGTACCAATTAAATATCGGTGTAGTATACGTCAAACTTTAGTACCGGCTTGACGTTTGCATATAAATCGTAATCGTAATCTAAATCGAAATAGGCGAGTTTAAGGACAAAAAAGTGGCATACTTCTACGCCCTCGCCTTTCTTTGTCGCACGTATGGTTATACGCATCTTTCTCCTTCGCTTACGTTAATTGTAGTCAGTAACTGCGCGAGAATGGATCATATCAAGTTCAGGCCGGCAATAAAGTTTGGCGTGTACTGTACCACCCAATTAGGATTTGGCTTAAGTGTTAACGGTGTTCGATAATTTTAGTTAGTCCCTGGGGAGGAAGATATAATCCTCAATCAAACAATTTTTTTATAAGTTTTAAAAGACATTTTAAAAGTTCACAGCAGTTAAGAATCTGTCCTTGGGAGGAAGGAATCTATGAAAATGGCTACTAGCCGATCTAAGAGATGGCGCAACTAGGTTGGAAATTGAAAATAGATGTGTTACAGAAATGTATTACATAAAAAATAGAAAAGTAGTATATCACGGACAGAGGAGGGATGTATAGAGATGAGGTCTAGATACATGATTTTACCTTGCTCAGTGGTCTCATTTCAACTACATATCTTTCTATCATCAACTTATTTAAGTTAAACATCAGTTTACCAGGATTGATATCAGAACTTCATTGTGTTCTACTGGCCTCGCCACTTGACAACTGTTTTCTAGCGACCACTACTTTACTTATAATAATGAGGTATTATTACTCTTCTTGTACTGTTTGTTAAGTATTGCCATCATCGTATTATAAGCAGTTTGCTCAGTCACGCAGTTATCTACATTCCACACTGTAATTATGGTTGGTGGCGAAATTAACTGAAGAACCGTTCCCTGTGATGTTTAACCCATAAAGCTGGCTTTTACTGCGCACCACACAGATGACCAGTAAAGCTAAATCATGTTGTGCAAAAGATACCTTCAACTTAAAAATCACACTATTTGGCACTAACATCTCGCCAAAATGTATTCCACTGTTAAAGGCGTGACCGGATTCGGTAGTAGTTTCCGGTCGTTCGGCGATAGACCGTTGGGAGCATTGACGGTCAAAGAGCACTAATTGAGGAGGCAAAAAAGTGGAACCATTTTTTTCGTTACATGTCTCCTCTAAACATAATATAACAATAAGGTTAGTCTGTATAAGTAGGTACTTTTCGCTTGTCTGGATTTTCCGAGCTAGCACTTCCATTTTTGAAAAATAAGTTTAAATTCAAAGCAACAATTTTAGAGTTCGTTGAAATGGAGTTACAAACAGATGCACAACAAAAAATAGTACTTTTAATTAAAGTTTTTAACACGCTGGTACCTACATACTGAAAATACATAGTACAGACATCTTTCACATAGTACGAGTGGTTCCATGACAGTTCATCCTGCGACAATTCATCCGGCGACAGTTCATCCTGCGACAGTTCATCCGGCCGACAGTTCATCCTGCCGACAGTTCATCCTGCCGACAGTTCATCCTGCCGACAGTTCATCCCGCCGACAATTCATCCGGCGACAATTCATCCTGCCTGATCATTTAGAAGATTTTTTCTTCAAGTAAGTATGCAAAGAGGATATACGGCCGTACAACCTAACCTAACCTAACCTATTTAGTAAAAATATTTTTACAGCGGATTTCCACTCAAGATGCCTTCAGATATAAGTATATCGATTTTGGTTGTACGGCCGTATATCCTCTTTGCATACTTACTTAATAAAAATCTTCTAAATGATCAGGCAGGATGAATTGTCGCCGGATGAATTGTCGGCGGGATGAACTGTCGGCAGGATGAACTGTCGGCAGGATGAACTGTCGGCAGGATGAACCGTCGGCCGGATGAACTGTCGCAGGATGAACTGTCGCCGGATGAATTGTCGCAGGACGAATTGTCGGGTCACCAGTACGAGTAGATCAGAATTAGTAAGTCGGTACCCGCTGCAGGAAACGAATTCATCCCGGCCGCGTATTTACAATCCCTACCGCGTTTCAGTCGCTTTAAATTTTCAATATCAATATTTAAATATTTAGAAATAAAATTATTAATTTCTAATATACACATTGGAAATATTATTTTATCCAGATTTTAGGACAATTTTTGTTTTTGCAAAGTGATAAAAAATTATCAATATAGAGGTGTATTTACAATATATGGGAATAATATTAAAATTTAAATATTTAGAAATAAAATTATTAATTTCTAATATACACATCAGAAAGATTATTTTATCTAGATTTTAGAACTATTTTTGTTTTTGCAATGTGATAAAAAATAACCAATATAGAGGTATATTTAAAATATAAATTGTCGTTACCGCGACTGAATCGGTATAGGTTTTGTAAATACGCATCCCGGCCATACTCACCATCTGAACGGTGTTTTCAGGGTCATAAGTCATAATACTCAGAATTATTAAAAGCGAATGTTCATTGATCATAATAATGTTTACTGTTTGCGAACAGTAAGGAACCTCCGGCAGGAAACCATGATTGGTGCCTGAATTCTTAACTGCGGTGAAATATACAACGAAATACACACCATCTGGTTCACGACGAGTTCATCGAAAACGAATTCATCGAAAATCAATTCATCGAAAATCAATTCATCGAAAGCAAATTCATCGAAAACGAGTTCATCGAAAACCAATTCATCTAATGATCAATTCATCGAATCGCCAATTCATCGAAAAAATATATTTTGTTGATTTGATTGATTGATTTTGTTAAAAAAGCATTGGTCAACCTAAACTAACCTAACCTAACCTAACTTTTAAATATTTTTTTATCATCACTCTTAATGACCTTTCTGAGTTGTTTATGAGTTGGTTTCATTATGAGTTGTCTGGTCACCGTTCCTTAGATATCCCTTTTTTGCAGTATCAGACAATCGGAAATCGAAGAGATAACCTATAAATTTTACATTGTCACTACGCAACTGACAGTTGCTAAACACATTTAACTCAGTTACACAGACCTTTTTGGGTATTTAATTTTGACAGCTCCAATATCTACAAAAAAAAATATTTTTCGATGAATTGGCGATTCGATGAATTGATTTTCGATGAACTCGTTTTCGATGAATTTGCTTTCGATGAATTGATTTTCGATGAACTCGTCGGTTACCACACCATCTACCCACCATTTGGATTCTCTTTTCATCATCGATAAACACCTAGAAGTATTTTATGTAGATTAAAATATTAATGGAGTGTGTATCAAGACCGAGTTGTTTGGCGGTCCATCCTTTCTGCCTACCCTCGGGGGAAATGGCGTGATGGTTAGTTAGTTAGTTTAGTATATTTGCGATAAATTCCAGATTGGTAGGTAGATATTCTCAGCGTCGATCTGGTGTAGGACCAGCATTTAGAATCGAAGCTTTGCTTAAAAAAAACGTGTTTGATGACCAGATCTCAAGAGCAGGTACTTCCCTTTTCTTCCTCTTCCCCATCTCCTTTTCTTCACAACATCTAATTACGGATGCCATAGAGCCACTAGCTTCGGACGGTTTTGCGGTGTTCAGATTCAAATAAAAGTAAAATATTCTTGCCCTTCTTCAAATAAATACCAACCGAATGAAATTATTTCTGGTATCATTAAGTTTATTAAATTAGTAAATTTGGTAAGACCTTTTTTCATAGACTTCGGTACTATTAGCAAAATCACGGATATAAAAGCGTTGTATAATATCTCGCACGTCGGCGTCGCTCAAAACTAATGAAACCGTAGAAACTGGCGACTGTCCGTTGGATACCAGATATCGGGTGAAAGTGTCTTTCTAGTTTCTAGTAGCCGGCGGCGACAAACACCGAGCCGCTAATAAATTACAAGGTGGATATTGAATTCTCGTGACCCCTGCAGTCTCATGCGCTCCCGGCCGCGGATAATCTCCCAGCAGGCTGCATAAACGACATTGACACTAAAACATTTAAGAAAACTCTTCGTTTTTTCCGCGATGTGTTAAAGAGTTAAAGGTTATAACCGATTATTAGCTGTTTGCTTTTGGAAAGTTTTGCTTTTAATCAAAAACGAAAAACTTAATTTAACAGGATGTTTTCTTTCATTTAAGATTATAGAATCGATGAAAAACAGATTTTTAGAGATCTAACAGTTGTTTCGTAAGATGATTTATGTTAGTTTAGTTTAGGATTGGTGCATAAAGGGGTGATGGGAAATGTTTTCAACACTATATTTACAAGAATATTCTAATATTTGTATGAGTGCAATGTATAAGGTAGATACTTTTGATTGTGTAATGAGCTGGCCGCGTTTGTGATTTTGATTTTTGTACTTATTTAATAATGTTATTAATATCGAATATCACTGAAAACAATGATGCATGTCGTAAACAATAACGTAATATAAGGAATTATTAAATACGGAAAAATGCAACAATTCAACTTACATAATGCGTAAATCCGACCGGTTTCGGAACAAACGTTCATTCTTCGGGGAAAGCTTATATTAATTTGACAGTTTCGAACAATGTTTTATTATGGTAGGGGTGAAGCCGTTGCTAGTTATTAATGTAGATTGGGTGGGTAGGTATTAATTAATGTATAGTCTGTCAAAAAAGAATTTTGTAGAATGGCAACACCAATTTAACTGTCAAATATTTTTTTGAAGTGCAATGACACTGAATGTATAGAACACAGTAAACCACATTTTAAAAAACATTTTTTCTTCATGACATAAAATTGATTAAAAGGTGATTTATAAAGCGATTTGCTTTAATTTAATTTAACATAAATTTGAATTTAACAATAGATAAAAAAAAAGAATCACTAATGGTGAGTTTAGTTACACTACTTTTAGATCTGAATGAGTTAAATATATTCAGATCTAAAATTAGAGACATGATCTAAATCCCAGGCAACGCTAGGTACTTTATCTAGTATTAAATAAATGTGAGCAATTTCTAAACTGTGCTATATATTTTATTACATTATAGTTATTCTTCATTATGTTAACACAAAATTGCAAAGGTATAATAATAATATACCTATACGCAATTCTAATTTTCAGATTGGCGGGTATCTATAATACTGCAATGAAAAAATATTTTTTCCACTATTATGCCTTTTTAATTTTAAAAAAAATGTAGGTTACACAGCTTTACTTTAACACCATGAGTTATGTGTTTAGTATTGCCATTTGAACAACAGTGGCGCCCTCACATATTTTCTACTCTTATTTGACAAACTGTAGAGTGGGTGGGTAAGGGAACAAATCCATGATTGGGCTATAAGACAATATTTTTTGTTTGTTGATAATAGATTCATTATTTTTAAAGAATTTTTTAATTTCCAAGACTTCTAAGTTATCTAAACGTTTTCCTTTATGATTAATGTGAAGAATATTTATCCCTGTATTTTTTTCAAAACTATGGTTATTTTCAATGATATGGTTAGCGAACTCATTATTATTATTAAGACACCTTAAATGTTCTTTGATTCTGACTTCAAAATTACGATAAATGATTATTAAATATGGAGCTATTTTAAAGCACCGTGGTGGAAATAACGTTGCGAAATTGATAATGCACAAAGAAATTTGGGAGCGGGAATGGATACCGTCGCTCTGGTACCCATTTATTGAATAGCTGCTAATAAATTACAAGGTGGACATTGAATTCTCGTGACCACACCACCGCCATAGGTCACCCCAAGTAGTTCAGGGGTGAGGTTTTTCTAGGTTTTGGCGGCCAATGCGTTTTTCCACATACTGCGTAGCGAGCCGGATCGGAAGAGGTTGGTTGATGGAGACCTAGCCTAGACCTCTCCAGCCGAAGTCTCTTGACTTGCCTTGCAGCGCAGTGGGAGGAATGGATTTATATGTTGATTTTTACATTGACCAAATACCTTCCAGCACTCATACCTTTTTCCTTCGCAGAACTTTATCTCCTTCCTTTCTTTTGGGATTTCACGGGGTATTTTTTTTCCTGTCTTTAGTTAATTTTTCTCTGGGTCTCCTGTCTTTAGTTAATTTTTTAAAATCAGAGTGTATAGTTCACATGGTAGAAGTGAAACCAGTCTCTGTTTTTAGTGTCGCTATTTTTCGTTCCATCGAGTTTCAAATCATAACGGCGCGGCGAGGAAAGAAGACTTAAAGTGAATTTAGAAAACCATAATACATAAAAAATTTCTTAAAGCGCGGAATACCTGCTCAAAAAAAAGAAAATAGAGAGATATTTAAATACGAATGTTAGAGAGAGCGCGCTAATATTAACGATAATATTTATTTGAAAATAGTGAAAAAAAATTTTAATAAAACACTACTCTTTTATGAACATATTTGCGATTTTTTTCTATCGAGGGAACTTCAATAATTGCCGTTTCGGCGCGGGGAATAATATAAAGATATTATCTTCAAGAATAACATATATTTTTTTAAACTTTAAAGCACGAGGTCTTTGAGGAAAAGATGTAATAAATCGGTAGAAATGCGGGATGTCGCGCCTAAAAAACCCGTCTGGTTGTTTAGGAATAAATACATCCCAAACGCGTTATACTTTCATGAGACCAAAAACGTCCCAGAGCGACCTTACATTTTAAAAGCTATATATCTCTCTTTCTCTCATGCAAACAATTGTATTTTTCTTTTAACCAGAAAGAGAACGAAATAATGCTTCTTATTGTCTTTGATATATGTAAGCTATCTTTATGTAAAAACTTCCTTCTTCTTCTGGCGCTGTGTGTGATTCTGTCGAATGTATGACATGTATACTTCATACGTCGATGCATGTATAAGATGCGTAGTAGTATTTTTAAATGTAAATACATATGTTAGTTTTAAATCTCTAACTTTAAGTCATAATTGTAAATATGTATGTCATTGATTTCAGTTTTAGGTCAGCATTTATATGTCTTAGTCATAAGTCACTAGCTATAAGTCTTAGATGTAAGTCACTAGTAATAATTTTTAATGTTAGTTGTAAGCCAGTAATATAATCATTTTATATATTTATTTGTACAGCGCCCTTGAGGTGATTTTTCACGAAAACGGCGCTATATAAATTAGCCAAATATTATTATTATTATCTTGCATAGATATTTTACAATCTCGATCCAAAGTGACGGTTTCAGAATTTACGCGCCAAACCGAAGCTTCCGGATTGTGAGGTGCAAATATATTCAACCAAGCAGACGGCTTAACGTTTGATCTCACCGTTGGAAATTTTCTGCATGTATGTAGAAATTTTAGAATTTACCATAGAAGCAGGTGGTTGCGGGTTAAATCTCGAGTGCAACGTTCTGGTGTAGAACGCTGATTATATACAGATGTGCATTAAATGAAAGTTCCCGATCTTCTGTGTTCCATGTTATCAAACAGTCATGCAAAGTAATCGCGAGCCGTTGAATGCAGGTGCTTCGAGAGCAAGAGTTGTCGCTTGAGAAATGCATTCAAATGTGCGTTTCCATTCGTTTTGGAATAACTACTCATTAATGACGTTTGCAGATATTATTGTGATCGTGTTCAATAACCATTTAGAATCAGAGAGTCTCACTTGAGAATACCACCAGAGAAACTAGGTACATTTTTTTTTCATGAATACCGCACAAGAGTCCCAACTGCTCCCGTCTGGAGCCAGTGGGACTATGACATCCCCAATTGGGGTATGTTGTGAGGCTGAAAATGGTGGGGAGGGGAAGGAGATAGGTAAGAGGACCTGGCTATTCAGATCTGGTCACCAAGCACGGCTAAAGCCATTTCAAGCAACGTTTCAATTCTGAATGGTGGTCTAACACCAGGGCGATTCTGAGGGTATCTTCCACTCTGGAACGTACCGCAAATATACTACATGTTATTTTAAATGAATAAAATGTGAAAAACACAAATAAACCAAAAAAAAATTATTTGCCACGCCGGGATTCGATCCCGCGACCTTCGAAGTGCGAGTCAAGAGAGTTGCCGCTGGACTACGCCGGCCGTCAGTGTCCAAGATCCAATGTCGTCATTGTCCATATATGTCTCCGGATATGGAAAAATTGACGTAATACTTAAGAGTTGCGAATAATAGTATCACACCATTGCCTGTCGCGATTACTTTGTCCCGGTGACTAACTGTCAGTGGATCGCAGTGGATCCGAGGAGCCGGCATTTTTGAAACCAGTTCCTATCGGATTTATAAAATGGTCACCAACACTCAAAATGGGCGAAGCCGAACCAAAAACCGCCCGCAGGGCCTAGCAGCAAAAAACGCGGAGCGAGTTTCCGCTCTCAACTCCCCAAGTCAAACGTGTGTAAAGAAGTTTTACTTCAAAAATTCACGTCCGTGTAGATTGTGTCCACTTGGAAGATATTTGGGAAGCGGGTATGGGTACCGCCGCCCGGAAAAACTTCCCTGCCGGGTAGTTCGCTTCGTTTGGTGACTTTGCTGAAGATGCTCATTTTCCAAAACCATGCATGCTTACCGCACACCCCATCATAATAAAATAATCTTAAACAATAAAATAATCTTAAAAACAAATAAATGTTTATCTGGCGGAGTAAATTGCCTCTTTGCACCAGTGAAACTAAAATTATGTAACCAAAAATTATTGTAAACCACAACGTTATGACTTATGAATGAATTGGTTACATAATAGTACCTATCGATAACTGAAGCAAAACCAATAAGTAAATCATGAAAAAAAGTTATTAACTTGTCAATTTTTATTTTCCACGATTTGTTTCAAGGCGAACCAAAACGCCACAAAATGGAGCATCCATTTATGAGTGGATATTTAAATGGCGTCTCGATTAAAATAAGTTGGTTTGAAAATATAAATTCAAGAAAGAAGAGGCTCTGCGAATTTCATTGCGCCAGTACCAACTATTGAAGACTATTATAACATTTGTTTTATTGTTACAATTCATCTGACTGGCACAAACCCGCGTTCATAACCACTTATCTATGTTGGTTATTTATCTTACCGAAGTTAATGAAAAACTTGATTATTTTTCTAAGATGTTGTAACAATGCGGGCAGATAAATCGTGAGATTTCACATCATACAAGATGTTGTGCATTTTCTATATATAGAAATAATCGGTTCTTATTTCACTCCGTTTAAAATATTATTCTAATAGTTCTAGTTAGTCTTGAAAAATACTCATAAATGTTTCTGCACAGAGTTTTGATAACTTCCGTACCAAGGCCTTCTGTGGTTAATAATAATCGGTCTGGATTCAATTTGTTTCGTGCTTTATGTATTAACATTTTGTTATTTAAAATAGATTAAAACATTTTTTTACTTACAGAAATGGCTTTTACTTCTTTTTTTTAATATGGGTAGGTACTTACCGTACAAGAGTCCCAACAACTCGGAACCAGCGGGACAGTGGCATCACAAATTTGGGGAATGTTTGCGACGTACGTGGTATATATTCGATCTGATCACTAAACTATGGGTAAAGTAATTTCAAGCAGAGTTTATATCCTGAACGCTTTGTCTTTCATCGGGACAAAAAATAATTATAGTGGGAGTGTTTGGTGTCAAGTAAATACCTTAACGATACGTATAATATAATCTACTCATTTACTACTTTGATCATAAATAATGAACGCATTAACTTTTCACAGTACCAAATCGTCGTAGAGTTATATTGTGTTCATTGTCAGAATTCCCTTTATGGCTTCATAATGTTGTCCCAACGGTCTAATTGTTAAATACAAAGGACTTTTGTTGTGTTGATATGTTAATCAGCAGTGCGTCCAACCATTTTTATTATTGTGGTAGGCAAAGAGTCTTACTCGACCTTTATTACGTTAATATTCAGTGGTTTTATCACGAATTGCCACTACACTTGCAATGGGTGACCACTTATGAAGTTTGCATTCAAAATAATTGATTAGAATTGCATTTAATGATTGCAAATAACGATTTCGAATGCCTCTGTCCAAGGTGAAGATGCTTTCGGTTTGTAAATACTACCATTTAGAATGGAAACTTTGCTTGTAAATGATGTAGGTATCCCATCTTCAGTGGACAAATTTCGAATAAATCAATTAAAATAATCGAAATAATTCAACCGAATTTTTTAAAGAACATAAATTATAAATTAAAATTACACTTTACAAATAACAACGAATCCATAAAATTCCACAACTTCAACTCTCTTCAAACTTGATGTTGATTTTTTTATCAAATCCTATTATATAAAGATTCCTTATTTTATAAAAATCTACTTACCGTCGAATCCCGACAAACCGATTTTTTTAAATTTGTCTGCATTCAGAACTTGTATATAAAAAAAATCCTCTGTATACGTGCATTATAGCGCACAATTTCATAATATCGGCATTCCTAATAATAACCTTCATGAAAATCAAATCGAACTAATGCTTACGATCACAAATTAATGCATCAGTATCAGTATTGAACGTATTGAGATCATCTCTTATCCTTATTCTACATTCGTCTTCCCTTTACTTTATTATTACTTTCAAAGCAAAATAAAACTCTAACACTTCATCTCTAACTAGCACATTGGCTTAACCTTGTTTAACCTCATATATTTTGTATTATAAATAAAAGATGTTTGTTTCTTGCATCATAAATAAAATTTAATTTCAGTTAATCTCCAAGCATTCTTAATCACCTTAGAAAATATATATTACACATAATATTAGGGGTTCCATATTTTATTTCATTAATTTTATATTCAATTTCACATCATGTAATTTATTTCGATATATATATATATACTTTTACATGACAGAAACAATATTGCACTCACCGCACTGTCCAGCTAAAATAAACAAACATTATTTATTATCATAATTTATGAAATACATGACAGAATAAATGTTGTGTTAATATGTATGTATACGTAATTTTCCCAAGGTACGTAATTTAAAAATTTTGCAAACCTGCCTTGTGTAAAATTAGAGGAAAATTCTACTGTCTATATCTGATTTCCAAAAACTTCGCGTAAAGCTCGGGCAAAACAAAAGTGCTATGAATCATTCTAGTACTACCTTAAAAACTATCATCATATATTGTATGACCTTTCATAACCATTTTGACGAATTTTGTTTGAATGTAGTAAATTAAGTGACTTTAATTTGAACAATAATTTAAAAAAATCTTTACGAAAGTAAACTCCAAAGTTGGCCAAATAACAATGTCTTAGCCGATGCAATTCTGGAACGAAAAATCGTCGAACATATTAACAATCTCAGTAGGACATGAGCAATATTATTAACGCCAATAATATTAATAATTACATCCCTTTTAACTTTTAATCAAGGTGCATGTAAGATTAATGAAATAAAAAGTTTAAATAACTACCATTATGAAGTCAGTGGGTTACAAATACCCAGTTGATGCTAACACAGACAGGTTTCGCTCAGCTTTGCGTGCTAGCATTAAATAAATAAAAAATACATCTGACTAATGTAGATAAAGAACAGGTTTTGTTGCATATTCATATTTACGGTTAAATACAAGTCTTGGTCAAACGCCAGTTAAAGTTAACGATATCACGGTATCGATAAATATTACAAAATAAGTAAGACCGGACGCGCCCGTCATAATTGTTTTCTAAAATTTACAATAAAAATCATTTAAGATCATTTTATAGATAAAGCGAACAAGAAACGTGATATAATAGATGTTAAATATTATAGAAGAACAAATACAAGAAAAAAAATAGTAAAGTTATGCTACCGTGTTTGTAAATAAGAGAAACAAAAACAAATGATAAAACAAACAAGAAACCATTTTTAACAATAAATATATCGGTTTGTGGAGTAAAATAGAACTTTGTCGTTAAGGCTCTGCAACCGGGCCCGAAAAGAAGAAGATGGAGAGATACGAAATTACGAATGTTAGAGGAGAGCGCTCACATTTACAGCGACAAAATCTTAAACAGCATTTAAAGAAACACTGTGATTTTTTTTCATTCATATAACTTGTAAAATAACTGAAACAAACGTGTTAATAATAATTTTTGGAGCATACTTTGCGATTTTTTTCTACCGAGGGAATTTTATATAATTTGCGTTTCGGCGCGGGCAAAGAATAACATATATTTTTTAAGAGCTTTAAAACTTACCGTGTTTAAGGGAAATATGTAATAAATTGGCACAAATCGGGTTGCGGGCCCTTAAACATCTACGAAGAAAAACCAAAACGAAAAAAATGAATGACAACTGAGTAAAGGTACGACTAAAAGTTACCACCTTTTTTACGAGTATGTGAATACCGCACAAGAGTCTCAACTTCTTCCAAACGTCTGGAGACAGTGAGACTATGCCATCCCCAATAAGGAAATATGTTGTAAATCAAATAGTTGGAAGAGTATGGATATATGAAAAGGAAGGTGTGAAGAAAAATAGATCTGGCCACAAAACACGACTAAAGCCATTTCAAGAAGCCTTTCGATTCTGATTGGTGGTATTGATAGTGATACTGAGATTATCTACCACTGAGGAGGTTTTTCTTCAGTTTATACGTCTTTTCTTTGGGTGCTCGACATTACCGTACTATCCCGTAACATTCCACAAGTGTTATTTTTGGACTTCTATTACTTACGGTATTTTCATATTTAACAAATAATAAACCAATAATACCTACCTTGAGATATCTGAAAACTGTCCATTGTGATTTTTGAGTAGGTACATCAAAAATCAATCCTGCGTACTAATAATTTAAAAAAAAACTGCACCATAAAAAACTAATATCCACGATTTTATGATATAATTGCAAATCAAGATTATTTCATTGTCTTCATTTTTCATTATGTAGGTAGGCGTATTATTATTTCCGTTGCTATTATTTTTATTTCTGGTGAGAATAAAATTCATATTGTCAATGCTCTGGGACAATGGTAGAGAGTGCGCTATCGAATCGTATCAGTGAAGAATTATGAGAAATTACCTGAAGAAATTAATGATCAATGAATAAATTATACATCTTTCGATACAGATGAGCGCTTTCATTTAACACTGCACTGTCTTACACCTTAAACATTTTCTTATTAATGTGTAACACGAATATGTGGTAAGTGAAAGTGCACCTATCTTATGCAGGAACATGTTGTGAGATGCAAAATAATTTTATGAAAGGAATAACATCGTCCAAATGAACTTGAAATGCAAACAGGTTTTTTTTCGAAAAAGAGTTAATGGTTTAATGTACTATAACAATACGAAACATATATATAAGGTTTTATGTAAGATGATTTTTTTTTAAACAGTTGAAGATAATATTGTGAATTCTTAAATTTGAAATATGAGATTGACAAATTTCACGGTTTGACAGAAGGTGACAATGACGGAATTTTTGGGTTCGAGTCCCAGTTGCGACCATTATTATCTTTTTCTATTTTTCTGTGTCCAGTTCTCTTTCATATTTTCGTTTAGATTTTATTATTGTTAACCTCTTCTTCAATGATTCATTAATTTGCTTTAAAATTATAGTCTCTAGTATCTTTATCTGAAGAACAATTATTGGATGATTTCTGAAGCTCCATTAAATATATTCAGGTTAAATGTATAAAGTTAATTTATACATTTAACCTGAATAAATATTAAGTGGCTTACAGCTAAGATTAGTAACTAACTAGTGACGTGCAACTAAGACTTCTATAACTAGTGATATGAAACTATACTTATTTTTATGACCTGAAACATATTATCATCAGTGGCGGCTCGTGACTTTTGGGTGTGCTAGAGTGCTGATATTACAAAAAATGGCATTATTGATGTTGTTGTTACCGAAAAAAAAAATTTTTTTTTTTGAAAATTTGTTTTTTGTATGGAAAATTTCAGGAAGTTTCAGTTTGGCCGTGCGCCTCACAGATTTCCTGAAAAATATTCATACAAAAACCGATTTTTGAAAAAAAAATGTTTTTTTCGCCTACGACAACATCCGTAATACCATTTTTTTAGTAAGAACACCCTAGCACACCCAAAAGTCACAAGCCGCCACTGATTATCATGTTATAGCTCCTTAGAATAAGATCTCTAATCCATCGTTTTCATGTATCTATTTTAAATGATGATTTATTAATTCTACATATAATTATTATACATAATAAAACTTAAGAAATAAATATGCTTTGATATATATAATAAAACATATTTATTAATTCTACGTATAATTATTATATATAATATTCTGATTAGATGTGTAATTATTTATGTACTTATAAAAAAATAAATACATAATCAGAATTGACGTTTGTTGATCCATGTGATATTTTAGTCATAATATTTTAACTGCAGGAGTTCCTTATTATCTAAGATATATTTAGGTCCTTTTTGACATGGCGGTAAATTGAAAACTTTTTTACGCTCATCAATCATCAGTGTCACTCAAAGATATTGAATTATAAGAGATGCAGTTTTTACTAAGTGGAACTGCGCTTCCGGGTGTCGCCGATATTGTTTACCAATTAACGAATAAACTAAATGAACGAATAAACTAAACGAACGATAAACTAAATGAACGAATTCTTTCCGTATTCAAACTATATTGTTAACCAATACTAATGCACACCTTCAAAAAATCAACGAAATGAACAAATTCTTTTCGTATGCAAACTACTACGATGTAGTAGTCCGCCGACAGTCGCGTGGACATCATAGTATACCTCTTTTGTATTTGAATGGCTTTGGTGTCACCCATTAATGTACTTAGGGCTTAGGGGGCATACATTAATTACGTGAGCAGTTTTTCTTCCAATCTAGACCCCTCCCCCCCTTAGTCCCTTACGCGTACGTTTAGTAGATACCTACTTACTAAGGATCTGAAAGACGTGAAGATGATCTTGAAACCAAATTGTTATTCCTAGATTAGTAGGGCGGTAGTTTTTTATTATAAAAATGTACCTGCTACGGAAAAATATTTACATTGTGTGTAACACTCGTATATCTGTAAATGTAATGTAGGTAGGTACATATTAAATATAACGTAGTTTTTCAATTAGAATCTTTAAAAACTTTGTTCAATGTTTCTAATTATTATTTTGCATATAATTTGTCAATATCTATCATAAAAAATAGTTATTCCACGAATCTAGATATTTATCCTAGAAAAATATATAAATAAAATTAAAATAAAAAATGAAACAATTCAACTTTGTATAAACTATTATATAATGCGTAAATTCGACCGGTTTCGGAACAAACGTTCCTTCTTCAGGGAAAGCTTATACTAATTTGACAGTTTCGAACAATGTTTTATTATGGTAGGGGTGGAGCCGTTGCTAGTTAGGTGGGTAGGTATTAATGTAGAGTGGGTGGGTAGGGGAACAAATCCATGATTGGGTTATAAGACAATATTTTTTGTTTGTTGATAATAGATTCATTATTTTTAAGGGATTTTTTTAATTTCAAATGATTTTTTAATTTTAAATTTTTCACCCAATCTACATTATTAACTAGCAACGGCTCCACCCCTACCATAATAACACATTGTTCGAAACTGTCAAATTAGTATAAGCTTTCCCTGAAGAAGGAACGTTTGTTCCGAAACCGGTCGGATTTACGCATTATATAAGTGGTTTATACAAAGTTGAATTGTTTCATTTTTCTATAATGGATAACCACAAAGTTATAGCTACATTCAAAAAATATAAATGTTTGCTTGTTATTTTGTTAAGTTGTTTTAAAAGGGACGGGCGTTTACGATTCGATTTTAACATTAGATGCATCGGAAATGCCATTTGAATTGAAGGATAAAAAATGTTGAAAACAACATGCATACAAAATTCCAAAGCTGCGAAATAAAACCAATTTAACAATAGTAGATTAGTAGTCGCATAATAATATTATATGATTAAACAATTATTATTGCATCCCATTTAGTGCATTAATACTTAAGTAATTCGCTTGTTGTTCTTTAGAGTGATTGAAGTTGATTAAAAATAGCAGCTGACCTTTTGTAGCGAGTCGGTGCAGACGGGAGACTGGAGAATTGTACAAACCTATACTATGATAATATAATATTATTATCATCACTGTATCACATATATATTATAGTTGTGTGGCGGCACCTCTTCCCACACGCTTGGCTACGGCAAGAGGTTGTGTCCATAAGTTGCTTAACACGTTTCAGGACCAAATTATGCAGTGAGACTTAGTCCGAAACCTTACTCAAATTAATAGCATAATGAAAATATTTATTCAGTTCTATAACCCATACCTGAAATCCAGACTTTTTTTATTGGAACAATCCGTCTCATAATATTATACAAACATATACAAACACATCACCGTTGTCAGACTAAATTTCTTTTTTACCTATTCAGTCTACAAGAATTCCATATTCCCTGCAGTTGGACTATTACCCGTACAATTTTGGGTTTAGGCAAGGACGTATAGAAGGGGGTTCAAACTCCCCCTCCCCCTCTCTTTCCCCATTGGTCGCAGTATTGCGTAGGAAAAAAGAGAATTGTACTCGTAGATTTCTGGAACATACAAAAATATTATTTGTACCATCTCTTCATCCTTAGGGTCGAACATCCCCATATGAATGCTGTAGCTACTAGCCACGCCTTTGGGGTGAATTAAATGTGGTAGGGAAAAGACAAAGAAAACGGTTGATAAAATGTGCTCCGTGACTTAAATCACCGCTCTAAAAACCTCGATGCTTGTGATGTTTGTGTTCTTAGTTTCCGTCATTATACGAATATGGCTCTATATGTGACAGTCGGTAAAGTAGCTATCTAGTTCTTCAATTGAATTGGGCATACGAGGCCAGCGCAACGGCAGAGAGATTTTTTCATTACTAGAGCCTCCCGGCTGTCCAGTACACTCATCACCGTTATAAGGAGTATTCATTTAATTTAAAAAAAACACAAGTGTGCAATTCACACGGAGTAGAAATGAAACCTCCAGAAAACTGAAGTAAACGAGAGTGGGGAGGCTACGAAGCACCGCACAAATAGGAGACTAATTGTACTATTTCATTCTGTAGCAGACTAAATCCTATAGATGTATGTGATTGTCTCTTTTTAGTGTCGCTTTTTTGTTTCATCGAGGTTCAAATCACAACGATACTAAAGAAGTTTTCACTTCAAAAGACACCATATGAGTGAGTGACAGAGAGTTTTCCTCGTAAGTCTTCCAACGTAATTAACGTACACATAATATTACGTTCGTCATTCTGTACATTGTATATTATCGATGTCGAGTTCTGGTCGCTTTTGGGAAACACATCCGCACCACTAGTTCTTTATGTTCTGGTGTAATCCTCCATACCGTCCAGCCACAAAAAGTTATTCGTCCTGCTGGCGAAGAGGCCTCTAAGAGGGTCAACTCACTTCCATCCTTTCTGTGTATCCTGTCCAGCAGAGCTGTCGCAGTTTTATAAATGTTATAAATCTTCAAGCAATCAGTATTGTTTAGGTCCTTGACAACCAGATACCTTTTGCTGAATGGCCATGTTAAAATTCCAATTCATTAATCTTCGAGGGAAGGCAAAAACATTTTAAATAATTCAATTATAAAATATATACTGCTATTTGTATATCGAATCTAAGACTTTTAACAATTGTTGATACTCACGTGCATTTAGTCGAGACATGTGAATACCTTCTTACAAAAATCCACCTAGCAATAAATACTTGTCTTGTAAACTATCCGAGTTATATTTAGATTTATAGACACTCGATTATTTAACTGAAGGATATTGAGTATTTGTTATATGTTGCATGTACCAATGTTATTATTTATAATCTCATTTTTTCCGGCTTCAGCGGTTGGCCCTGAGATAATACGAAATTGAAAGCAGTTCTCCTTTTCATTTCAAAGTGTGCATTTGAAACAGGTAGAAGGGAAAGATAAAACACCTATTATGGTATCGTTTATCTGTTTCATAATTTGATCATTGCTTATCATCTGTAATCTACGAATAACATTTTTTTCTGGAGCAGTTTAAAAAGTTTCGCTTCAAACTGAAGGTTAGCTTCATACAACCTGCTAATCAAGAGTCATAAATTATATTACAGGTGAAATAGAGTGACCATTTGACAACAATATAATATTCTGACATAAATTGGCGTGTGTAATACTAAATATAATATTATGTTGGTATGAAAATAAATATTTGAAATTGATCGTAATATTGACATGCGCAAAGAATTACATGATTACTTTTTGAAATGGCCTAGCGGCCATCAATGTCTAAAAAGCTCTAAGTGGTCACCTGTTTCAAAGAAAACGTGACCACTCAACTTTCATTGTTCTTACTGCCATTTGTCTTGCATGTTACTAAAAAAACCCATTCATTCACATCTTCATTAATTTGAGTCTGAATGTTTAAGTCATATAGGTGAATCATGATTTTTTCTAAGATTGGTCTTTTAGAAATATCTCGTATAATAAGTGTCTAAGTTTTATCTCTTTTTTGAAGTTTCTGCACCTATCCATTCTTCTCCACTTCCCACCAATTACACCACATTACACTTCTCTTTCACGCAATCATCACATCTCTTCCTTGATCTACTTCCAGGATGTTTCCACTGGGGTATGTACCTTTAGACGTGTTACTTTGGACGGGTTGTTTCTGTGAAAGGCTTTTTCAAGTTTTGTGAAAGTCCTATTCAAGTTCGGTTACTATTTACGTACTGTGAAACAACGGACCCACGATGAAATAATAACAGAAAGTTCACAGAAGATTCAAATTATGCGAAACAACTTGTCCTTGATATCCTGTCGTCCGGCATTTACCTAACACGGATATCCCTTCACCGTCTTTAGGACTTGTGAATTCTATAATTACCATGCATTATTAGGTTCAATTGAAACACCCATTCTATTATATTCCATAAAACTCTGATTGAACTAGATTCGTTATTCGTTACCATTCTACACTGTAACACGAATACAAATCATTCATATTGTAGCAAAAAATCTTCCTACGCTTTTCAGAGCTTCTCAATAATAATTATTGAAATGAGAATCAAAAAGTTTTTCATCGTTAATTTTTTTTATTAAATTTGTGATGGAAATTACTCTAACCAAAAATTATCATGATGAATTATCATAAGGAAAATAAAAAAATGTAAATAATTGTGTTCGTATTTTTTTAAAAATGATTCGTGCGATGGGAATTTCGTGGTTTTTGGTTTTTGATTCGGTCTTTATAATACGGAAACATATTGACCTAAATTTCACTATTATTCCCGTAATTTGGGTTTCATAAAAAAATAATCTCTAAATTAATTTAATTTTTTTTAAACACTTACGTATAAATTTTGCGGCGAAGAAACGGGAAGGCCTTTAATTAATTAATTAAATTTTGAACATTAAAAAACGAGTGTTCTTTAGAACACACAACTGAAGTAAAACTTCTGCTCGCACGCACTCTGCTCTCACTTGCTCCTGCAGTGTGATACATGTGGCCTGCACTGTGTAACGTAACTGGCTATGAAAGAAAGAGAGAAAGAAAATGTGTGCTCGCACCTCTCTCTCTTGCCCCCACAGTAATATACGAAGCGTTCTCCCTCTCAACTACCGTTCGCCTCGCTTTTCGTAACGCTCTCGTCACGCATTCGCCAGCTTACTCCCCAAACCAAGCGTGCGTAAAGAAGTTTTACTTCAAAAAGTAATTACCCACAGTAATGTATTACAACTTTTTTCAAATTCATGCAATTGGAAAAATCAAATGCATCCACATTTAATATCGTAACTCTTTAACAATTATTATGAAAAAGCTTTTAGTAAAAGCACCATCTACAAATGTAAATATTCACATTTAAAAATGTTTCACAATCTCTGTCGAGGATTACGTAGTCTTGTGACTTGTGATGTACATTGTATACGTACTCAGTATGTTTCTATTGTAAGTGGTTCGGTATTATTTTAGCCTCGGACAGCGGTGAATAGATCCCCGAATCTAGTAACCTCAAGGCTATCTATTTGTTCGTCAATATAAGCTGGATACTGGAATCACGTTCTAGAAATGTTGAATGACTTCAATGATACTCGATCGAATAGGTTTGAACCTGTTGATGTTTGTCACTGATCCGAACAAAATCATCACAGAATGATTCAAATTTAATATTATATCTATGACGCACGAGAAATGTGGCATTTAAGTGGTACATTACAAACACTACCTCTTCTCTAAAAAACTTTGTAGGTATTTACCTACTGGTACTTTTAAATAACCGACATTTGAAATATCTCAGTGTCTTATTTTTTCAGCCGTTTGAATGCTTTGCAAATGGGAAATACAAACTTATTAGCTCCATGATTTATGACGTACTCGTACTTATATTGTTAACCTTTAGAATTCGGGAGGCAAAATTGTATTAGTGTTGTGTTTTACTAGCTGAAGTTTTGCTTAGAGTTTTTCTAAAGCAGATGTGGATAGTAATTTTCCTTTTAATTTAGAGGTCAAGTGTGCAAAATTTTATCAAGAAGTTTCAAAATTATGTTTTAAGGGGTGGAAAAAGGGGATGGGATGTTTTTCAAAAAGACATTGGACTTCTTATTTAAGGGTCAAATGTTAAAATTTTCGTCAATCTCGAAATAAAACTGTAGATTTGAAAAAAAACAAAGCTACGCCCCACAGATGCTCTTCTTTCTATAATGTATAGATTTAATAGCGGTAGTTAATATTCTTTAGGTAGTTAGTATTCTGTAAGAAATAAAATAAACCTAAAAAACTCTATAGCATAACTAACAAGCATACATTTAAGTACAACCAACTAAAACGGTGTATGTATACTCGTACATAGCACAAATAATAAATTCAATAGTAAGTAGTCAGAGTAAGAAATACATAATCAGAATTAGGTAACTAATAAAATAAAGTAGTTTGAAGGTTATTTCATTTTCCAAGGACTCAAAAAAACAAATGTCTCCCAGCTGGTACCCTCCCGTGAAGAGAGTACATTATGAATTGTACTGTTTTAGTTTCAAGACCTTTTTTGAAGACAAACCTCACCCCATAAACCCGAGCACCCCTGCCCAAGTCATAAAAAGTAGCGAACCACACGGAGTGATCTATGGCAAGGGCGTTATTTTATAATACGTTACGGTTATCCAATAAATGCTTTACAGGCGGCAGCACACCCATACCCGCCTCCCAAATCAAATTAACATCTCTTAATAAAATATGTATATTTAAATCAACAACACCACAATTAAAAGACAACTGTCACAACAGGCACCCGAACCCAGATCCTTTAGACTTACTGTGACCAACACTCTACCAATAATTGGGGTACTGAGGAACTGAGGACCTAAATATATTAGGTCATGTTTGCAGCTCTTGTCATTCAAATTTTCGCTAACATTATCTTGAATTATTTTCACAAGTTTTTAAATATAGTAAAAAGTAGTAATATACAATTAACGATAACCCGATAAGCAAAGACACGTGGACTGAACATTTACGTACCTAGTACCTACTGCCCAAATCATCACATTGAGGTGATGTCGAAATCAATAAAATGAAAAATAATATTTTTGTTCCCACTTTATTCTCGCTAGGTCGATGACTCTGTCCTTATATAGAATGGGCAGAGGACCCGTGATTCACCGCTAAGATCATCATCATCGCTACATATCTCTACAAAAACAGGCCATGTTTGAAATACAATTATTTGAGGAGGCCATAATGTTCATTATTTGCGCGCATCAAAACATATTACTTTGCTCACCTACATTTATATTATTGCTAGTGTTTTTTTCCCCAATTGGTCTCACATATTATACACACATAGATAATATTTATAATGAAAGGCGCGGTTGGTGTATTTTATTTTAAACCGGTTTAAAAAAATAATTTGCAGTTGAACAGTATTTTTGTTTTTGTTTATATGTGGAAATGTTGCATACATAGTATAATAATGAACACTTTATCGACTTATGAGCCTTGGCCTTTTCCTTACTCGCTATGCCCTGAAGGTGTTCAGGTATTATTCTGTTCAAAAATTTAAGTTTATTGGACTTATGCCTGTGGTGTTTATCGACTACTTAATTGTTTAATGCGTGTGATTTCATGATTCGTGGCACATGAACTGAATCTCGATTTAAGTTTTACGTATATGAGTATTTGAGTAGGTGTTCACGAACCATTCTAATTAAAATGGTTTGCATTCTTCAAACTTCAATAAAGCTTCAGGTAGGTGTCCAATAAATTATACTATTCTTGTTTTTCGCAGTGTGGTGATGTGTGTTCCTACGCAGGTCATAAATAAAATTATATTATTTGAGAGTAGTAAAAGATAAAGCTAATATATTAAACAAATTAATATACAATTAGCTTTCAGTGTCATGGTAACGAATTATACAAATCTACATAATTTCACTCTCACGTTGTAATATTATTAAAAGTTTGATTAATTACACGACGGATTTTACGTTTTTTGTGTTTTTAAACCCTTGAATATCGGTCGTCCAGTTGATTAGTCGGATAACTCCAAATACCAAGTTTTCAGATAACGAGTAAAGCAATATCCGAATGCTCACCGTAAATAAAACCCTTGTCTATGTTTTACATAATATGCTGTAAAATAACACCGGAAAGCAAAATGGTCCGGTCATTAGTAAGACATTTTGAAATTTCCTATCTATATTATTATCCCAGAAAACATTGATTTTTTGTTTATTTCACGACAAGTTTTTGGGAATTATAATGGATTTGGTGATGTTTATGGGTAATCTGGGTATTGTACCAGATTGAGGTTACATTTTTACATATAACTGCATACTAAACTCAAATTTGGATTTTTCGGAGATGTCTGACTAATCAACTGGATGATCGACATGTGTAGCACTATTTATAATTTGTTTTCACAGGGGGCCCTGAGAAAAATAACTCCCCTCAGGGCCTATGTAAAAAAAGTTTCTCTTAACCGATCTCTCCTGATCCGTGGCCAAGACTCCCGACTAACGTCACTTCATCAACCCAGACACTCACGCTAAGACACCAATTGTAGCGAACCACTTCGGGTGACCTATGGTACCTTATACCTAGGTGTACCTAGATTATCCAATAAATGATTCCCGTGGCGGTGGTGCCGGTATTCTCCCTCAAAATTATAATATTTGTATAATGTGATTATATAGACGGGTTTCATATGCATTTAATTTTTGTTCTTGGAACTTGGATGTGTTAAATAGCGTCAATAGTGAAAATATCTCTGATGGCTTGAGAAGACTTGGACCAATAATTGCACAATACTCCCGAAGTATCCAACCAAACATTGTACTGCAAACATCAATGAATAGCAACGAGTTAGTTCGCATACTTAGCAACGATGAAAGCATTAAAGTTACACTCTGGCAACTTCAAACAAACTGGTGGAAGCGATGGATATCTCCATCGGTGGTAAATTGAAACGTTTAATGGCTCTCGTAAATTTATGAAAATTGCCACCCAAATACACCGCGGAGCATTGTTGCCCAGCATCAATATTCAGCATTGTTTCTCTTTTAAGTATCGACGCAAACGATGTAATTTTAAAATATGAGCACCGACCGGATGTCTTAACCGCCAGCCTTTTCACTATGATGATTTATTTTCAATTTATTATACTATCCATATAAAATATCATAGAGAAACTTACCTATAAAGTTAACTATAGGAATGTTGGAAGGTACTGTATAGGGTTGTGCATAATATTACACATCGTTATATATAAAAGAGTTTAAAAAATCAGTGTGTGCAATTCACACGCGGTAGAAGAGAAGCCTTCAGAATACTAAAGTAGACAAGAGTGGGAAGGCTACGAAGCACCGCACAAAGAAGAGACCGATTATACTACCACATCCTCTTGCAGGCTAAATCCTATAAATGTATGTATTTGTCTTTTTTAGTGTCGTTCTTTTTCTTTTCATCGAATTTCAAATCACAACGATGCTAAAGACGTTCTCACTTCAAAAGCTTGAATTTTGCTTCCCTGGAATAGTTTTGTAAGTAATATTTCATGGGTGAAAGTTCAGTGCGATATTACTCTGAATTGTAATATCAATTTTATTGGCGTTGTAGTTTTGGCGCTTGTAACTCGATAATTCATAAAAGGGCAGGCATCATTAAATTATACTGCACCAATTTTATAAATCACACCTCCACAGTGCCATGATATTGCGTTCTTAAAATTTAAAGGAAATTGATTAAATTACGTGCCTAAAATGATATCATGATATACGACAGGTTTTAATTTCGCGATGCCAAAGAGCTACATTTCTTTTTTTTATTATTTATATATTTATTAAGTTAGTATAGTTAAACCTACTTCAAAAATTAGTGGTAAAATTGAGTTAGAATCTATCATTAGAATCTCGTACCAAATCAGAAGGAAAAGTCACAATTTATTATAATATCATTCAATCATTTTTTTACAAAACTAAAAATTGTCTCGATTTTAATTTGCAACTATTGTGATTCTGAAATATCTGTTACTTATTTACAAGACACATGAAAAACCACGAGAAACTATAATTATAGGATTTGTGAAGCTGAAAGAATTCATTAAATATTTGCCTTTTAAAAAAAATATGTTGACAAATTAGGGAGACATCAAAAATTTTCCTTTCGAATTAACACCGTTAGTAAACCTGAAAAATTATCTGTCGAAAAATAATTACACATTTAACCAAAAGAAATACACATTTCGGATTAATTATTAAAGCAAAATTATTATGGTTTCTAATTTTTTAGCTTATCAACATGATTTAACTTAGGGGGCATACATTAATTACGTGACCAGTTTTTCTTCCAATCTAGACCCCTCCCCCCTTGGTGAGATAAATTTGGGCCACTTCGTATATTCTTTTCATTAAACGTGAGATTTTGCTGGACCCCCCCCCCCCTTTTTTAGCTTACGTAATTGACGTATGCCCTTATCAGTTCCAAATTTGAAAATTTAAACTTCGTTGAACGTGAATAATTTTACTCACGAACATTTCAGTGATTTTTCCTGTATTTTTTTTAGTTCAACACTTTTCCTGTATCACTTTTAGCAGATCGAATTTGAATACAATCACTTCTTGAAAGATATTATTGATATCCATTAAAATTTAAATGTATATCTTGGAAAAATTTCACTTTGTGCATTTATTAGAATTGTTTACATCAAGCGTAGGTATTGTTGTGTATTTTTCTATAATGGTCCTAAATTTCGAATTGTCGTTATTTTATTAGTCAATGACTTAAAAATCCTGCACCACTGCCATATTTGAATTAATAAAGACTGTTTATAACGCTAATAAATAAAATAAATTAATTACAAATTTAAAAATCACATACAACAGAATTAGCATGTTAGGTGATTTTTGTTAATGTTTGTGTAAAAAAAGGTTTTTTGAGAATTTAAAAATTAAAAAATATTTATGGTTTGTTTTGTGATAAGTGTAAAGAATGTGTAAGTGTATGTAATAAATGTGCGGCATCTATCTGCAGTTTTCGATATCAAATAAAAGACAAATAAAAATTGCCAGTGAGTATTGAGTATGGCACAGGCACACGAGTCGTGGGAGAGAGTGGGACTGTGACCTCGGCAGTGTATGGGACAGGTTGAATTACAGGAAACAATGCCATACGGCATACCTGTTTGTATACAAGACATGTGTACTCGTGCAAGGAAATCAGATGTCCGCACCGAACGCACGGACCAATCAGAAGCCTTTAGAATTCCCCTTTCTAGTATACCTACCTACATTGCGCGAAATGTTGTAATAAAATACAAGGGAAAATACAAACATAAAATAAAATTATTTAGGGGGGTATTTCGCCATCGTTCTCGGAGATTATCAGTACGATAACGTAAATTTTCGATTAATTAAGCACGATTTATTTATTTAAAAGTCTGAGTTTACTATGCGGTACTTGGCCAATTAATAATGGCTATTTATAGGATAAGTTAGCCGTTATTTCCTATCAGGAGGATAGTGAAATACCCCCAGAAACTAATAACCTCAAAGCATAACTGGCAGCTATATACTATTTATCTTTCAAGAATATTTTTCAAGATGTTTTTATAAATTTTTAGTTTTTTATTAGTACATAGTTGAATTTTTTTATGTCGACAGAAACATTTTTTCTTTTTATTTTATAATTTAAGATTTATTTGCAAGTTCTTTATCATGTGCTGGAAATGACGTTGTAAGCTGAAAATATGTCCTCTAACCCCAATGCACATTGTTAGAGAGTCTAAGCTTTTAATATTGGTGAATGCAGGTAACTCTATTAATGGAGGACTGAACGCCGTTGGCACCAACAAAAAACTGTCCAAAGACGCGAAACTAGCCGTCCATAATGGAGTACTGGTACCTACCCTGATGTATGGCAGTGAGGCATGGAACTGGCAGTGGAAGGATGAAAGTAGACTGAACGCTGTAGAAATGAGATCCCTGAGGCGTATGTGTGGTAAAACCATGTATGATCGTGTGAGAAATGTAGAAATCCGCAAAGAATGCAAGGCTGATGTAAGCGTAATGAGTAAGATCAAGAAAGGAACGCTCCGATGGTTTGGGCATGTAGAGCGAATGAATGAGGAAAGGAGTGTAAGGAGAATATATGACGCAAATGTGAATGGTAGAAGAAGTCGAGGACGCCCAAGAAAGACATGGCACGACCAAGTGAATCAGATACTTGAGTCGGGCCATGTCAAGAGTCAGAATAATAGAAGAGAATGTATGAGACGTTGTATCAGGGCCGTATTTACACTTTTCATTGGTATAGGCCACTTCATTTGCGCCGCCCCTTCCTCCTTCTTAGAGCCCGTTCACACTTCCGTCGTAAAAACGGAGAGGGGTTCCGTCGTCACGACGGAAGCCCTAGCCGCTGTAGTGGCTCTATGGAGCTGTTCACACTTGTCGGATCCGGCGCGAAGACGGATCCGTTTTTTTTCGCCGGAGAGTTCGCCTACGCAGAGCGTCCGTCGTGAAGCCGGAAGGGAACGCGCTGGCTCATACATTTCAATGGAGCTGTTCACACTACACGGCGGGACGACGGATCCGTTTTGAACCCGCCACACCCCGCTTCACACTTCACCACCGCCCGCTCCCAGACGCAAGGCGGCAGGCAATTTGTGTTTTTATGGGGCGCGCGTTTGGCGTTTTGTAATATTATTATATAATATATATGTTCGTTCCAGAATGCGATTTTTTCTATTTAATCTCAAGAAAATATTTAGTCATATCATTCATGTTTTTTAGTGATTTTAGTTATAATAATTGCTGAATGATTTTCGCGTACTTTCTCCTTTTCAAGTATGCAAACACAATATTCTCCCACGGTTTGAACAAATAAGGTCCGACCCCTGAAGTAATTTTATGGCTGGAATTATATCAATACATTCCCTTACCGAATTCGAAGAAAAAGTTTATTATTTAAATTGTTTTATTTTTAAGTAGGTATTTGTACATTTCAAATAGCACCTATTATGGCATTATAGCAACTATTTATGGCAGCCTCAGCCTCAGTTAAAGGAAGTGATAGACATTCTAAAATAATTAAAGAACTTTAGTTCATCACTTCTCAACTCACCAATTAACACTTGGAAAGTTCCTACAGAAAATCTTTCAGCTATAATTGGGTGTACCCAAAATTTTCTTTTCACTTTTTTCCTTCTTTTTAATAAGTACCACATGACAACAAGAGCTTCATCGTCGTCCATTGCGCAGTGCGCACGACCGTCTACTGAAGAATGATAAAATGTTTTGGTCGTTGTTTTCGTAGAGTAGGGTCCGTTTTCAAGACGGATCCGTCTTGAAAACGGAAGTGTGAACAGGGGCCTAGGGCTTCCGTCGTGACGACGGAACCCCTCTCCGTTTTTACGACGGAAGTGTGAACGGGCTCTTAGAAGTTACCACCTATCATCACTCACTTGTAGGCTGCCATTAGGTGACTCACAATTATTTTAAAAATAAATATTCAAACATAGGTTAAGTAGTATTCAAAAATGAAATGAAGAATGAATTATTCGTAAAATAAAGTATAACATGAAACTAATGAAAAAATTTTACGGGATTTTTTATATGACAAAATCATGAAGATCCGAAGAGTAAATTTTTTCTTCCGATAATGAAGACCTTTTTATTTGAACTTGGTATTTCGTCATTCGCTTTAAACAGGAAAAACTCCAGAACAATTTGTGACCGGAGTGCAAAGTGTGACTCTGCGAGCTATATCCAAGCTTGGGTAAACGTTGCACAGAGATGGTTTCCTCAAAAACTTTCCTTAAAAAGATTCAGTAATGATGTAGATTCAGGTTTCTCTGCCGTCTTATTAGAGGAAATGTGACCTTGAAAGTGTACCCATTCCTGAACTAAATCGTCTTCTAAATCATTGCACAAGAGACTGAGCTTTTTCTGAAGCTCTTTGGGTTGAAAGTTCACCCATTTTATTAAAAAAATATTTTTTCGAAACTACTTTTTCGAATTTGTGTAACCTCTAACTCCTGCAGTTTTTGATCAATCGTTATCAAACTAAGGACATAGTTTCTTTATATAAATGCGCTCTATTTGAACCTCGATCCTAAGCAATATCTTTATTTCAATTATTTTTTTGTGGCAAAAAAAAACGTTTAAAAAAATGGTAAAAAATCATAAGTAGGTACTAAATTTTCACATTTATTAAAAAATATATTAATTTTCGATTTTTTGTAAGAAGTGGGGTTCAAATAGAAGAAACACTAATAAAAAGCTAATTTTTTTTTGAAAAATTGATTTCGGATGAAAATTGTGACCTCCAGTAGTTACACAAATTGTCCAGCCGGATGGCGACTTACAATGCGCGGCAGTTGATATCTCCGTTATTTTTTTAGGAAAATATTTGAAAATTTTAGAATATACTGTTGAATATGTATGGGTAAAATGATCATAAGGTATAAATAAAAAATATATATTCCTTATGTGTAAAAAAAATAATGAAAATCACTAAAAATACGAAGTCCTACACCTATTTCTCCCCTTAAACGCTCGTGCAATAAAGGTAGCCCACTGCCAAAGCATTTTTTTGTGAAATATTCGCACCACAATCACCGGTTCCGTATTGAACCATTGGGCATTGAACGAATCCGCGGTCCCGTACGGGACCACTGGGTGTCTAAAGGTTAATAGATAGAAAACTCTATCTATCCACACTATCCACAGTGACTTTTTGTTGTTGTTTAGGTATATTCGTACACAAACGGCTTACCAAAGCGAGCGAGCGCCGCCCTCTGAACTCTGCCGCCCCTAGGCCGCGGCCTATAAGGCCTATTGACAAATCCAGGACTGCGTTGTATGAATGTAAACGAGGCAAGGATTGTGTGCCAAGACCGGAATGTTTGGCTGTCCGTCCTTTCTTTCGCAGTTGCCTGCAGTCCTGGAGTGTGTGGTCTCCCTCTGATTATTATATAATAACTACTTTTTGGTTTTTTTTTTCTTTATTACATTTTTTATGCTCACTAACACCTGTAGATTAGTCCTTTTTGACCATTACAGTACAGACTGTAGGCGATCCTATATTTCCGCCACCTAACAAAGTATGTAGGGGCATTGAAGGTCTAGATTCGTTTTATTAAATGTAGAGTCGTTTATTCAAAAAAATTAGATTCTTGCGAGAACTCCGAAGGGGCGACCATAAGTCGCCTATACCGGGGTGGGACAGTGGTGGGTACTTCAATGTCCGTCCTTTCTGCCTACCCCTGCGGGAAAACGGCGTGATGTTAGTTAGTTAGTTAGTTACAACACTAATCTTATCACTCGCCACAAGTGCGAATTCACTGAACTGCCATCAAAAGTTGAACTTTTGAATATACCGAAAAGGTCTGTATGTATTATATACTGGCCTTTTCCAATTATTTAAAACCTCTTCGTCCTACATACATCTAAGCAAAAATATTTAGTTGTGAATATAACTGATGTGTTTCTGCATTGTGTTTGTAAAATGATTAGTATCTAATATTACACATAATGATATGTATTTCTGTATAATGTTTATAAATTTTTGACATGTATTATGACCACACAAATATAATATATCTAAAAATAAACTGTTTGTAACAATTGTAACGTATGAATGTAAATGTACCTTTAAGATTTAAAAAAAAAACATATATTCATAATGACTTTCAACTTAGGGAACGTACCCATACTACCAACTTGACTTTTTGTAATTTTTAACCCCCCCCCCCCCCCCCTCCCTCCCCCGGTGACCAAAAACCTATGCCCGCCGCCGCTCATTTGTACCAAGCGTGACATTTTGAAGACCCCCCCCCTAAACGTGTCACGTAGTATGGGTACGTTCCCTTAGATGCAATCCCAGTTAGGATGAAATTATTTAATTTAGTTAAATGCTCAGCAGTGAACAAGTATGGGAAGATTTGAAATGTATTAAAGTTTATGTTTATAAGTGTAGTTTGTTCCAGCCGAAATATCAGAATGTGTGTTTTGTTTGTGTTGAGTGTTCAATTTTGCAAGAACAGCCAGTTTTCAATTATTGACTGCAAATTGAAGACTAAGTAAACGTCTTCAATACATTCAAATAGTAAAGCGGTACCATCGGCAAACATTGAACATTCTGTGCCAGCAATAATCAGAAGTTCGTTTAAGTAAATAAAAAAGTAGAGAAGTCCAATTTTTATTTTCACTTATGCAATTTAATATAACAAAATTTTCTAATTAACTAGGCATATTAGAAAAATTATATTTAGTAAAATATAATTTTTTTAGCGCAATTGACACGGGGGGTGGAGAGCCTGGAAGTTCGCCGCAACGGCAACGTCTCATGTGCGAAGTCTTTTGTTTTTCCATGCTTTGTAATTATTTTCATGGATATTTAAGCTCACAAAACACCTGTTATTGACTTGATTGTAGATTTTGCTATTATATGGAACTGGTTTCTATGTTAATGCAAGTATGTATGTAAAGCATTTCAGACATGTGATTCGATTTCTCAGAACCTTTCTTTATAAAAATGTTATAAAATTTTTTTTGGAATGTTATTATTACCTGGTTTCTTTCCATTGAAGCTTTGCATAAATAATGCAGAAACGAAAATATTTTTTCAATTATATTTCTTAGAACTTTTTACCTTCACGATTCATAGAAACTTATTTTTCTTGAAAGGTAATTAGTTACAGTGCCGGAATCAAATCTTTTTGCATCCAGTTCAGGAAGTATAAACATTATTTGGCAATAAAACATCGTAAAAAATTAACATTTTTTTAATTGCACAGAATTCATCAGCACTCGGCCAACTGGCGCGCGTTAAAAAATACAATTTGTGATTTGCCAATAATGTGTTTAAGCACATACATATTAGTTCGTGGATGGCATCGATAAATTGGTGACCAGACAACTCAGAATGAAACCTCAGAAAGGTCATTAAGAGTGATGATAAAAAATATAAAAAAATGGTTAAATAGGTTAAGTTAGGTCAGGGTTACCGGCTATTTTAAAATTATTTTTTCATAGCTTTTAATGACCTTTCTGAGATGTTTCTGAGTTGGTTTCATTCTGAGTTGCCATGGAACCGATAAATTAATATATTAAACTATTTTCGCTTTTGAGGATATAATGTATTTTTTTTAATTTCTGTGCATATTTTGGGAATAAACTGAATGCTGTTCAAATGAGATCCCTGAGGCGTATGTATGTTTAAACCATGTATGATCGTGTGAGAAATGTGGATATCCGCAAAGAATGTAAAGCTGATGTAAGTATAATGATAGATTAAGAAAGGGACCCTCAGATTGTTTGGGCACGTAGAGCGAATGAACGAAGAAAGTAGTGTAAAAAGAATATATGACGCAAATGTGAATGGTAGAAGAAGTCGGGGATGCTAGAGGAAGACATCGCAAGATCAAGTGAATCAGATAATTGATACGGGCCATGTCAAAAGTCAGAATAATAGAAGAGGGAATAATTTCGGTTTACGGAAGGTCTTCCTAGATAATTTTTTTTATTTTTTTTATACTAATTATGGGCCGGAAAATCCAAAACTGAAAGATTATTTTTTCGGAAAGCAATATTAACAAAGTTACACGACTTTAAAATTTTCTATACGCACACATGAAAATCGACATATTGGAAGCATTATGACAGTTTAAAGTCATAGATAAACTAGAAAGATGTTTTACCACACAAAATTAAATGTTACCATGCAATAATATCATCAAACATACCTTATAAATCGACCAAATCTTCTTCGTCCGTTGAATCTAGGTTTGTGTAACATGGTTTGTGCCCCTTTATACCGCCTGCTCGCGTCAATTTAAAAAAACAGCCTACGTATTCAAGTAGTTTAGCGGCTACGCTAGGTTTGTGTAACATGGTTTGTGCCCCTTTATACCGCCTGCTCGCGTCAATTAAAAAAAACAGCCTACGTTTTCAAGTAGTTTAGCGGCTACGCTAGGTTTGTGTAACATGGTTTGTGCCCCTTTATACCGCCTGCTCGCGTCAATTTTAAAAAAACAGCCTACGTTTTCAAGTAGTTTAGCGGCTACGCTAGGTTTGTGTCACATGGTTTGTGCCCCTTTATACCGCCTGCTCGCGTCAATTTAAAAAAATATCCCTGTTTTCAAGTAGTTTAGCGGCTACGCCAAAAGTGAGTAAAATTTATAAAAAATAATTACTTAAGTTAGTTATTGATATGGCAATATTTAATTTTATGTGGTTTAATATCTTTGGTATGGCTATTTCTATGACTTTAAACTGTCAGAATGCTTCCTAAATGTCGATTTTCATGTGTGCGTATAGAAAATTTTAAAGTCGTGTAACTTTGTTAATATTGCTTTCCGAAAAAAAATTCTTTCGGATTCGGATTCTCCAGCCAATAGTTAGTATTAAAAAAAAGTTTTATTATTTAGGAAGACCTTCCGTAAACCGAAATTTAGCCTAGAAGAGTATTATGAGGCGATGTATGAATGTCAGTGAGGCAAAGAGTGTATGCCAAGACCGAGTTGTTTGGCGGTCCGTCCTCTCTGCCTACCCCTGCGGGGAAACGGCGTGATGGTTGGTTAGTTAGTTAGTTTTATTTTGGGAAACCATTTCCAAGCATGTATGTAGATATACATATGTCTGTAGGTATAATGTACATACACAAGCTTGTAGGTTGGTATAACATTTAGGTATTTCCTTACAAAAATACGGAAGTTATTTCAACGTAGCAGCTCAAGTTATGACAATGTAAACTAGCTTTTTTAATATAAAACGCACAACTTATAATAATTACGATTTATTATTTGCGTTAAGTTTTTCTTAAAAACTTTCAATTTTTTTTCTAAATGGACAAAATGTCACCGAATTCAGCAAAAAATGATGGTATTGAAAAGAAAACGGATAGTGATTTTCACGCTCTAGCAATTATGCATTATTACAATAAGCAAATCGCGTCACGGCACTCGATCATGATTCTGCGATCTTGTATGAAAAATGTTAAGCGTTCGGCAATTAGGTTAACTAACGAAAGTTGCTAATCAATGAAATCATTTTTTCGAAATGGAGAATACTTTTTTAACGAAGTTTTATTAGTGTAATTGGCTTTCTTAAGGGTGGACCATGTTAAGTACAAATGCTTGTGAGTTGTTTTTTCTGAACAACATCAACAAAAGTCGAAACCATCGTCAATGGCGACGAAAATTGAACTGATCCATATTTGATAGATTGCTTGCGGATCCCAATCGCTTAAACTCCCACGATTTCACTAAAATAAATCAAACGATCTACGCAACGTAAAACGTTATACGTAATGTAAAACAATCTACGTAACGTAATAGTCTGCTTATATGATTTCGATTCGGGAGGTTTCATGTTAGATTTTTGCAGAAATACACAAAGTAAAAATATATAGTTTTTTTCCCTTCACGTTAAGTAGATATCAATATAATAATATTGTGGATGCTGCTGTCTTTTTCTATAACATTTCTATAATTTAGTTGATATTTAGGAAGTTTTGGTAAACGGTCAGTTTTAACAGACTTATGTACGTATACAGATTACTGTACACTCTACGGTACAGGAGATGTATCTGGCTAATTACATTACACACATAAATGTTGTAAAGCGACGGACCTGACTTACGTTTAACTAGTGATTTTTGATATTATTTGGAGTTACACCTTTTTCGTAAATACTGATTCCTAATGACATTTAGAGTAATAAATTTAGATGACATTTTGGTCTTCTGTGATTTTTTTAACTAAAAACATGAAAAATTTGTAGATATTATATATTACAGATATTATAATGCATAAAAATCAGTAGGTATTCAAATACAGAAAAATCAGTAGGTATGTCCACAGTTAGGGTCGGTTACTCGTCTGAGTTACAAGTAACAACATGTTGTGAAGGAAAAAAAAAGAAAAAAATAGTTTTAAGAACAACTAATTTACGAAAAAGTCTTTCGCCAAATAATAACAGAAATCACCGGTTAAACGTAGATAAATCAGGTCCGTTGCTTTATAACATTCATGTGTGTAATGTAATTAATTACTAGTGCAATATTTTTGTCCCTTGCTAAAATCGATTCCTTACGTCTGCCTTTACCAGCTGTCCCTCCCTAGCCAAAACAAAAAACACAAGTTGGTACCTACCTACCAACTTTTCTGCACGCAAAGTATGGACACAGGGGGACGTGCATGAGTAAGTACTTTACACCTGTGTTTGGCAGGACTTTCAATCCGGATATGCTGCGAAATACATATGCAAATATGTCTGGTCTCTTGTTACCTACCGACAGTTAATAATTATATAATTTTGTATGGTACTTGAATTGGCGCCGCTGAACGTTTTCTGTTGTTATTTTTGCTTAATTTTTATTTATTTATTAAATTTGGTTGCTAAGTATCCGTTTATATGAGCGAGTAATGTATAAAAATATTTTTTTATAGTCGACACGTTTTCAGTACAATGGCGATAATCACTTCCAAAACTTTCATTCATCTCTACAAAACCATAATTTTACTCGTATGATATAAAATTCTTTTGATTTTATCGATTTTTCAAACTTTTTGTTCTGGAAAATCACGAAAATCGAAAGAAAGATCAAAGCCCAGCACTGCAACCTAGCTAAATGCCAATTTCGTTTAACGTACTCGTATTTTAACTGCGTTAGAATGAAATTTCAGAATGAAACTGGACTTCACCATTAAAAGTATTAGAAATTGGTTAAACTCTAATTTTTTAACTTACCCCGTAACCTAATCATTACTTATGACTATTACTATTACCGTAATCATTACCTATGACTATACACTGACAAAACAAATATTTTCTCAAAGCAATAATAATAACGAAGTGTTTAAAATTAAATGATTAAAATTTAGACTTAAGTTAGTAAAGTCCCTCAAATGGAGGTGAAAGGAGTAACGGAGCAACGCCTCGGTTGTAAATTGCACATTTTGAATCGAAACATTTCCTTAGTCAAATGTCAGATAACTAGGTCTGATTTTCATGTTTCCTCAAACCTTCCCATTCGTTCCCACCTTTTGCTGCAATGTAAAGTGTTGAACGACCACGGGTAAACAATGACAGAACACGTTGCAATAATTTGACCAAATGAATATAAGTTAGTACTAACCACAACATTACACTGATCACTTTGTCGGTTGTTCTTCTTCATGTGGTTGGAGAGAGTTGGTCTTACTTCGGGATGCTAAGAGGAAGTTTTAGAATATGCTTCGTGCAGCATGGATATCGTGCCAAGTGGACACGTGGTTGCGTTTAGCAAAATCCTCGCCTCTATTTTGCGATTCATTCTGTCAATGTTTACGAGAATATCTCGAATTTCATGCTTACCAGTTCAGAAAGGATGAATAAAAAGATGTAATACATTATTTTCCGATTTGTATGGGTGCGGTTATTTCGAGAAATGTGTCATTTTAGAGATCATTGCACCATGTTACAGATTACTGTCTAAGTAAGCGTATATTATTTATCTCATTGCCTGAAGAACTAGCTTTCCGGTAGAGGAATGTGAACAGAACTTGTTGCTGAGCAGAATCGCTCCAGATTTCGACACATTTCGTGTCAGCGATGAGAATAGGGGCCAGTTTGATTCTGGTTAAAATCTCTTACCGATTTCACGATCTCTATTGATTGCTTGGCTTTTGTTCTCCAGTTTATTTGTTCATCTTGTGTTGTGTACGCATGTTGTATTAGGTTCGCATTAAATATTTTCTATATTGTATTTGAAGTGTTAAGTAAAATAAATACATTCCGGAATCCGTTAGGCCTTGCTTGCGCATTGTGTGCAGTGTACACACAGCCGCTGTATACCGGACGTACTAATGTAGTCCACGGTTTCCGAGGGAGAAAGATCTTAGTTATTTTGATGGACGGGTTCGTAACAAGTTGCTGTTCTTTTACGGTTTATCCAGAAATCTTCAGGGAAGTAATCAAACGGAAAAATACTCGCGCCTTGAATTCAGAAGGGTTTCCTGAATGTTAAAAATAACTAACATTTTTGATGTAACTACGGATAAGGAACTCCAGTGCAATTTTTTATATATTTTTTTAATGAATAATGACATTCTAACTTAAATAAGTGCATATATTTATTTTATATTTAGAGTTAGTTTTAATAGTTAAAATAATTGTCAAAGTTTAAATTTTTCAAGATCCCCGAAAACCACCGTATGTGTAGTGAATCGTGTGACGTCATCACTCCCGAAAAGTTACTTGTATTTTCAACAGGTGTTGTAATTTTGAATGACAGTTATACGGAAGAAAGTATGATGCTATTCGATAAGTTAAAACATTATTTAGGTAGTTGGAATTATTTATTTATTATGTTATATTTTTCAACATTATTACGGGAGAATGTTATAAAAATTGTTTGAAATATTGTTATTTTTTTGGCTTTTAAGAATCGAAATCAATATTAATGGAAACCGAAGCTCCGAACTGATAGTAGTAGGGGAGCCCAAGCGGGGATTTTGGGATTTACTCAATCCCGTTGTGGGGACCAATTGGATTGTGGACCTTTTCGGGCACCCTTTTAGCCGCTTGGGCTCCCCTACTATAAGATCTGGCAATCTGACGCCATTTTGAAATTCGTCATCATTCGTTATTCTCCCTAGCAGTGGCATTAGGTACTATTTTTTTACAGTAGTTTTTGAATATTTTTAAAATTAGAGATACCTTTATTTTTGAAACTGAATTATTTAGGCCTAAATAAGGTTTCAATAAACACAACAACGAAATCTCTATAAACAGTATGTAAATAAACGAATAAGATGAAATATTGCTAATACTATGGCGTGTGTCATACCTACATTCCCATACAATGACTTTACGGTGATCAGTGACGTCACCACTAAACATTTTAATAATACCAACTTGTCGGCGTGTTTCAATGAAACGATTAAAAATTGACTTTTAATATTTTTTTAAAAACTCTGCGTTTAATATTATTAAATAAAATTTATATATTCAGAATCAGCGTTTATTGGTCAATTCTATATGAACATATTTTTTTAAAGCCATAATATTTTTCACTGGAGTTCCTTATTGCCTGGAGTAAGTGGGTCTATAGCAAATAAAAATATGTTGTGAGGCTGTAGAAATTGGAAAAGAGAAGGAGATGGGAAATAGAAAGGTTAAAAGTGCATGGTTCGGCTATTCACATTATATTTTAAAGTTTTGGCGAGCTTTGCTGTCTCTTCTTATAACACACCCCTAATTTCGAATTACGAAATTTCAAATATTGTCAGTTAACCTTGTAAAACGAATATAATATGTGTGAGTACTTGTAATTAATTGTAAAATTTGTTTGTTCCAGAGAGCCAGTGCGGCTGGCCGGCCGTGGCCCCCAACTGCGTGGCGCGCCTGTCCGCCGAGCCCCCGCGGCCCGCCACCACCGTCACCTACTCGTGTGATCAGGGCTACGAGCTGTTCGGCCCCGCCACGCTCACCTGCACGCCCAGCGGCCAGTGGAGCGGCGAGCCCCCTTTCTGCGGTACCTACTTCCCTACATGACACTATACCTACACTTCATTATCCACTCTAAAAAATAGTATTATTACCTACATAGATAACAATTGTTCCATCTTATGACTCTTCTGAGAACAATCGTGGCAGTCCTCCCTACGACCCTAATAACTGGCTTCTAACGACAAAGTCTTCAAAAACTTTATGTCAGGAACTGTCTCCAACCTGAAAAATATTTTACAAGGTTTTCGAGAAACCTTCTCTATTTAACTTTTAATTTTATTATTTTCCAAAAAAAATATGTTGAGATAATTTTTGACGTCAGAAAATAAAATTTGATTAGTTATTTTATAAAACGGCGTAAATCGCTGAAAAAAATCATAATTTGCCCTCGAATACAGTACCTGCCTCGTACTTCATACCGACCCACGAACCCAGAAGTTTTTTAAAAGTACATGTATCAAGCAACTACTGCCAGGAGCGGCACCACGATCTGCTTTGAAAACCTCATGGTATAGACTCAGCACAACATGATACGGTGTACGGTGCTGCTGATATCTTCATCATACATTTTGAAGGTTTCAAGAGACATGCCAATTACGTCTCTTAATTCAGGTCATACTTATTTGTGTATTAAGATAAAAAAATTGCTTAATGTCACCCTTAAAAAAGTAGACAACTTTCAACCTATTTCTAAAAGGCACATCATCTTATTAATCTAATGACAGCACTCAAACTGGCGACGCCTATCATTTTGTGATTTTTTACAGAACTCTGTGATAGATAACGGAAAAAACTTTATTTTTATTGTTTAATGATAATCAGAAATACGATTATCATTAAATTTTATTTCCGGATAATGCTTGCGTTGCTACATTTAGATTAAGCACTCTACAACGGTGTGCAATGATACAATCATTTTATTCGGGTTTAGCTGCAGCGTATCACAACTCACAATCATTGCATACAACAGTAGAAAAGCACCTAATTGCTAATAATGCAAAGAATTTCGATAGTCATAACAATTTTCAACATTAAATGACAAAGTGTTGAAATTCGGTAAAATAATTCCAGTGAATTTCTAATCTCACCTACCTAGCCCAACATTGAAGGAAATAATATTAACTGTAATAAGAAATTTTAACATTTATCCACAAGAAAATTACGGATTACAGAATGATTTTTTGTAGCCTCAGGCCGAGTCATGCCTGAGCGATCTGAGGTCTGAGAGAATACGGCTTTATTTCACAATTGATTATGATTTTATAAATAGACGCAAACATTCAGATTGAAGGTGAACTTAGGTTATTTAGTTTATTTTATTTGTAGGTATATTTAGATTTTTTACTATTCAATGTGTAGGTAATCGTTGTTTACACAATGTTTATACATTTAAAAAAAAATCAGAGAGTGCAGTTCGCACGCGGTAGAAGTGAAACCTTCAGAAAACTAAAGTAGACAAGAGTGGGGAGACTACGAAACTCCGTACAAACGTACAAAGAGGAGACCGATAGGCTACAAAGCACCGCACAAAGGCGAGACCGTTTAGTCTACCTCTTTCTCCCGCGGGCTAAAGCCTATAGATGTAGGTGTTTGTCTCTTTTTAGTGTCGCTATTTTTCGTTTCATCGAGTTTCAAATCTCAACGGTGTTAAGTTTTCACTGCAAAAATGTAAAAAAAACTTGTAGATTCGTGTAACATTACAAAGCAAGCAACGATACCAAAATATAGTTCACGCCAAACTTTAATGCTGACCTGAACTTGATTCGATCCGTTCTCGCGCAGGGCATAGTCACTTTACGGACCTTACTTTACTTTAGAGAAAGATGCGTAAAAACAAACGTGCGACAGAAAAAGGCGTGGGCGAGGGTGATGCCACTATTCGGACCTTAAACTCGTATACTGTGACAATTTATGTATCAATGTCAGGTCGGTATTAACGTTTGGCGTGTACTATACGAGTATATATTTTACTCAAATAAGCTAAGGAATTGGTTAAAGCTTGTCGGGACATCCTAATGCACCCTGTATAAAATGGATCATGCGAACAATTTTCACTGCTATTTTTGTATAAAAACGTGTGTAAAATTGTTTGTACGTTCCATTTCTGTTTAAAGATGGTAGCCGTTTTAATTGTTCAGTAAAGATTATTTTTTCGAAATCAATTTTTAGTGAAATCATCGTGTTTATTTGGACTTCTTATATGCATTTTTTCAATATATACTATGATACCTACCTACCTGAAGAAAATTTGTAGAAATAATTGTCATTAAGATAGTGGCGAGTATTCGGAAAAAAATGTTTCGTAAAATATATGGTTAATAAAATTTAGTAGGTAGGTATTTAAGTACCGACTTACAAGTATGATTTCCGAGGAAATTTTGGTTACGATTTATTACGAGAAAATTAGAAACATAATTTTTGGGCGCGATGTCTTCTGTTCACAGAACTCCTAGTGTGAATATAATTATAATTTTATAAAAAAAGCAAAAGTATAGAATGATAAGAAAAGGTAGGTGCCATTCTAGCACCAACAAAGCCTGCCGTTTAAAAGTAACTTCATTGATGCTGAACGTAGTGAATGTTGTTATCCGAATTGATTCTGTTCCACAACAAAATTGTCCTCCCCTCTCACCGGCATTGGAAAGCCATGCAGGTTAGGAAATAAAACATTATGTGCTATCGGTGATAAACAAAGATATTGTATATTTGGTGGTAACCATCGGGAACATATATGTGTCCATGATAGCCGAGTTTTCAAACCACCTACTAATCGTCTGAAGAAATGTGCACCGTATCCCTTTGGACCCCTTTCATTCGGAGCACATTCATTCCGAGTACACCCAAGAGAACATCAGTAGGATAGAGCCACGGGTAGTATAGCCATGCTCCCTCAGATGTAGGAAATTTCTTCCGAACTCTCCCAGACATGAGGGAATACTTTACCTTTTGTGGGCTTCAAATTACCGAACCACTCTCAAGTGTACTCGTTTCTAAGGAATTTAATAAAATTTTGAGAACTCGGGTCTCTCTCTCTGGTTTCAATCCTGGGATTGGTTTGCAGCAATTTCCTCTATTCGTCTCTTCCACTCTTCCCTGTCTTGGGCGGCTCTTTTGAAGTCTGCAAATGATGAGCAGCGCACGTCCACCAGCAGGTCCTCCAGGTACTCTCGGCGTGGGCTTCCCCTAGAGTTTGTCCCCTCGGTCATACCGTCCATAATGGCATGCAAGAGACCTTCTTGTCGTATTACATGGCTGATCCATCTTGCACGCCTTTCGGACAAGGTCCTGAGCAGGTGCCTTCCTCCTTCGATTCTTTGGAGAACCTCCTCATTTGTAATGTGGTCTCTCCAGGAAATTCCTAATAGTCTTCTATAGGACCACATCACAAAAGCCTCTAGTCTCCGTTTATCTATTTCGGATAGGCGCCATGTTTCGCAGCCGTACATCAAGATACTCTATACATAGGTCTTGATGAGGAGTATTCTCAGTTTTAGGTCTATATTGTTCGAACTCGGGTAGGTACCTCTAAAATTCCTTGCAGCAGCGGCTGCCGCAGTGCATAGACCAAAGACAAGCATTCTCAATGAATTGCTACAATCCATCTCAACGTGAGCAAGAAATGTCTGCCTACTATCAAAGGTGATTCCAAGATCATTCATGGTGGAGACAAGTTTAAGTTAGATGGGGAGTAAGGCTGTAAGGCTCTTCGAATTAGGGAAAGGAAAGTTAAAGAACTTTGATAGGGTAGGTGCCTGAATGTTCAGATCTTATCACTAAACATCACGTATCCTCAAAGCTATGTAGTATCATATAATATAGTAGGTAAATTTTTTGAAGTGAAACTTCTACAACCACGCTGTGATTTGGATTTCAGATGAAACGGAAATGACGATTACTGCACCTGCGACGCATCAACTGCGCTCATCGGCCGCTTTGATTATGACGTCACTTTTAAAGGCTTTAATTGGTTGAGATATGAAACGAAAATTACGCTAGGTCCGCGCTCATTGATCGCTTTGATTATGACCTCACTTTTCAAGTAGGTATTGGTTGAGATTGTTTTGGTACAGTTTCGCTTCTACCGCGTGTAAACTGCACTCGATTTTTTTTTGGTTTTTGTTTTTCGTGAATACCGCACCAGAGTCCCTGCTGTCAACTGTTCCCAACCGTCTGGAGCTAATAAGAAAATGCCATCCCCTTTTGGGTTTGGTGTTAGGCTGAATGTAGTGGGAAGGGGGAGGAGATGGGAAGATGATGATTAGAAAATACCTGGCTATTCAGATTTAAAGCCACTTAAGTAAAAGTAATTGATTGATTTGTTTACAGGTACGAACGTCGCCTACCGGAAGCCGGCCAACCAGTCGACGACGGTGCGCGGCGGCAGCGCGGCCAACGGCAATGACGGGGCGCGCGCCACCGAGGCCGCCGTGGAGGCCGCCCCCCGCTGCACGGAGACGCAGCGCGAGGCCTCGCCCTGGTGGCAGGTCAACCTGCTGCGCCACTACCCCGTGCGCGTCGTACGGATCACGACCAGGGGCTGCTGTGGTGAGTACATACTGACCAAAGTATTGCTTCACCATATAATATATAAAGATTTCTTATTTATTAACATTTGGAAAATATTTATTTACAATACCTACGAATATCTACTAAAATTAAATAAGATTACCCTTTAGAAAAAAATCATAGATGGACGGAGCAATAAAGATTTTGGCGAATTTCCGGAGAAAAATAAGTTAGAAGAAAACATAAACGAATTTACGTATATTGTTATTAATTTTTCCCAAAAAAAAGTTTTTGAAGTGAAACTTCTATATCCCCGCTACGATTTGGACGCACAACAACGACACAATTGAGACGCACAACAGCGCTCATTGACCGCTTTGATTATGATGTAACTTTTAATATTGGTTGAGATATGAAACGGAAATTACGCTGGTCTGCGCTCATTGCAAGGGCGGATCCAGCTTTGGCACCAGGGGGGGTCACATAGCGCCAGGGGGGGGGGTCACATAGTCGTGGTCAAGTCACTAGAAGTTATAATTTGATTTTTATAATAATAGATACAAGTAAAAAGTAGGTCCACCTAGGTCCTGGATCCGCCCTTGGCTCATTGGTTGCTTTGATTATGACCTCACTTTTCAAGTATTGGTTGAGATTGTTTTGGTAATGTTTCGCTTCTACCGCATGTAAATTGCACTCGAATTTTTTTTTAAATTCGAACACAAATAGTAGGCATAGAAGTGTCTTCCTTACAAATTTGAATGGAAACATGGTGAGTTCCGTCTCACTTACACTCGCCCGAAATCGTAGATCTCCATCCCATTTAAATTTCGGAAATACAGTTTTGTGTGTAAATATAGGCATAAATTGGGCAAGTATTTGGATCACGAACCACGCCCACAAGTCACTTCTTGTGCTATTATTTACTGTATCGACAAAGGTAAATGTATCTATTCACTCTGTATTTATTTATTGGTATCTATCTATCTATCAAAGATATTCAAATACAGAAGAGATATGCTATGGTGTCCGCGCAACTGTCGCCGGACTACGCGCTAATTAGCGTAGTTTTCATACAAAAAGAATTTGTTCGTTTCGTTGATTTTTTGAAAATGTGCATTAATATTGGTTAACAATATATTTTGAATAAGAAAAGAATTCGTTCATTTAGTTTAACGTTCGTTTGGTTTATTCGTTAATTATTTGTTCTTTTAGTTTATTTTGTTAATTGGTAAACAATATCGGCGACACCCGGAAGCGCAGTACCCACATAGTAAAAACAGCAGATAGCACATCTACTTATGTTTCAATATCTTTGGTATCTATGTATCTATTTAAAAATCATAAATAAAATACGTCGGTATGACAAGATGTCGCAATAAGATTTTTACATATTGATTTGTTGCAATATCGCGTGCATTCCACTATTTCCAGAATGCTTACAAAAAAACAACGGTTACTTTTTACTACGTTTTCTCGTAAGTATTTAGTTAATTGATTTTTTTTGGTCGGTGGCTAACTTAACACGCTGTCGCTTATCAAATTTAAAAATTTCCCGAAAATACATATTTTTGACACGATATTTGTGAAACTGTTTGGAATGTTTAACTTGTATAGTAGACCGTATGTGATGTTGTCGTAGAATCATACACGTGTGAGAAAAAAGAGGACGATCGTCGATGATGTACGTACCTACGACCTCTCCTCTCTGTGTTATAAATGTAATATGCTTAGTTTTGACCAGAAGCTGCTCCAGTAACAAAAAACGTGTTTCTACGTTCTTCTTTTCGAGTAAACTCCTGAAAGTCAACCAATATTACACTTTCGATGTTTACAAATACGTAGGTATTGTAGAGCATCGGTAAGTAACCGAGTTAGCGTGAGGTACCTGTACTATTACCCACTCCATTGTCTTTTCGAAAAAAGTTTATAACTCCTTTTACAGTCCTGCCCACACTGCTCTCATTGAGAAACGAGAAAGCGCCTTATAAAGAAGCAGTGACTTCTCCAGTGACCCGTGTGCGCTGAAGCAAATCGGGATTTCCCTGGTCCCGTGACATTTTATTTCCGTCTTATATAATATATTATTATAGCTTCCAGTATAAATTTGAGTTTGAATTACTGCCGATTTTTTTGGTGATTAATCTGGTCGTCAATGATCAGCGTCGTCACTGAAATTAATAATTATATTGTAGGGTTTTATTTTATATGATATATTTTACTTAATTTATCATTTGTATGATTCAACTACAAAAATCATCGTTTCAATAACATCAAATATTATACGATATATTATATAACCCTATTTATTTATTACGCACATGCAGTGGTCGTAGCTAGCATAGGTGGCACCCGGGGTACACGATAACGTGGTGTCGTCCCCTCCCCCCCCCCATTAAAGTTGACTGAGAAATTCAAAACCAAAATTTCGACTTAAAAAAATACTACCTTGTCAAATGTAAATTGGTCCATCATGGGGGTAGCTAGAGAATTTCTGGGAATGGGGGTGACACTCGGTCGGGTGCCACCCCCATCGGTCGCCCGGTGCGCACATGCAACCCTCATCCTCCCGACCAGTGGATACCATTGATAACGGAAGTCATCAATTAATTGATTACGTCGTACTTTATGTTTCTAGGTCACCAGCCTCTCCAAGACTTGGAGATAAGAGTAGGAAACAGCAGCTCGGATCTCCAGAGGAACCCTCTGTGCGCGTGGTTTCCGGGTACAATCGGTGAGTAAGCAATCATCAAACATTTTCTTTCTGGTTTATTATTGTTTATTTGCGTTATTTTTTTTTTAATTTACTGTGTCTTTTTCTGTTTCATATTTTCGTTGAGATTTGTTAAGAATTATCTTCTTCAATGATTGACTATCACATACTTACTTATTTTCATTGCACTGATAATTAATTTTCTGACTATAATTTATTTATCAGATGAAGGAGTAACGAAGACTTTCACCTGCGCGAGGCCTCTCGTGGGGCAGCACGTCTTCCTGCAGCTGGTCGGGGTAGAAGGGTCCCTTTCCTTGTGTGAAGTAGAGGTGTTCACGACAGAGGGTAGGTGTACAAATATTTTTCTATCTTTTCATTAGTCTAATTAGTTTATCTTCCTATGAACTATTTACTAGAATGACACAGTGACATAGTGATATAGTGACATATGGAAAAAGTGCACCTAGTTTCACAAAAAATACTTGATTTAATTTTTCTTTCTTAAAATTTAAGAGTTTTCCAATGACCGCTGTGCGCCCCCTAGCGCCTCAGAAGATATCCAGTTGGCAGCCTACGACAAGACGTGCTACGAGTTTGGCGTCAACAAGGGCGACTCTTTCGAGGAAGCGAGGAAGTATTGTATCAAGCAGGGAGGAGATTTGGCTCATGGATTTCAGGTACAACCATTTCCTTAACCCCCGCAGGCCATCACCATCTATTTTGTGTATGGTCATTCTTTACCTTAACCTTACCCTTGCAGTAATAAGGACTTACATATAGATTCTTCCAAATTTCAGGGGGCAACTTCCAGTTTCCTTCTGCAAGAGTTGGAAAGAAGAAAATCCCAACTGAAGACTCAATTGGTGTGGGTGGGTGCACAAAAGGAGCCAGGGCTCACTTCTAGGACTTGGAAGTGGGTCAATGGTAAGCCAACATGTCACTAATTTTTGCTAATTATTCTATTCTATTCACAGACTATATATTCTTTCAGTCTAAAGTACTTTCACTTCAAGTTTTTTTTTTGAAGAACAGATTATATTTTCTTTTGCATTGCCATTTCAAATAGACATGTTACATTTGCATGAGATGACAGCACTGCACTCTCCTCTATCTTAATTTTTTTGAAATGTTAAAACAAAACTTTATATCAAATGGGGGAAAGCACACAAAATACAAACTTGATACATTAATATGTGTATTTGTTTGTTGCAGGTGATGTAGTTCTGAAACCGGCTTGGGGTAAAGACCAGCCTAACAACTACAACGGGGAACAGAACTGTGCAGTGTTAGACGGAGGACGATCGTGGCTTTGGAACGACGTTGGTTGTAACCTAGATTACCTGCACTGGATTTGCCAATATTGTGAGTTTATTGGACAATAGTCAAATTGTATATTACTCTTTATAGTATTTCGTAACCAAAGTACTTTGGTGGGCTAGCTACCCACAGCGATGTCCTTTTCATGTTTTTGCTCATTTGCGTTTATCATGTTTCATTTTTCCCGAAGATTGAAAAACGAGAAGATACTTCAATCATTGTTGATGTAGGTATATTAAACCCATATACTTATCTCGCATTTCAATTTTTGGGTTTCATCTTCAACTATCTTCTCGCCCACAGTTTTATAATATGCAATAAACTTTGTTTGCTCTATGGCAGACTCTTATTTTCATTCTTGTGCGTCCTCACAGATTATTGAACAAATAAATAATGCGATTGTTTATTTGTCAAATAAATCTATTTATCGAAATAATTGAAATGAAAATTATGATGTTGACCATTCTTGATGTTGTTGCAATTATTTAATGTGGTTTATTCTTGTTGTAGGTATGCATGTATATGGTGTTGGCATAATAAATTTGAAATTTCAGATCCCGCAAGTTGTGGAAGTCCCGACAAACAATTGAACACGACACTGGAAGGCAAAAATCATTCTGTCGGAGCTCAGATCTCATATGCGTGTCCTTTGGGTCACATGCTCATTGGTGATAAAGTTAGAACTTGCGACACTGACGCCTTCTGGAGTGGAAGAGCGCCGTCTTGCAAATGTGAGTTTCCATTTAAATTATACTGCACAAAAGTCCCAACGGAGCGGAGTCAATGTAACTACGGCGTAACTAATTTGGAAAATGTTATGAAGGAAAGTGGGAAGAAAAAGAATAATGTTAAAAGTGCCTGGCTCTTTCATTCATAATTGCTCACCAAATTTAGGTAAAGTCATTTCAAAGGTAGTTTCCAAAACAAGCATTTTTCTTTCCTAAACTACCTTGGGTAGGTCCTCTTTAAATTGAATTCACTATAGATTTTTCTTATTCCTCACTAGATCTCCCTCATGAATAATGAAACTAATAATTTACCACAAATACCTACAGTACGTTAACAACTAATATTTCCAGATGTAAACTGTGGAGCATTACCAAATCTAGAGCATGGCTCGGTAATTCTAACCGAGGGTCGCACAACCCACGGAGCTGTGGCCAAGTACAGCTGCGAGCAGAACTACACCCTGATCGGGGAGGCGGAGAGGCAGTGCGGAGATGGCGCCAAGTGGACCAACGAAGCCCCCAAGTGCCTGTTCGACTGGTGTCCCAACCCGCCCTCTGTCTCAGGGGCCACTGTCAATGTGAATGGACACAAGGCCGGATCGGTTGCTACTTATGAGTGCTATTCCGGATTCATACTTTTTGGACAACCTGTAAGTTTTGCAACATTATTTTTAACTGACTATCAATATTTATATTGTTTGATTAATGTAATCTTCCGATTTGTAAATAATATTCAAGACTCACAAAGTCGCAAAAAATATTTTACCATGTTAAATAACAATTTCGTTATATTGTGTATATGAAATAAAATCCTAGGGATCAGATCTTAGTACAAACAAAACTAAATTATTGGTTCATACCATTTCAATTTGGGAGGCGGGAATGGGTACCGCCGCCCCAGGAACCTTTATTGGATAACCAACACCTCTGCCATCGGTCACTCCTACGTGTGGTGGTGTAAGTGGTTCGCTACGTTTGGTGATTTAGCAGGGGTGCCCGGGTTCATGGGGTGAGGTTTGTCTAGGTCTTGGAGGCGGATGACCAAGACACACTGAACCCCAGATTCCTACCCACCCCTTAAACCCTTTTCCTTCCCAGAACTCTCCTCTCCTTCCTTTCCTTAAAAAAACCCTCCAATTGTTTTCCTCAGGGCCTCCTGTGTGGAGCTCATGTAAAAAAAAAAAAAACCAAAACCCTTAACTTTAGTGTTGTTTTATTTCATCCTATCTTCATCCTTAATTTATATTGCAAGATTATTTACCTTCAAGTTCCTTTTCATTTGATTCTAAACACTATTCTTGCCATTTTCATTCCCACTGGTCAACGCGTCTTTTTCCCCGCTCTAATTTCAGAACATTTTACGAGATCAACGCACAAAATAATACAAGATGTAACAAAAATAATGTGAAAGGCTACACTCACCAGAGCGATACTGTGATTAACTTCCACCACTAAAACCCAAAGAAGATCTTTCTTGCATTTATTACACTGTTCAAAAAATTTCAGAACGTAGTATGCAGCCTTGGCGGCAACTGGTCCAACACTCCCCCCTCCTGCAAGTACGTGGACTGTGGCACTCCGGCGCAGATAGATCAGGGCTCCTTCAAGCTGCTCAATGGCTCCACCACCTTCGGCAGTGTAGCGCAGTACACCTGCGACCTCGACCACTGGCTAGATGGAGTGGAGACCCTCACCTGTACCAGAGAGGGCAAATGGTCACACGACACTCCGTCTTGCGATTGTAAGTCAAACAGAACTGCATTTGAAACAACGATAAACAACCCTGTAGTGTGTTACCTATTAATGCGAATAATTATTGCATTCCACCCCAATAATTATAATAAAACTGTCCTGAAGAAGTTATCACACATAAAATGTGTTGTGGTCTATATGAAATCCTTATATGAGGTTTTCCCATGTTCATTTTTTCTAGTCCTAAAAAACCGAAAAAAGAAAGAACATAATGATTTATAACAATGATAACAAAAAGGATTTTGTTTCTTTGTGTTGGTTCCAAACACAGAATTTTATCAGCAATAACAGTTATTTGATTTTAACACTAAAATCATAATTTCTTTTGTACTTTTTACTTATTCACTACTGTATCAAACTTTTCAGTGATAACGTGCAACGAGCCCGATGCACCGCCTGGTGGTTTTGTTGTTGGCTATGATCTCAACGTCCACTCTTCGATAGAATACCACTGTGAAGTAGGACACAAACTTGTTGGAGAAAACACATTCACTTGCAACAGCAATGGGGAATGGTCGGGAGAACCCCCTATATGTGAATGTAAGTAAAAACTATTTATGTTGAGAGATGTACTTTAAAACTTAGACTTTTTGCACTTATTTATAACAATTATAATGTCCATTAGCCACTTGAGCGACAGCCACTCAAATTTAGGTAGGTGATTTCTATGAATTAAAATTCAAAATAATGTGCAATATCACCCAGCCTTTACCATAGAACAGGAGACAAAATTTTACTTATATGTATCAACGTAATCTTTCGAACTTCAACGCATTTCTTACAATGACGAGAAGGATGCTGTCGAAGTCCATTTCTAAAGTAAAACATGTATTTTTTTTTACTGGTTAGGATGTTGTTTATCGGCGTTACGAGTACTGCATTGACATTCAAAGAGATTACAAAATAACAACAAAAATTCATTGAAATCGGTTCTCCTTTACTACCATGGTCTCATTTTCGTCAGACCCCCCTAGTTGATCTGAACCTGAAAATAAGCGACAACAAATTTATCAATTTTTCATTTTTCAGATGTCGACTGTGGCAAGATTCCTCCCATGCTGTACGGAGTAGCCGAGTATGTGAATGGATCGACTCATCTAGGAAGTCTAATTCGTTATTCCTGCTCGCACAACTATAGGCTCGTCGGTCCACATGTGAGGGACTGCCAAGAGAACCACCAATGGAGCGAAGGATCACCAAAGTGTGAAGGTAAAATTGCATATTATGAACATACTAAAATTTAACAAAAAATCCACAGTATCTTATTCGAAAACCATCCTGACAACAATGTTCAGTTTTTGATAAATTATAAATTAAATAACCATGCTTAAATGTTTTCATTGTTGACCAAACAATACATTGGAATGATTATAGAAATTCGATGCCCCGAGCCGATTGTCGCAGAGCACAGCATCCTGTCAGTAACAGGAAATGACAGAATGTATGGACGTACATTGATCCGTACCCTGGAGTCGAGCAACAGCGGCTCGACGACGTACAAGATTGGTGCCCTCGTCAAGTATCGCTGCGAGAGAGGGTATAAGGTTATGGGAGAGAGCATATCCACCTGCGAAGATACTGGACTATGGAGCGGGGACACACCACATTGCCAATGTATGAAATATGAATATTCTTTAAATTAGAATGTTTTGTCATTATCAGCGTAACCGCTAAGCTCGAAGGCAGATCAAAATTTGATTGAATGTTTAAATGGGTCGAAAATCAATGTCTCCTATAGTGAAATATACTTATAAAACTGTATAAACAACGTTGATTTTATTTTCCAGATGTTGACTGTGGAAACGCAGGTCCGATCGCTCACGGCAAAGTTACGCTGGCCACCAACGCAACTTACTACGGGGCAGCTGTCCTCTATGAGTGTGACAAGAACTATCAGTTGGACGGCGTGTCCAGAAGACTATGCCAGGACAATGGAACATGGAGCTCTGAAGAACCAGCTTGCGTAGGCAAGTACCTTATACATTTTATAATGATCATTTTGATTAACAGCTGATTTAACAATCGCTAACGAGCCGAGAATATTAAAAATGACCGGTTTGATGTCAATGTCAAAAATTAAGTGAGTTACAGAATCTAAGCATTACCTTCATCTGAAGAGGAGGTAATGCGGTACCTGCTCTAAGATTTCTATGAATATATTATCTTCAAGACTGCGCCGTGAGAGAGTGAGGCATTGAAAGAAAATTAAAAGAAAATGAAGATCTTGTAGATACTGTGAAGGGAAGCTTGAGATACTATGTATGAATAGATATGAAATTGTACGGATGTGAAAACGTACAGTTAAATTTTGATAACATATTATAATTAAAAAAAAATTTTTTTGGTCTTCACTATTAACAGACACCTTCGTTTTCAGAAATCACATGCAAGAACCCAACGGAGAAGCAGCAGCTAGTGGTTGGGCTGAATGTTATTGTTGGTTCTTATAGCGTTGGAGGAATAGCTCAATACTCTTGTGATAAGGGATTCTCCAGTAGCGGCAACACGTCTAGAACTTGTTTGCTGAAGGGCACTTGGAGCGGGGCACAGCCAAACTGCATCCGTAAGTTAACAAATTTTATCATTTATACATAGGTACATTAATTCATACATGTCTTTCTTTAACAGGTGTTATTTTTATCCCACTTTTGGATTATTAATAAATAGACATTGGATTGTGCTTTTTCTTGTGTTATTTTTGCTGAAGTGACTGCAACGCTGGTGGCCTCTATATTCCCAATTTAATTATTGGATAATTAACAGAAAATAAGAGATGATCTTATAATTAATTTTGAAATATAAAAGTTATGTAAAAGCTTTGTAAACTCCCCGGCTGAAATTCTAAAATGCGTATTTTATAATCTAATCTCTATTAATAAATAATCAATACCGGTACAACAGTAATAATCGCGGCAGACATAATGGAATACCCTTTCACAGTCGATTTTGGATGAAAATAATGACTTTTCTCTTGCTCATACTTATGTTAAATTATACGCAAGTGAAATGAACTAAAGATATGCATCTTTCCTTTCCCATTTAATCTGGGCTTCTTCAAGACCCGTGTATGATGTCAACTACAATTCGTGAGCATACAATTCTTGAATTCAAAATAATAGGTACTATAACCGTATATTGATTTAGATTACAGTGAAACCCTTTAAGACATTCCCTCTTTTTTTGACAAGACAAGTTTGGTTGTTTCGGCCCAAAATTGACCCTATTTTACCCATATGTTAGGTTTTTCTGCTTAACTTTTTACCCGCGTTGATCTACTCCGTTTTTTCAATACCCATACGCGGTATGTATATGTCATATTTCAAGTACCACGAGGCACAAGGACACATTCACTTGATTATAGATGTTTTTTACGAAAAAAAATTTTACTTTCAAAATATGCCTGAATATGTCAGCATCGTGATAGTTACACGAATATTCTAGCGAGCGGGAAAAAATACTGTGACATAGTAGCGCTGTTATATCGTCAGTCGAAGTTAGCGTAACAAGGGCTGATACGGGCGCGTGTGAGGCATGGCTTTTGCCGTATCAACTGTTGTTACGATCGCGTGGAAAAGGTTAAGAAGTTTGGTTTTTAACTTTAAAAAACTTTAAACTTTAAAAACTTCTTAACTCTCGACAGGCCAAGATGCCAAACATAACGTCCATAACCACTTTTTCTTTTTTGTCCATTTATTGGGCAGGGAATATTACCTATATATGACAAAATATTTTTTCCTGCGATCAACGAATATTTAACTTTTTTTTTAAATGGCACATTATGAGATTAATCCTTGGCGCAGGAATACCTAAAATACTAAAAATATATTTCATGTATTTAAGTAGATATAAGAAGGATGGTAATTTTGGGGTCTACCTTCGGCCCCAGTTTGCTGCGGGAGAGTTAAGAGGGTTTCACTGTAACATACCTACAACTTTTATCATGATACTGTGGACATCTTAATAAACAAATATCATCTTAAAATGTAATTAATAATAATTAGTAACCTATTTAATTTTTTAATCACTTTATCGATGAAATTGCTCACCCTTGAATCATTAAAACGGTTTATTATATATTACAGCCATCAACTGTAAGCACCCAGGCACGATAGAGAATGGGCGTGTCATAATCGCCAACGAATCTACTCATTATGGTAGCGGAGTGGAGTACCACTGCGTCCCTCACTTCCAGCGGGTGGGTCCATACCTCAGGAAGTGTATGGAAGATGGAACCTGGTCTGGAGAGGAACCGAGCTGTGAACTTATATCGAATGAAACACAAGATTCCAGTAACTTAGCGCTCAGCATCGGAATTGGCTGTGGGCTGGTACTGTTCCTGCTGATCCTATTAGGAATCATCTATTTGAGATTGTAAGTACATTAATTTAATTGATCCATCAAAAACACGCCTTTACTATTTAACAAAATGGTGATGAAGCTTCTGAATGGTAATCTTCACGATTGAGGATGACAATCTCGCACGTTCTGTGCTATCCCTCCGCACTCAGACGCCATAAGTTTCTCTAGACTTCTAGGGTTTGAATAGCTCTCATCATTCAAAATCAAATTCGCTTTCTTTTTCACTTGCTCATATTTAGCTTCTTTAATTGAACTTTTTTTCCAGGCGCAAAGCTACACCGGTAAAAAATACTGAAAACGTCGAAGGGGCCGAGAGAAAAGAAGACCAAAATGCAGCTGTCATGAGCTACGCTTCCCTCCATGATGGGATGAACGGTTTCCGCGGAAACCATCTGTACGATCATGTGCAAGACAATGTGTACGATGCGCCTTACGGAGACCACCTGACGGACAACAATGCCTATAACCACAGCCAAAGCGGAGATTCAGACACCACTTACGAGCCTGAGCCGGGAGTTCATGGTAACGGTGCTGTAGTCACCATCAACGGTGTTGCGGTGCGTTGAGAGATATTGAGTTTCAAAGTTCCAAAGTTTTTGTATTTATGTTGAATGTAAGACTTGTGCTTTAAATTACCTTTACCTTCACATTGAACCATTAAAAATACGAATTGTTAATACATAATGCTTATCAATATTGAATGCACATTATTCGGCATTTAACAATGGTGAGGTTTCGGTTTAGGAATAACTGTTGTAAAAGTGATAGATAGTACATACAGTAGAAAAATAAATTAGTTCTATGCGCAATGTGTCCCTATATTATTGGAATAAAACAAAAAACAATTCAGAACCTACAGTAATTCGTTTTATGCCAAATTTCATACAGTAGTTCATAATTATTTAATTTTTATAAATAATAAACATAAGTATTCTACATTATTCTCACACGCAACATTATGTAAGTTTATGGATTCATGTACATTATCGTTTATATTTTATACTCACTCACATCATTTCAGTTTTTTTTTTATATATATTGTATTGTATTTTTACTTCTCGGTCGCAGACAATCTTTTATTCTTTATTTACATCACATTATTTTATAGTTTGAATAAATTTATAAGATTGTAGACACATAAAAATTTTCTTACCAATTTGAAACTGGAAATTAATCAGGCCTTAAAGTTATATGATTACGTCTTGCATAATTTTTATCCGAATTTGATAATACATCAACCTACTCTGGTTTATATGGGAATAAATGTTTTATACTTGTCTTACCAGGCAAATGTTTTTAATATCATTTATCTAAATTAAGAATCATAATAGATTATACTAGGAAGAAAAAAACATACAGTTTTAGTGTAGGTTTTTCCTTTTGTATATGTTATAAATTGTAATAAAAATTACTATATCATTATTATTCCCCATAAAATTGTTACGTTGGAATATTCAACAAAATAATGATGGCTTGAGTAAAATGTTGTAATTGAAGTTAAAGGTGAGTGATAGAAATGATTATTTGAGAAGAAGAAGAGAGATAGAAACATTGTGTGCCTTTTGTATTACTTAGCTATGTGTAAATGTTATAAATTAATTAAATAAGACTCGCAATAAATTAATGTTGTGACAGTGTGTAAAGAGAAAATAACTTTATTTATATAATTTGATTTAAGGTTTTCAGAATAACTTAATATTTTTTTCCCAGAAAAACTACACATTACCTTCAAAAAAATAAACTTTAAATAATATTGCCCTTTTTTCATCAGTTTTACAAATAATGATTTCAAACAGTGTCCAATACTTCGAAATTAAAGGTACAAACCAAAGGAAACTTATTTAAAGTGGGAAACACAATTTCCAATATTGTACTGTATCTTCATTTTTTACGACAGAACTAATGAAGATTGTAAATAATAATATATTTGTTGTAAAAACTACCTGTATTGCTAAAAATAAATATTTTCAAAAATATTTCTACAATTTTTTTGCATCCTTCATTTAATTGCCGCATTAGAATAAGTAAAAAGAGTTATTGAGATTCTGCCAATAAAAGCAAATGTCGCAACCATATTTATAATCTGTTACCGGAATCTATGAGAAATAATAAAGAGTGTTTTTTTTAAAGGCCTCGTCAAACAGAACGCATAATTTACGCAGCGTATGGCGTAAAATACGCCCGAACGCCGTGTTGTGTTGTACTGAACTTGTCTGAACCGGTCAAACAGAGCAAGCGCGTACCAGTACGCTACGCTCTAGCGCGGCGTTAGGACGTCGCGTTGTATTTTTTTACAAGATTTTATTTTACGCCGGGCGTTCTTGCTCGACGCTCTGCCGTACGCTCTGCTGTACGCTCTGCTGTTCGCCGAAGCCGTTCAAACAGAAAGTACGCGGCGTAATTTACGCCGTCTGTTTGACGAGGCCTTAAAGGTTTGGTTTTTAAACTGGCAACAATGTTTGTCAATTTGACAGTTGATTTGTAGTCAGTACGTTTTGCCATTTCACCATGAATACACTGACGTCAGAACAGCGTTTGCAAATTTACTTTATTGCGTTTGTTTCTTTTTTTTAAATTTTATTTTGTTTATTATGGAAAACATTTGGCGAGCGCATAATTTCACATTGGACCTGCGAACTGGCCTCCACGATCGTGTGATCTCACACGATTGACCTTGGACCAGAGACGTTGGACCTTTTGGAAGTCAACATTCGCCGTGTTATTGCCGATATATGGCCCCAGTTGCTCTATAAAGTTGTCAAAAATTGGACTTCATAATTGCACTTCATTCGAGCTAGCCGTGGCGCTCATATGCCCGAAATCATATTTAAACAATAATGGCACAAAATTATCTATTAAATAAAGCCAATATCATTGACATTAACATTATTTTAATGTGTTTTTTTTTTCATTTTGAATTTGTATACCTCTAAAAAAACACCTTTACATATACCATAGGAAAAGTTCTCCAAAAAAAATAATTCAAAATATGTACTAAATTTTTTTTATTTTATGATGACCTCCACGGCCGGGCGGTTAAGACTCACAAAAAATTGTAATACTTTCCGTTTTGTGGTATAATTAATAAAAAATGTTATCTAAGTATTCATAGTCTTTATTGACATAAAATATGAAAATTAAACGAGTACAATGAAAAATTTGGTGTAAGGTGCCATAAGGTCATGGTAAAATAGTTTTGACTCTTTGAAATCACAAGGTCCAAAAAGCACCCATATAATTAAAATGTGACGAATTAAAGATAGTATAATTAATTGTGTATAATAATAATATAACCTAAAAATACGTTTAATTGTAAAAAATAATTACATCCTTCCATATTACGCCAATGTGATATATTGATATGCAATTGACAATATAAAAATTATTTACTATTCTGCATAGATCTGATATACAATTCAATACATTTATTAGGAATTACAATTTAAATAATATTTATTAAAATTTTAATTAATTTTCAACAAACGTTAGTGCAAAATGTTGGTCTTCAAAATGCCATTAGATATTTTTGAGAAGAACAAATAATCATTGCAACTTTGTTAATTAAAATCTTCAGTATTTGTAGCAGTCTTCAGATGAAATCATTACATTGACTTGTTTTCGTAATGAAATATCACAATATTGTAAATTTACTATATTATATTTTATTGAATTAGACGTCACGTTACAGAAAAAATACATATTAGGTATTGAACAACATTAGATTGTTTTTAAAAGACATTACTTGAGAAATGTGGTATAGTTTGGAAAGCAACGATGAGTTCGTAAACTCGTTTAATCAATACACTAACTGTTTCATTTTACATTAATTAATAAGTAAATACAGTACTCTCTCAATAATCCACAATTCGATTATCCGACAACTATATAATCCGCCGTTATTGTCACCGAAAGCACAAAATCAAGTTCTATAATTCGCCGGCATTCTTATGACAAATTCAATAGTTCGCTGCATGCCTATAATAATCGAACGCCAAGCTTGTTATCTTAAACTTACGCTCACATTTATTAATTTTAAAAGTCTCCAGCGTTAATTATTGTTGTTTTAGGACATTTTGGTTAGTCCTATGTGTATTCCAGCAACAGTCGCATGTGATTTTGTTCATTTCATTCTGCCACATTTTTTGTTAGCATAAGTTTACAAAATGGAATCTTCTCGCAAGCGCAAACATGGGTGACAGGACAATTCAACAAAGTGGCAGTGGATGGAAAAAAAAGAAAAAGGTAAATAGATTGGGTTATGGGAAGAAACCATTTATTGTATTGTAACACCTCTGCCATAGATTACCCCAGATGGTTCGCTACATTTAGTTACTTACTACATTTAGTTCAAGTATTACGTAACGCAATTTTTGAAGATTTTTAACCCCTTTCCCCCCCATGTAACGCGCCGTAAGTGACTATTTTTACCTGAAAGTCACAATAAAGTTGCGCAAAGTACTGGAAAGTCGCTTAAATACATTTTTTCTTGTTTTAATTTCGAGAACGAAAAGGACTGCCAACTTGGAAAATTTTAATTCCCTAGTTTTTTTATCTAAATAAAGAAAAAAATGTTATGTAACGCGTTGTTCAAACCCCCCCTCTCCCCCCTCGTTATGCACAGTAACGTTTCGCAAGACCCCCCCCCCCCCCCCCAAGTGCGTTACGTAATACTTGAACGGCCCCTTGGCAGGGGTGGCCGGGTTCATGGGGCGACGTTTGCCGGAACTGTCTGACGACGGATGTGTCTGCCCACCAACTGCGTGACAAGCCAGATCGGGAGAGCCTGATTGAGAGAGACCTCTCCAGCAGGACTCTCTCGAAACATCACCTTGCATCGCAGAGGGAGGGATAGATTCATGCGTCCATCACTCCTGGACACACTGACCCCCAGACTCCTGTCCCTTTTACATTTTTCCTTCCCTGAAGTTCCTCTCCTTCCTTTCCCAAAAAGACCCTCCAACTTCCCCAAAGATGAAATAGGCTATTTTAACTTAATCAAAAAATGGAATAATATAATAAACCCACATATAAATCTTACTTCCACTTAATTTATTTATGACCATAACAGGTTTCATCCTGTTAAAGCTATCTTCAGACTGATATGAATGTTTCTTAATCCAGTTTACATACATAACATAAGGGGGACAGGGAGAGAGGTAGTCTATATGGATTTTATTGAATTTATTTGGTTTTTCCATATTTGTTGCCATGTCGTCTTTGATGATTGGATTTCTGTTGGATTGGAAGTTTTATATGTGTTTATTATAGTATTAAAATGGATTCCACCACAAAATTAGCAATATCAAAAATATAATACGAGTATATTAAAAAAAAAAAAAAAAAATTATGAAAGATCGTTAGCGGTGCTTGTTTGTTTGTTTTTATGAAACACCTGTCATAATTGTTCGCGTATTTTGTATTATGCACTATAATCCACCGCATTACTAATTATTGGACTCTTGTGGTGGAATAGTCAGAGAGTACTGCATAATCGTAAAAATATAGTATTTCATTCTTCTTTCTAGAGCTGTTAAAAGTTTTAAAAAAATGTTACGAATAAGAATTAGTAATTGTTATTTTTTATAACTTACTAAAGAGAAATAAGCTGCATGTTTGAATAAATGACAACTAAAACTTAATGACACAAAATGAACAAGACTGATTAATACATTTCACTAAATTATTTTGTGTGACAAGCTTAAATGGAAATACGTAAGTAATTAAAATACTGAAAGATTATTAACTATTTCTTTAAACTTTCCTATGGACCTATTTGAAAATAGACAAATACATGTTCAGTACCTATTTTAAAAATGTTGTGATGATAATATTTGAACAAAAAATAACAAATGCACATACAAATATAATATACAATATACGCACACAAAAATAATTAACAAGAAAAATATTTGAATATAATATTTCAAAGCGACTATCACTTATGTACAGGTAAATAATTTTAAAGATATCCTTTTTTGTACAGTGATGTACTGGGTGAATCAAAAATAATTTAATTTAATAAAAAAAAATTATTAAGAATCTGAAGAAAGAAATAAAAATAAAAACATAAAAACTTAAAAAGAAAATTATCAAATTTCGTTACGGTCATAATTTAAATTTTTTCATAATTTAATCTTAATTGAAAAATAAAATACCAGTATCTTGGGCATTTTTGGGGTTAGAGTGGACTGCGGGGGGGGGGGGGTTCCAAACTGGTTTGGAAAACTTTCAATACTATCAGTGTGGACAAATACATTCAAATGTGTCCTCTTTAAAATGATTTCCTTGTACATAGATGAAAGTCTCACACCACTGTTTCTTGTCTAACGCATAGCCAAATTTAAAATTTATTTCTTGTAAATATAACATTTATCAATTAACAGAATAAGTTTGGAAATATTTTATATCTAGTGTTGTAAATATTTTAAACATAATAACATCAGATAGGTATCTGGATAATTTTTCATTTGTCAAACCACAAAAGTTGTGGTAAAAATAAATTGTCTAGCATACTTAAATTGGGCAAAAATAATAATTGCTGCCAGAGAAGGTTTTTTTTTATTAAAAGTCTTCAATAAGTCTACGAAAAGATGCAATCGTTATATACATATAATAAAATTTCAAGTTTAAGCTCAATCATGAATCAACAATATTATTGGAGATTGTGAATACATATATGTAGTACCTAAATATTATTGATGATGTATGTGTTGATTGATTATGTACGATTGTTTTGTATGTTTTTATCCTAAGACCCTTTGCTTACTAGGCGACAGTCACCGGCGACCATCGAGTACCATATTTTAAATGCATGCTAATGCGCTTGGTTGACAAGACCCGCGATTCGTTAACGAAGAAAAAAAACACCGTCAACGAGCTCAGCAGCCAACCACCCTCGGCGACCGATGATATGAACGTAATCAAATGGATTTCACACCATGGGTGGCCACACGGTTGCAACAATGAATTTTGATAAAAAGTAACTTATTTCTGGGATCCAATCATCTACATAATATCTGATGGGTTCTCCAATCGTGATGTTAAATGGAAGTTGTGGGAAGAATTAGTTGATATATTTGGAAGTGATAAAAAGAACTCTAATTAAATTTTAATTAAAGGCACGCAGTATTTTTTCTTCCTTTTTGTAATGAACATAGGTCGGAATCTCTATAATAACCATAATGAATAATTGTAAATTGTTTTCACCACTGTAAATAATGTACTGTTTTAGAATTTGAAATTAAAACACTTTTGTACTTTCTTCCACTAATTTATATTTCACCAGGACCGGTTTCATCCTATTACAGACATTTTCAGACTGAAAATGTCCATAATAGGATGAAACCGGTCCTGGTGAAATATAAATTAGTGGAAGAAAGTACAAAAGTGTTTTAATTTCAAATTCTAATACAATGGAATTCCACCACGAATTACCAGTTCAAAAACTAGACTCATTAATGTACTGTTTGTTTTTGTTTATAAATAAAAATAAACTTATATATCTCATGCGCATGTTTAATGCGATCGTGGGGAAAGACCTGTAAGCGTGTCCGAGTGCCTCTTTCATTTCTAACTGCTGTACCAATTGTACTTTATTATTATACTAACTATCGGAGTCTACATTTTATTGGATTTACGTATAATTAACAAAACACAAACTTTTTTTCTTCATTTTTAAATGAATATGCAGTTGCAGGTATCACACCTTGATACAAAAACACGAATAACAAACATGACTTCTTGTCGAGGCAACAAACATTGACGTATTGGCTGAACAGTAGTATTATCACCGGTGACCGCTTTGGTCGCTTGGTTACCTCTCTGGTCATCTCAACTTGGTTCACAACAACCATAATCTCTCGCAACTGTCGTCTAGGGCTAAGGACTCTACACGAATTATCGTATTATGTATTTACTTTGTAATTGAAAGGCACTTTAATTTCTCACTTTTTAGAGTTGAATTATTATAACTTCACAAAGATTTGGAGTGATTATCATAGAAATGTAAATGGTCTTGGAAGGAAAACGATATTGGTGGGAAAAGATAGATAAGGATTTCGGTTGCAAGTCGATAATAGAGCATTTGAAGATGTTTTTAACATGCAAAAATTACAAATATATAAACACATATTTAACCTATAAAGATTTGAAGAATTACCTTACACTGCCGCTGGTACCTACCATTTTGTGAGGGGTAGTTCTTTGTGCCCAAAAAGGCTATGTTTGAAACTAAATGTCATACCAATAATAAAATTAATTCATTGATAATTGAAAACTTACTAATCGTCAAGTAAATATACGTACAATTGAATTTAATTTCTTGTAACGATTTTAAGTTGCAAATGTTTCAATAGGTGTGCAAAAATTTTTAAGTTAAAATTAATTCAGTTGATCTTGCAATTTAATCAACTCATTAAAGTAGATATTCATGAGACGAGAAAAAAATATACACACAAGTATTAAAATGCAAAACATTAGTTAAATGTAAAACATATATACACATAAAATGAAGAAAAAAATCGGTTCATAATTGTATTTAATAATAACAAAAGCGAACTCGGTGAATGAAATGATTTGAATGTAAATTTGTACTTTATATTATGGTCTATCTCATAATGATTGCCATCTCTGTTGTTGTCTGCAGAAAGTTTCAAATATAATAAAAATAATACATAATATTAATACATAATGGTTTAAGAAGCATTGATTAGTATTAATTAAGTCATTATTATTAAAGCAGTAAATTAAATGCAATGACAGAATTGCGTGATATATTTGTAACGTAATATTAAAGAAAAGTATAATAACTTAAATTGGTATAATTACTGTTAACAATATCTTTATCGATATTTGTCATTTATTCAAGTAAGAACACTTGACAAATGTAAGTCATACATATTTATAGAATTCATTTTAAGACACAGGTATCTAAATATTATTAAATATTGAGGGTTGGTAAGTTTACTGTAAAATACTCAGTACCTTTAATATTAGAAGTCTCCGTACAACAATTAAGAAATTACAATTAGACCCATTTTATAATACTATAGTTTTCTGTTATGAAACACAAACTTTTATAAACAAAGAATTATTATTGTTTATGGGAACTTGAATAGTCAAGTTAATTTTTATTTACATTAAATAAAGGGAAAAGCTCTAAAAGTAACATAATAATTTTACTCCAGACAATATAAATGTTGTTGTTTTCTCTTGTAAATACTTTGTATAAATTTCTATGTGGATATGTATAAATTGTAAAAATGTGATGTTTGTCATTTCATTCTAATTAACATTAACATATAATACAGAATATTTTACAATCCTCAGATCAAAGCAATAGCTATCCAAGTATTGTTAAATAAAACTAACCAAATATTCTACACAAACATAATTTTACTATAAACTAATGCAGTATCAATAGAAAAATAGATGTTTCTTTTGAGTAAACAAAAAATGCATTGGTCTACATAGGACGTAAATATTAAATGCTATTGCAGGAAGACTTTTATATACATATAATTTGCTGCATTTAAACAGTACTTCATTTTTTATAAGAATAGTATGAAAAAAGATGATTGCTCCAATGCAACAATATTAGTCATGAAAACAGTTGACTTTATCATTGCACCATTCTTGTAGAATCTAGCACACAATATAAGTTAAAAGAAAAAATGTAAAATGCTCTGTATTCAAAGGAATTTCATTTTTAAGTTACTTGTCTTGATTTTTAGACTTAATGTTCAAATATACAACATAAATAATTATGAAAATACCTACAGATCCATATAAAAAAATTATGGTGGTGTAAATAAATTTAAAATTTATTAATTTAAATAGTGATGTAAAATGTGTTTTATAAATTGTAAATAATTCAAAATAGTGATGTATGTAATACATATTTTTAAAATTGATTAAAGTGGTGTATATTTGATTAATCAGTAATGCATATATTTCTAGGTGCATTGGTGACTTTTATTATGACATTGGACGATCATACAACGTTTTTGGTAATAGTTAAATGGACAAGGAGCGAAGAGAGCTCCAACTCCTCCGAGAACCCATTGGTGAGAGGAACACTTCGATACCCGGAACGGAGGCATTTAATTGGGTACGTAGCCTGACCAATAAAATTGGGATCTCCAAACATATCCTCATCTTGCACAATGATGCGAATCAAAGCAAAATCGGGATTAGCCACCTCGAATTCGCAAATGTCATTCCACAGCGGATTGAATCCATTATCAGCTGTAATAAAACAAAGGATTCAATTTCATACAAAGTGTTCAAGCAAGGAGAGCGGTGGGGAAGCAAACAGGTAAGATAAGGCAAAAGATAACAATAAGTTGAATGACATAATTACGCAATTGTTGGAAAAGTCGCAAATATTTAGACGCAATAAACATCAAATTTATAAAGATTACACACACACAAAAGACAAATCAAGAGTTAGAAAGCAAATTATTTCACCTTCAAATATTTTAGGTGAAATAACCTCTCACTACAACAGTTTTCATAAATTCCTTTTCCCTAATTTAATATGCTCGAAGTTACGCATACATCGCAAGTATATTTAGTATTAAAACTAAATCAGTAAATAATGTTAGAAGCGAAATAATAGATATTTACCTATGGTTTTAGTGACCAGCTTGACTCCAGAGTCGTATTCTGCGCCAATGACCTCCACCTCCACAAAGGGGCTGGCGGTCCCTCTCCCGGACTTACACAAGTGTCTGGCTCCAATCACTCGCAACAGAACCGTCAAACTGCCAACACCCACCAGGGTCGCCTTGTCGTATGGATTGAATCCGTCAGTAAACATAAACTCTGGACGTAAGACAAAACCACATCCACCATTTTCTTTGAATTTACCAGTATTCAACTGCATTGGCTTGTCGGGGGTTTGATAGTTAAGTGCCACCATTTGCGATCCAGAATTCCACATGGGAACCGGGTTATAATTTGAAGAGTCGATTCTCTGCCCTTTTGGATAAACCCTACTGAATTGCACTCTGTGGTACTTCAGGAAGAAGCTGTTTTCTTGTTGACAAATTAGTTTTTCGGCCTTAGTTTCAGGAAAGGAGGACATTTCGTAGAAAGTGAAACCCTTGGTCTTGATGCGGTCGATGTTGAACGCTATGGATCGGCAGTAGATAATGAGGTCGGACATCTCCTTGGCGATGCGCCACGCCCGCTCCATCTCGCGGTGCTGCAAGGAGCGAGCGCTGGCGGACTGCGCGGCGTCTTGAATGGCGGCCAACCACTCCAGAGCCACCTCGCGGGACGGGGCTGCCATGTCGAAGGGGGCGCACATGGAAGGGTTCTGGATCCTGACCACCCAGTGTGCAGTGCCTCCCCCTTCTCCTCCCACCACCAGCTCCACCATGGCGCCAACCACATCCACACTCCCTTTCTGCAATGTTCCCAGGGGCATACTGTCTCTCTCGCTTCCCTGAAACATATTCGTTTCATCATTGAATTGAATTTGCACAAATATGGCTTCTTGTAGTTTTAGAACACATTTTAATTATGTACAACTAGCACAGACCCATGAAAAAACAGGAAACCTAAATTTTTAAATAAAAGTAAAAACTATAATTTTTTTTTAGAAAAATTTGCCACAGCTGAGAATCAAACCGATCAACTGCTAGGAAGGCAACTATGTTGCACATTACTCCACCAAATATAATAAGAACGGCGGCATAAATATACCAAAAATATATGAATTATGTATTTTTAAATTTTAGGATGTTAAGTAAAGACTCCGAAACGATATTGTTTAATTTATTAAACATACTCTTTTCGATTGTCTGTGATCTGAAATATTCCAACGTATTCAAGTTCAATGAACTATATAATTTTTGAAGAGAAACTTCCTTAGCCCCGTTAGCGATTCGGAATTCGGATGAAACGGAAATGATGTGCAACAGAAACAAAGTCGGAGGCAGAACCGATCCCTGTGGGACGCCAGCATTTATCGAATGCGAGGAAGAGGTGAAACCGTCAGCAACTACCTGAATCGACCTCTCCCTCAAAAAGTCAGCAATCCATATACACAAGGATGTGGGAAGTCCGTAAGAAGGCAGTTTGTTGACAAGCCCTCGGTGCCAAACCCGGTCAAAGGCCTTGGAAATATCTTATGCAACCGTTTGGGTCTCACCGAAATATTCCAGGCACTGCCTCCAAATCTTGCGTAAGTGACGCATGTGTCACATACGCGAGAAGATCACCGTACGAGCTGTTTCGCCGGAATCCGTATTGACGGTCGTTAATAATTTTGTTCTTCTCGAGGTATGTGAGCAGTTTGTCGTTGATCACACGTTCCATCATCTTAGACAGAACTGATGTGATTGCTATGGGGCGGTAGTTGGCTGGGTTGGAGCGGTCACCCTTCTTTGGAATAGGGTGAATGATCGCTTTTTTCAGAGGGCACAGAGCCACACTTCAGGAACATTTTGAAAAGCTTCGTCAAAATTGGAGCTATTTCTGCAGCCCACCTCTGCAATACCAGGGCAGGTATTCCGTCAGGCCCGCTAGCTTTATTAATATCAAGTAGTCTTTTTTTCAACGTATGACTACCAAAACATGGGCATTAGCCTAGTGTGGTAGTCAAAAAAAAAAAAAATCTGTAACCAATAAAATTTTATGAAATAAAAATAAATAAAAAATTAAATGTGTAACAAAAACACCGTTTAACGGAAGGGAATGTTTTTTTTATAAGTAAGGCTGTTATACCTTATTAGTTTTAAACCATTAATTAAAAAATATCAACCATAAGCGAAAAATATGTTAAAAATTAGTGGTTTTAGTTTGATAATGTCTCGACAGCAAAATAATTCAAAGAATTGAAAAAAAATATCAATAAATAATATATTAATCACGCCAATATAATTTGATAGCTTCAATATCAATATTCTATATAATAAAATAAGAAAAAATGTTGTGCTGTAAAGATAAAGAGGTATATAGTGTTTTATTTACCAAAGATATTACCCAACTTGATTGTTTCGAATTACTTATCTAAAATGGATTTAAGATCATAACATAGAATTACATGAATACCTACATTTATTATTTTTAACGTCAGAGTTCTGGCAGAAAATGTTTGAAAAAAAATTTATTCAAAAATTCTGAAAGATATTTAAGTTGTGCATTAACCCCTCAGAAAATCGCCAATTTGCACTTTAAATGTCTTAAACGAAATGACATTTTACGAAAACTTTGTGTTATTACCGTTTCACAATTAATGCTCTATAAATGAAACATTTCTGAACGTAGCCGAATAGTAATAACTGTTTTAGACAGGTTACAAAATAAGCTTTCGAATTATTATATTATAAATAAATATTAATATTTGTAAATATTAAAATTTAGAATGCAAACATTAAAAAAATGTCAAAATGACTCATGTGATGTATTTATGTAAAAACGGTACTAAAATCACAGATTATGTAAACAACAATACTTATTCTATTGTATAAATGTGTAATAAACATTTTTGTCACCTCACTTTTCAATCATTTCATATAAAAATGTTTAATAAAAATTAACAATGTCGGGAGCGGGCGACCCGCCCGTGGGAAATTTGGCGGGATAAATTATCTGTCAAGACTGCGCGTCTGACAGAATGTTCTTTTTTGGTATTTCTATGGACAACTTGAATAGAGATGTGCAGCATGATTCACTATCGACCTTTCACTTTTTATTTTACGGATGTAACTATAACGGAGTTATAACGGTTTCTATGGAGACTCACGCGTTGACGAGTAAACACGCTTATTGTACTTGACTGCTATCGTTATTTTAACGACTATACTTGCTTACGTTGCTGAGGGGTTAAATAAATTCTATATATTAATCGGCAATGTAAATTAACCCTTTTGGCCTCAGCCATAATATATGAGCTAAAGACCTAAATGTATATGAACAAAAATTTACAAATTGATTTATTTGGATAAAAAAAAGGTTTCTCTAGTGGGCTTTTTTTGTTTCATGGTGATTCCTATGACACCGTGACACTGCATGACTTTTAGCCGAGTTTCCTACTAAATTGTTATATATTAAGGATGAAACAAATAAATTTAAAAATGTAAATAAAAATAAGATAAATAAATTTAAATTTAATTTTAAAAATATATCACACATACTATAAAGTTGATTGAATGCTGCAGAAATGAGATCTCTAGCGATGTGCGTAGTAAAACTTTAAATGTCCTTGTTAAAAATGAGAAGATCTGAAATAATGCCAAGCTGGTGTAAAGGTAATGGTTATTAAGATTGATTGTTTGGGCATGTAGAGCAGATGAACGAAGAAAGAAGTGTAAGGAGAATGTATGATGCGGATGTTAATGTTAGAAGAAGACGGGGGCGTCCGGGGAAGACACAGCGCGATCGAATAAAATACTTGAGTCAGGTCATATCAAGAGTCAGAATAAGAGAGGAGAATATATGAGAAGATTTACGAATGTGTATGAAGTAAGGAGTGTGTGTCGAGACAGATTAGTGGGCGGTCCATGCATGATCCTGGGATTATACATCTAGGCATTTTCTTTTCAGTGACTTAATTAGTTGTTTAGTTTAGCTTACATTGGAGTCACTCTCGGCGGGCTCAATCTCCTGCACGTAGTTGGCCGGAAACCACTGGTGGCGCTTGCCCCCGTAGTCGCCCCGCCACCAGCCCGCATCCGGCTTGTGCACGTTGGTGATGATGGCGTGCTTGCAGAAAGACAGCTCATCATCCTGGCGAGCCTTGTAATCGTAGAGTGCCTTTACCATTATCTGCAAACAATTCAAAACTTACTATTTTGTTTATTGTTTTAAGTTAGTCAAGAGATGGTTGAAAACAATGTTTAGAAGAATAAATAGAAGAAAATTCTAAGTGTAAACAATGCTTTGTCACTCTAGAAAAAGAGAGGATTTCACAACTTTGCATAAAAATTTGGAAAAAATTACAAAGTGATTTGAATTAGAACAAACCTTTGAGGTAAATGAACTGGGATCCATATATCCAGGTGTGCCATAAACAGAATTATCATCAGGTTCCTATGAATTAAATTAATATATAATTAAAATGTACACAATAACTTTAATTTATTAACATATTTAGAAATAATATAACATTTACAACTTTCGTGTGTATTTTCTACTTACCACTCCAATACGTTTGATGATTTCATCATTGACCGGATACCAAAGTTTTATTTTCCTATAAAGTGGATGCTTTTCGTAATACGCAACAAGTTCAACCAAACTTTCAAATTTCACAGTCCCAATTGTGTAAAGTCGGCCTTCTAGTTTTATCCTGCAGTGTTTGATTTCTTTATCAGCCCTGAAAATATAACCATGGAACTTTAATAGTTTTCATATACCTGCAAATGTATAATAGACAAATTCATATAAATTTACCTGAACGAGATAGCAAACGATCCATTGTCCTTATCGCTTGGTCTTACAAGGAAGGCTCCATCTGAAGGGACACGTCTCAATAGTTCCTCAGACTGAGAACGGGTGGCGTGGGGCAAGTACCATTCTTTACCTTCGTGTTTGTTTGGCTGCGGCACCGGCTCTTGCAGAATGATGAGAAACTCCTTGAAAATTTCATAAATATCAGCAAGTAACTCACATATTTAACAAATAGAAATGATTTGCAGACCAATAAAAATGAAAGATATTTACCTGACTCCTCAATGGATTCTGTCTGTAATGTGTTATCAAGCTGTAGAGACTGTCAAAGCACACTGAGTCGATCAAATAGTACTTGGTGATCCCTTTGTCTTGTTTCAGTTTGATACGACAGTGGTTGGCTTTACCTTGTCGCCAGAAAGACAAGCAATAGTCGCCTACAAAGGTGACACTTTCTCTGACCAGGAATGTGCCGTCTCCCAAATATGAGTGAGTCCTGAGGAGGTCTTCAGCTTCCTGCCTATTGCCAGTTAGCTTCCCGTGGAACCAGCACTCCCCGAAGTGCAGCTCATCTTGAGGAATGTCCCCGTTGGTTGCCTCTACTTCCGCCTCCCCATCGCTATCAGCCTCCGCCTCTCCTTGGGCACAGTAATTGTCAGAGTAAAAAAGCTTATTATCTGTCAGAACAAACAAATGTGGATTCCATTCTTTATCGACTGGATCTTCCAAGAACAAAATTCCGTTTTTGACGGAAGTTCTAAGGTCAAGGTCTCTCCCTTCCTCGGCACGCATGGAAAATGAGTTTTCATCTACGCCCTCCGGTAGTTTCTTGTGCTTGAGGATGATTCTACGTCTCAGTTGGTGGGGGGATGGCAGACAGGTTTCATTCTTTTCAAATGGTTGAACAAGGAGAAGATCTCCGAAAACTTCTTGTAAAGCCGCAGCCATTCTGCGCTGCTGAGGTAACGAACAGTTGTCTTCTATTGAAAGAATCAGTGGATATTCCGATGTGACAAAAGCATGGTCCTTAATGGTCCGCAGTACATCCATCAGCTTGATCTTGGTAGTGAGGGTGTGTCCGTGATATATAAAAGGAGTTCCATCGGGTCCGTCCCAACAATCTAGTTCAATGCAGCGACAACCTGCGCGGAGGCAGCGCACGTATGCTTCTACCGAGGATTCACTTGAAAACTGGTCACCGGTCAAATATCTGCAAATCGTATCAATTTCAAGAGTTATGTCTTTATTATTAAACATGGTGTGTATGACGAGCAATAACCAAATCATTTTATGAATATGTCTGGAGCAATATTCAAGTGATAAGTAGTATACCTAATAATATATTTTGTAAAATATATAACCAAGGATTTGTCAATTTAATATGTATGCTGCCATATCTGGGTATTGTGGTGTTGATTGTTGATAGACCCTACAAAAATGGCTTTACAATTGTGATAATGACATTGATAAAAAAATAAAATTAGGAAACATGGTATAAAATGTCCCGTGAACATCTCGTGCAAAAATGGAATACCTTTCTTGGATATTTATTAAATTTGATTTAATAAATTATCCAGTTCTGATCAAGTTGCTGTTATAGATTTTCAGTAGCACACAAGAAAAAATTATTAGAGATCATATTGTCTAGGGCAGTGATGGGCAAAGTACGGCCCGCGGGCCAGCTCCGGCCCGCAACAGTATTTAATCCGGCCCGCCGACGATTTTTCTAAATTATAAGTATGCCAATTATATACTATAAATTTCGAACGATTGTCGGTGTCAAAATATAATTATCGCGGGCTATTATAGCCAGCTGTACAAAGTAAATTATATGAATTTGAAAAATAAGCCATTTCTAGACTAGCCACGTAGTTCATGTGTTGCGTTGCGATGCGAATTTGAAACTAGGTTTGAAGATTTTAAGAATATTCAGTCATCCTTGATGTTTTTTCAAAGCCGGAGAATGTTCCCGCAGAATTGCAGTTAGAAATTGTTGAAATGCAGTGCAGCTCCCATTTAAAACAATTGTTCTTATTCCGAAAAATTAGATTTTTGTAGATAACTGCCGAAAACTGAGTATCCAAAGATAATTGATCACGCCAAGAAAATAATAGCGATGTTTGGGTCGTCACGCGTCTTATGTCGGCGAACAGACGTTTTCGACCATGAACTTGCGGAAAAACTCCGTCAGAAATCGGTTAACTGATGAGCACCTTTTCTCGCTGCTAAAGGTTACTTCGTCGCAGATCAAACCTGCATTTGAAAACATTATGGCCAGTCAAAAACAATTTCATATGTCTCACACACCTACCATAGCAGGCCTTCAAATACAAGTTAAATAATTGTAATCTTTAACTTATATTAGCGTTTGTGTGTAAAATTTTATAATTAGAATATAGATTTTAAAACAAAATGCATTTTGGCTATACTCCTGGCCCTCCTCTGAAATTTTTTTAAACTTTCTGGCCCGCCATGAAGAAAGTTTGCCCACCACTGGTCTAGGGCAATCCATCACCATGAAAATCATAATTGGCAACATTAAAGGAAAGACTAAAAACATAGGGCATTTTGAAATATGTATATTTTAAAACCGTTTTGCCGAAGAGCAATCCCCTGTGTGTGTTTATTGCCACTGTCGAATGGCTTTTCAGGATGACTTGATGACGCGGTGATGGTTTGCTGTCGAAAATATGCAATTATTTTGCTGCATGTCATGCTTGTCTGCTCCTCTATACTGCCATAAAACAGTAAAGAGGCAAATAACAATAAATAAAAACATTGATATATTTTTATCGCATAACTTTGTAAATCCACCAATGCAATAAATATTCCAAACTGAAAAATATAAAAATCCATTATAATGCATCTTCTAACCACTCGAGTGATAGAGATTTACAGGTATTCGGTTATCAATTCTGCCGCGTCCATGCCTCCAAATATTAGTACTGAAACACATGAGCTGCTAACTGCGGTTTAAAGCCAATAAATCCACCTAGATTTTACCAGTTTTATAAAAAAGAAATAAAAAAATCATTAAATATATAATGCATTTTAATTCTTTAAAAACACATACCCAAATTTGGGTAGCTACTTCAGGAGTGGCTAAGGAAAATCATTTAAGTAGTACAGTACATTGGAGAGATTCCGACAGCTAGGCAACGACAAAATAAAGCAATATTTGAAAATGAGATGCAACAACCTAATTACAAATACACATACAAATTAAATCTAATGATGAGTTTTTGGATGCTACTAACGTATTGTGACTTGAGGCAATCCAGTAATGAGTGAGAGGTCTGGTCATGTCTTGTGTTACAGTGTTGTGCTTGCTGTCCCAAACACTGTTTTGCTTTGAGAATAGCATTTCTATAAACTGAAAAATAAAAATACAGGTAAATTAACGTATTTCTCAGAAACTTGGAAGGCAGATGGGAACTATCAACTTTTTAATCAGAAAGGCAACTGAATATTGGGGTTAGTAGCGGATAAGGAAATACATGCAAAATGTACACATACAGCTAAAAAATGTATGCAATAAAAGTAGAGATGGCTTAAACCTATGGCGTCAATTCAAAAGAGTGATGCATATGCCTGTCATTCTATTATACTTCAAGAATAGTCAAAAGATTAGAGTCACTTAAAGATCAGTGAGATAAACCATTAACAATTATAAACTTACCTCTGCCAGAGTGAAATAGGGGTTGTGCACATCCCTCTGAGGGTCGTGCAGATAGTCTCGGATGTAGGACGAAACCTCTGACTCATTATTGCCAATGGCGTCACTTTGCTCCACGATTAAGAACTTTTGGAACTCCCTCAGAGTAACAGTCTTCCCATTCACACAATATAAAGCGTGCTTATCAAAAATGTCATACACATTCTGGAATCAAACAATAACGTAATAATGTCACAAAGTTACAACTTTTTATTAATGCATTAACCCCTCAGGCTAATTTGTTCGCTTTTCGGAACAACTTATAGGTCTCATAGAAATCATTGTGACTTCCTTCCTATCAGGTTAGAAATATGATCTAAAATGTTTTAGAAAGAGAAAACATCAAGCTTTATATTCAAATATAAAAGTTAACCATAAAACGATCATGTATGGGAATTGCTGATAAAATATGTCTGTCATTTTCTGGAATTTGTCTGATAAAATGCCTGTTTTTATTTATTTTTTTCATTATCAGTAATTTTAGTTAGAAAAAACGCAAGGCAAGCAGTTTTTATAATTTTTTTACGTTTGCATTCATAATTTGTATATTTCAAAAATTATATCTTCATTTCGAATTATAAAATTTGAAACGTATTTATCACCTTTCAAAAACAGTTTTTAGTTTTCGGATGCATTCAGAAATATTCCATTTATTTAATTTTTATGGCAAAGTGCAAATATTTTGACTTTCCAACAAAATAAGCATGAGGTCTGAGGGGTTAAAGGAATAAATTATGTTTATGGAGCTGAGGTGTTGGTTATCCAATAAATGGTTCCTGGGGTGGCGGTACCCATAACCGCCTCCCAAATTTTGAACTCTTCAATGGCACGAAATGTTTTCAAGGTCAACCGAGCAAACATTTTGAAAATTCAGAAAATATTTGTCACTTTTCCTGGTCCCTACCCGCAATCTGATAAGCAACATATATTTTTTGAAACAAGAAAAAGGTTGGGTCTGCTCTTCAAGTTATTTAAAATGATTTATTAAATTATATACATTGTCAAACAGTGGTTGAAGACACCAGATAATGGTTCCTGCACTGAATTAACAACAATAAGTAACATGTTTTTAAAATTATTCTTGCATTCTGGTACTTGCACAGTATTGTACAGATCCCATTTAATGAAAACCCGCTATCATATAAAATTAAAGAAATAAATCAATATTTTCCTTAACGATTTGCCACGGAGAAAAGTGCATTGCTCATAACTCTATTTGCTTTGCGAGTAAAAAAAACCATAAATTATTTATAAAATGATACATACTTATTTTACTCTCCTTGGAAGACTAAACTACTTCAATGTTCCTGGAACATTATGAACACATCAGTTTTGTAGTTCAGGGAAATATATTTTTAGAATTTAAAATGTCAGAAATATCTTAGAAGTACAGTAATTTGAATTGAACAAATGCAATCTGGTTTAACAGGTGCAATGGAATGTGATTACTTTCTTGTAAACATTTCAACATAACAACATTAACTACGAAATCACAAAATGACAAATGTCATTTGTGCGTGAAACATCAACCCATGCTAATAATTCCTTAGAAGGTACCTAAGATACCTACGATTAATGAACACGAATCCGGCATAAAATCACAGGAATTTTAACCCTCCCCTTGAACTAATTGAAAACAGTCGTCAAGCCGAGGCCGCGCTACGTGACCATCTGACATCAAAACCTCTCCCTGCCCGAAGTCCCCATCTGGTCTTCGAACGAAAACACGTTAAGAATGTGTACTGTGAATAATTAAAAACTCAACAATCATCTAAGTTACCTGTTTTATACTGAACCCCAATGACCCCATCATGTCAATAATATTACTCACATTTTCATCAAAAATTAGTTTCTGGTAGAAGGAAGCAAAGTCGTCAAATCCAATCTCTCCTCTTTTCCGAGTATCTACTTCGGTAAATAAGTCTCGTAGTTTATTTGTAGAAACCTTACTGTTGATTTTTGGTAGAAGACTTTTCAATTCTTTCAGAGTTACCCTAGAAACATTTTTTTTTTTTTTATTCTCTTAAAACATAATTTAGATTGCTTTTTCGATATCCCATAATGGAAATGGAAAAAAAGTTAGTCAAACAAAAATATATACATTTCTCTAGTGTTTTCCATTGTGTAGAACTCTCTCCTCAGCCATCTTTCTATCTGTAGAGGATAGGGCGCTAAAGCAGTGTTCTGTACCAAGTTTCGTAATCCTCGAATCCAAATCTCGCATTCTTTCTCGGATAAGGCTGAAAATAAATAATGATATGTATGGTCCGGCGATGCATTTCTGTAAGTGAATCCAGAAGGTAAAGGACATTACAAAAGGTTGTAGACGAGGAATAAATTGATATTTAAATGTGATATTCCAAAAGGATGGAATATTATTTGCACCCACTAGACACACGAGAATTAGATTAAATTGATAGAGAATGTATAAACAAGGATGTTCAACAGTGTTACTCTATTATCATTCTCCTATCAAAGGGAAGCAGAGATAAATGTATAGAATAAATACTCATACAGCAAACGAAATAAATTATCAAGCTTTGCATAAACATGGTCTACGATAATACCAAATACATATAAAATAATCAATTACCTGCCACTGACAAAGTCCGTAATTTAAAATCAGATCCATAAATAATCACAAAGCACCGAGGATTATCCATCTTCTTGGACTCCTCGAGCCATCTCTCAAAGTCCTTAGAATTCTTGCCGAGACGGACTTCCTTGACATCCCTCAGCTCGAGGCAACCCTCGTGGAAATGTCTCTGGGCGGTGTGGTTTCTTGACCATAGTATCTGATGCGTCTCCCGCCTTATCATTAGTATCTTTCGTTCCGGTCGTTTTCGGGGAAAGAACTTGGTAACGAGGGTACCTCTCTCCAGCTGGGAAATGATTTGCTCCATCTCGTGTATAAGTCCACTGCACAGTGAACTAGATGAGTCCATCGCTGGGGCAGGCCCCTTAAATCTAAAGTGATGCTAAACAAATAATTAAATACATCTACATTTTCAAGTGAGTTCTCATAATTATAAAATCAATTGGTAAAAACTTTGAAAGTAAGCTTAACCGCTGTATTAGACAATAAACAAAATGGAAAAAAATCAGAACTAACTAACTAACCATCACGCCGTTTCTCCGCAGGGATAGGCAGAGAGGACGGACCGCCAAACAACTCGGTCTTGACACAAACTCTTTGCCTCACTCACAATCATAGATCGTCTCGTACATTCTCTTCTATTATTCTGACTTTTGACAGTAAAAAGTATTAGAAACAGGTCCGAGGTGAGACCCTTGAGGAATTCCAGATTGCGCTTGGAATTTTTTTGAATTATGTCCATTTATCGAAACAAATTGACTTCTGGATTTTAAATACGATGAGAAAAAGTTCAGTGTTGGTAGATCGAAGCCTATTTTAAACATTTTCCTCAAAAGTATATCATGGTTAACACGGTCAAATGCCTTGGCAAAGTCGGTGTAAACTACATCTGTTTGGTGCCTCGAGTCCAAACTGGTGGCTACCAACTGCGAAAAATTAAGCAGATTTGTGATTGTTGATTTCTTTGGAAGGAAACCGTGTTGATTTTCACCAATGAATGGCGCAATCTGGTGACTTAATTTGTCACAAATCAATTTTTCAAAAAGTTTGGGTAGCACTGATAATACGGCTACCGGTCTGTAGTTTTTGACGTCTGTCTTATCTCCAGCCTTGAAAATAGGACTGACTCGGGTCAGTTTCCAAATTTGGGGGAATGTAGAAGTCAAAATACTAGAGTTAAATATATAACAAAGGGCTTCATTTATCATTGGCGCTATTCTAATCATAATACTGGAAGGAATTCCATCCGGTCCTGTAGCCTTGTCTGTCTTCAGCTTACGAATGTAGGCTTCAACCTCTTTCGGATTAGTAAATCCAAGAGATATGTCACCTAAGTTCCATGGAATTTCTGTTTTCGTAAATTCCGTACTGAGATCCGGGGTTTTACTATCATATACAGACTGAAAGTAGTCTGCGAACATCTGACAAATAGATTCTGAATATGTTATAAATTCGTCTCCACTCTTCAGGCCATTATGCGATCTGGAGTTTGCTTTCGTTACTATTGCTGTTTAGTTACGGCAATATCTTTTTTGAGCTCGGATCGCACCCCAGAAAACAACAAGTAATCAGAATGCTTCTTGTGCAATCTATACCTTCTGCGATGCGCTTCCTTGCTTTTTATTTTGTCAATAATTGATTTTGTGAACCATGTCGGGTAGGTTACACTCACATTTATTGATTTCTTAATTGGTACACATAAATCAAAAACACTTGCTAAAACATAATAAAAATAATCTACCGCAACATCAACAGAGTGTATGCTTTTAAGAAATGTCCAGTCAAAATGTGACAGAATGTTTTGACACAATTTTATATCAGCATGCTTAAATAGTAATATGCTTTTTTTTTCTTATGCTTTTAGTCAGGACCCTTGTGCTCGTTATAACTATATTATATTATTGAGTCGAAATATTATAAGGTCCTGAAAGAACATCGGTAAATAGATTGGAAACTTGGTACTTAAAAACCAAAAGAACAGTATCTAGTAATTACTAATAAGAAATTATGAATGCAAACTAAATCTAAGGTTTGCTTGAATTAAAATTAACAATAAAAGAACAGTATTAAATTTATCAATGTAATGGCAAGCCATTATCACAGGTTCTGATTAGTCTGATTTTGGATCTAAGTTAAGAAAAGTAAGATAATTAAATATGACATCAATAATATCAACAATAATCACAATCTTACCCATAAAACACGTCTGGGCCAAGCGAAGGCTTACACTAACTAAACCACTGAAACTGAACACTGAACAATAGACAGATATATTATAATATGTTTTATTGTTACATTATCCGTCAGATGTTGTGTACTACCACATATTGTACCTGTACAATTTGTTGCTTACTTCCGAATATGAAATAGTAAAACGATATGTTCAGTTTTTAAAACGCAGATTCAATTATTTACTTACATTACAAAAAGTGATACTTATATAAAACTGACACAGATTTTTAAGAAGACTTTACTGTCGCAAATAATTGAAGGGTTCAAAAGATAAGAGTAATTAACTACGTTATTAGAAAACTCAATCATAAATGGGCTTAACGCACGTCATTCACAATATGATGCAAATCTGAAATTACAGGTTCATTGAGATTCATAGCGCGACTGTCGGACATAATTTACATTTATAATGACTCTGTTTACGTATAATATGGGCGAACAGAACCGTAAGCACAGTCCGCCAGTAACTTTGCCATTCTAGTGAAGTTTTAAATGAAAAACTAAAAACTCTACGTGTACGTACCTCACTTTAATGAATCGGTCGTATGTCCGATACTGTGTGCACAAATTAAATACGTTTTTGTGTCACATAATTGGAGAATTCTCAAATTATGAAACATAAGAGAGTACCGGATGGATTCATTGTCTCGATAAATAATAAATTACACTAACTTAATCCTACATACTCCCAACCGCGCACAATCGCGCATAACAGCGCTTAGACAAATTCCGGCCGGAAGATAGGGCACTGACAACAGCGGGCCGAAGTTCCGGATGCTTTTTTTAACTTGCTGTCAACATTCAACGTTTTGTATCGCCGTGTATCTACTACTTAGGTACTAAATACTACTTTGAACAAAAAATCTGCTAAATCATTTCCTGACCTCAGTTACATGCCCACACGATTTACGTATATTTTCATTGAGGTTTATGTATTATTAATTTTTCCTTCATTAATTTGATTTTCGTGATTTATACTGTCTTATATGATCTAAGTACGGATTATGATGATATTTGGAGTTATATGCTTACATAATAATAGATTAAGAACAGTTAAAAACCCTCTCTTCTGGTTTTTGCTGCTAGGCTCCACGGGCGGCGGGTGACCGAGCAGTAGCTCTGTAACAAACTTCACATACGAATATGGTTTTGCGTAAGGCGCGGCGTCAGAGGTACTCGAAGTCGGGTTCTTAAATTTCAATCTACAGACGCTATACTTATGCTATCAGATAATATGCATACAGACATTTGAGTGGTCCTCGCGATTCCTTGAAAATATTTTAATTATTGTAATAAATTACTATCTTGTAAGCGATTATAATGTAACATTATGTTTATACACTAATCACACAAAATTTTATGATTGACGAGATGTATTAACTGAATTTACCTAAATTAAATTCATTGTTCTGGGTACTTTACAAGAGAGCTGATTAGTCTAAAAGTAACGTACAATGATATTAGTTTTGACGTATACAAAGGAATTGAAGGCAAATAAGGAATGCACTAAAGAGTATTTCGAATTAATATTTCTACTTCTGTTGAACAGTATGCTTATATTTGGGGAAATAAAATATTTGCACCATTATTTTTAGAGTAGGTACAGAAAATACTTTTTTTATATGGCAATAATAAAGTACGAGGGCAGCACCGAACAAACCTAACAATTTTGCACGAACTTTCAAATTATTTCTCTTGTACAATGACTAAATAAAATACCTAAGATGCCATGTTCTCTATTCAATTGGGTACACATATGGTGTTATGGTGTTGATATTAAGTGGCGTCTGATAAAATAGCTGGTGCTCTTTGCTCCTAAATTATTGAGTTTTTATCGACTTCTTGAATTCACATTGACTCTTATTTAAATGAAGCTCTGAAAATATTTCTAAAAAAATAAACAATCTATCAATAAAACGGATAAACATTATTATGATTGTCTGCTTTATCTCGCGAGGTGATTTGTAAAGATGTTAAATAAGATTCCCCATCAGAAACAAAACATCCTCTCCTTCCCCTTCCCAATCCCTCCAGCCTCACAACATACCCCAATAGAGAACTCCAGTCCAATTTTTTTTTTTTTTTTTAATGAATGAACCTTCTAACTTAAATAGCTGCATTTTTATTTTTATTTTTAGAGTTAGTTTTTAGTTAAAATAATTGTCAATGTTTTAATTTTTCAAGAAGTCACTCCCGAAAAATTTCTATAGGATCGGGCAATCAGCTGATCAACTGCCGCCATTTTGAATTCCGTTGTTCGAAGTATTCTCCCTAGAAATAGCATTACTATTTTTTTTGTGCAGTAGATTTTGAATATTTTCAATAATAGAGATAAACTAATAAGAGATACCTTTATTTTTGAAACATTATTTAGGCCTAAATAATGTTTTAATAAACACAACAACTAAATCTCGATAAACAGTATGTAAATAAACAAATAAATTAATACAATGGCTTATGTCATATCATACATTCCCATACAATGACTTTACGGTGACGTCACAACATGTCGAACAGTGACGTCACCACTAAAATTTCAATAATGCCAACTTGACGCCATGTTTTTATGACACAATTAAAAATTGACTTTTTAATAATTTTTTAAAAACTCTGCGTTTAATATTATTAAATAATACTTACATATTCAGAATCAGCGTTTATTGGTCTATATAAACATATTTTTTAAAGCCATAATATTTTTCACTGGAGTTCCTTATTGGCAAAAGATTCATCCACATCGTTAAAGTGAAAAATTAACATACTTTACTATGCATACCAGGTTTTTCAAGCTTCGTATTTTTGTCCTGCTAATACGGGCGTAGGCATGGTGGGGCGTTTGCCCTACCCTGGCTGGCCAATGCATGACCTGTGATTGTCGACTGAGTAGCTTTTTAAAAATTACAGCACTTTTTCCTTCTTCCGTTCATATTCTTTGTATTCATAGAGCCTAAAGCACGCGTATGCTGTAGAAGCCCACTTTCTTCGATATATCTACTCTAGATTTTTATATTATTATTTTTTGCCCCAACCTTAATCAAAACCTGGCTAGGCCTATGTTCTGGTACAATAGGCCGAAAACAGAGATTCAAATTTATAAACTTCCTTTCAGTAATCAATATATATTATAAAAGAAAGTGTTCAAAAGTGTGCGTCCCGCTAAAACTCAGAAACGAGTCCTGGTACAATCGAGGGATTTATATGGTGTGGTAGCCTTCTATCCCCCCATCCATGAAGAAGTTTCCCGTTTTTACCTGAAGGGCGTGCTTTTGAAGATGTAAGGGCCGGAAGTTTCATCCTTTAGAAATTTCTGGAAGGATCCATAACATTCGAGAGTATTCGAAAGCATTCCACAACATTCCAGAATGGAATGTTCGGGAATAGTCTTGAACATTCGGGAACATCCCAGATCATTGTGGAACATTCCAGAACACTCTCAAACACACACACACACACTGTCCTGAGCAAAGCCGGGCACCCCAGCTAGTTTATTAACCAATGAATCATACAGACTCGCTTTGTAATAATCGTTATTTAAAACTCGAAAATAAAATCTGCTTATGAATTACTAGTCCTTTTTACAATGGCGCACAAATTGCTGAACAAAAAAAATTTTACCACAAATTCCAAATCGGGTAAACAAAAGTTCAGGCTTTTTTACGTCATTTAGTTGAGATACTTTTAAAAATGTGTTATAAATTACCCACCTCACTCATTTTTAGTCTCACCGTCGCTATGCCAGGTGCTTCGCTAAAAACGAATATTCAGATTCATTGCAGAAAAATCCCACAATGGACTGCGTTTCAAACTACTTTAATGAACTTTTCACTTTTCTGTGCAGGGTCTGGTTATTTCCATGTTCCCACTTCAGAGGTCAACTTACAACTGATGTCATAATTTATTCAAAGCACTCTCGAACCTAGTGCCAACAACGTGCTTTCCCTCGAGCTCAGATTTTAATGATAGGGAAAGCCTATCAATTTGGGTGTCTATGGCTGAAAATTATATTTATTAACTTGTATTTCAATATCTTTGGTTTAACCTTTAGTCTGCTTTCAAATGTATAGGTGATTTCACCTATAAGTGGCAAATTTTTTCATCTCGTCTCGCCGACCAATAATCCTTTTTTTTAAATGTAATTAAACACATTTCACATGAACAAACATTCTTTGTGTAAACCTTGCTCAAATAACGCATCCATATGTAAACTAATCATAAATAACTCAAAATATTAATATAAATTTATAATCTAGCCCTTTGAATGGCAGGAGACCATATTTGTCCCAGCTCACATATATATATTTTTTTAATTAATCTTAAGTTAGCTCACATCTTTGTGTGTGCTAATATTTTATAAAGATATAAACATTTCCATTGGTTGGCAAACATAATCATTCTTTAAATATTACACACAAATAAAGACATTAATAATTGAGGTAGACATACTTCCGTAATTCTTTTTTAAACTTATTTATATTTTCTATCTCAGTAATTTCATTCGGGATGTTGTTATACAGTTGGACGGCCTGGTACATCAGAGATTTCTGGGTGCTTGATTTTTTTCTTGTCGGCAGTCTAATTTGCTTTGAATTTCTAGTCCCGTGTTCGTGTGTTTCGTTATTATAATATATTTTTCTTTTTAGTTCCTTAGACATAATCCCCATGTTTATTTTACATATGTCTCATATAAATCGCTGTAAGGCCGTCCCCGCTCATGGAAAAACTGAAAAAACCAGTTGCCGACGCAATCGCAATCAACCTCTTCGTTATTTTTCTGATCTGACATATCGCAGATTACTCGAAAACTTGAGAGTTCGTGAGCCGCTACCATGGCAACCTGTCCACAATGCAACTGAAACGCGACTGCCGCGCCAACCAGCAGTACTGGCAGTCGCGTTTCATTTGCATTGTTGACAGGTTGCAAAAAATTTAAAAAAAAAATTTATATTGAGAATTTTTTAGTAATTATTTTCATATGGAAAGACAAAAAAGTGAGGTGACAATAATGTTCATAATACATTTGTCTAATAAAAAAAGTGAGGTTAGCCATTTTAAAAACTTTTTTATGCTTGCATGCAAAATTTTTATATAAAATTATATGTTTATTTTGAATTATAAAATTTGAAGGCGTATTTCATCACCTTTCAAAAAAAAAATTTTGTTTTGGGATATGTTCGGAAATATTTAATTTATTTGCATTTTATTGTATAGCCGAAATATTTTGACCATCTGAAAAATACGCAAAATTTCTGAAGGGCTAGAAAGCTCAAAGAAGGTGGCACTAGTGTGATTGGATATCTTTTGCATGACATGACGGCTATGTGGAGTTAAGATATTGTGGATTTGAAGGATTTTTTTTAAAATGCTTGATACATGTAGTGTAGTGGTTGGGTGTTAAGGAGTTATTAAAACAAATTGAGAAATGTAAATGAAAAAATAATTGGGAAAAGGAAAAACTTAGTTTGTTTATAACCGCAACCTATTTCAGATTATTTTCTTACATATTTACATTTACATATACATTTAACAGAATAAGATGAGAAATAAGCTTTGCTGTGTTTTCAGATTCAAGACTTGCGACAGAAATAACCATTTTCAGACGATTTTTCTGAAATAAAATGTTGAAAAGTGAGGTTAACCATGTTTTGAAATAGTGCTTATTTAAATTAACATTGTAAATAAAATAGATTTTTTTTTAATTATACCTACTATACTTACGATTATAACAGATTCCACGGACATCATATAGACTGATAAAAAGCAGTGTTTATTGCAAATACAACTTTTTTATTGGTTTACATTTATGTACTTTAGTAAATTATGAAATATTTGTAAAAGTGTCTTAACTAAGCACTGAAATAAAATATTTGATTGCGGAAACAGGCGGAACTTACTTTGCCTGATTAGGAACAAATTGTTCATATTATAGCGAGAAATTTGTTCAAATTGTAGCGAGAAATTCGCACCCCTTTGTAAAAAGGACTAATAATTCATAGGCAGATTTTATTTTCAAGGAATAAAAGGTTATATTACAAGGCAAGTTGCTGTGTTGTGTACTGTCAGATTAATTTATTGACAAGCCCCTACATCACCTCCTGCGCTCCGCGTATCTTGGTTTCTTCCCCTCTTCCCGATCGGCTCGCCTATTCATTTAAATGTTATGGGTTTTCCCAAAAGTGATCAAGTTGCATATATTATATGGGAAAAGGACGGACATAACGTGACTGAAAAATATGATGCAAATGAATGCAGAAGAAGAAAAGAAAACAAGTTCATAACAGGTCTCTTGCCCCTTGACCACCCACTTAATTCTCTCCTAGATATTTTAACCATTTCAGCCGAGCAATTCTACATCTTATTAGATAACGGACGTGATCTCTTGTCAGATTTGTGTGATTTATTTGCTTCTTCTATGTACAATGTATATTAAATGAATAAATAATCATGCATACTTGCAGGAATTTGTGTTTAAAACGATCTAAACTAAAATATGTGACAGTAAATATGTAAAAATCACACAAATCTGATAGGAGATAACGTCCGTTATCTAATAACGATCCCACAAAACATATAGAATCACTTGGCAGGTTCCACGGTAATGAGTGTAAGCAGCGATGCCTTAGGCTGGCAGTGATTCCTTTTAATTTTGTCAATTACGTTGTTTGCACCTCATTTCTACATTTACTTATTGAAATGGTGGAAAAAAAATACCGATTTTATTTTTAACTGTCATTTTCATAATATGTATTATGAAAATAAAAACCTAGCTAACAACCACTCTGTAAATTTCCATCTCATCACAGGCATTTCACACCTAGTGAGATGGGCAATACGTCTTTACTGTCATCAAATGTAATATTAAAATAATGAATTAAATAATAAAAATTTTAAAAAATTAACAAGCTTGAAGCTACAGCTGAGGTGGTACAGCAGACATACAAAGTGAATATTCCCAATACATTTTTTTTAGTGCAATACTGTTTGCAGAGAAAATCATTGCAATCTCTTGCCATCTATTGTTCTGTATTAAGTCTTACCATTGTCACCGCCATACTACATATATAAAGAAAAATAACAAAACATCAATTGTTATCATGAATGTACATTTATTTAACATTTTTTTTGCTACTACACAAATTTTCAAGATGTACAAAACAAATTACAAAGTAACATTGAGCTTTCTATATTATGCATTACTATTCCAAAGAATTTAAAAATAAAAACTACCTTCAAGTGTAATAACTTTGTTTTGTTTTCCATCCGCATGTAACGACTACTTACTGAATACTAGTATGTAGTATGATGCACACTGTAGCATACTGCGCCCAAATGCTTATTATATAATTACAATTTTTCATATAAATTTGAGTCATCAATTTTGAAAAGACTAGAGCCTTGTACATAAAAAGCTAAAATGGCATTATACATCTTTTTTAAATATTATAATATACGGATAAAAAATTTAAAGTAAGTGATTATGAATGATTAACACATAAGCTATAATAATTATTAAAAAATTATTGCACGGAGATTGTGCAACACAACAATAAATTAAACTAGAATTAGAATTGCAGAACCCCGGCTTTAACTTTCAGTATGAATACCGAGAGACCGGTGCGATATTGTAGGTAGATAACCTGGCGTCAAATATGAAAAACCTATGTTCAGTGCTCGTAGGTCCACAATAATTTAAAATCACAAAAAACCATATTGTCATTCCAAAACTGCTCTTCAGTTCTTCAATAATACACAAGTTGTGCTTCTAACACATGTAACATTAGTTGTCTACCTTATTAGGTACATTTCCAACACAACATTACAGTTGAAATCGCAGAGGTTAAAAGGAATTCATCCTCTTCATCAGCAAACAATTAATTACTTTTGATTGGAATGGTGTACATTTATCTTAACTGCGTGTTTAGGCTGGTACTATTGTGCGTACAAATATTATTGATACGAGTGAATTAAACTCTTAATAAAATTTTATAGCGGTTTGTGCTGTGTGAAAGCTTAATTATATAATGATGAATGTTCCTTTTAAAGTAATACTAATATATATGTGAAAGTGAATACATAATGAGTTATGTGATAAGAAATAATAAGCATACTTAAGTAAATGCTGTGTAAAAAAGTTTTGTTATCATATGTAGTCACATGATATATTATCTGAACACCCGCTACAAGTAAGGAATTGTTATGTACTGTAAAAGCTATTATGTACTACATTATTATATTAGGTAGGTACTATTGAAGAACCAGCAATACAAAAATTATATAAAAAAATATATTTTTGTATAATCCTCCCACATCATCAGCGTAAGATAGTACTGAACTTAAAATCCAAATTAAAATAAAATATAATATTTTCAAAAATATACATATCACGAATTCAATATTAATACTTCAACCAACCTACAAAATAATCTACGATTTGTGAACGGTCCTAATCAAGGTGAGGAGTGAGATTTCCATTATTAGGTGTGTGACAAGTGCCGTGACACGGTGGACGTAATCCACGTTGCACAGGGTTTGTTACGTAGCTACGTCACTGTTTTAGCAATTACGTAAGGGTATTTATTCCGCACAACCTCTAATGGCCTCAATGCTCGGCCCGTTAGGACCACGTTACTATTTCAGATCGTTTATCACCTACTACTAAAATCTTACACTAATTATTGTATCCATTAAATAGAACTTATATTATAAGAGGGATGATTTCAAACACATGTTATGATCGATGATGACAAAAATCCTCATCCTAGTGTTTAAAGTTTTTTTAATTTCAAAACTTATAGAAAAATGTTGTTTCCTTTGGAAATTTTGATCATTTGAGTGATGTTATAATGCTAAGAGGAAGTCACCATTTCTCTTCGAGAAATTAAAAAAAAAGTCTATCTGGGAATGACACCTAGAGAAAAAATATACATACACATACTTATTCACTATCCACATTAATGCTGCGAGAATTTGATATAGTAAAATAAAGTGGTGTATCTCGTTGGCGTTTCGTGGTTGTATGCACCACTCTTACTAATCTGCAGCTGGCAGGAATCACCCGCTTTCTCCAACAGTCAAAAGTGCACGAACAAGATTTTCAAATATATAAAAAACAATCAAATAAGCTGTTGGCTTTTTACAGCTGCGTTGTGTATAAGCTAGATATAAACTTGTGTACATAGAAAATATACACATACAAATAATTTTTTCGTAAATATTAATTCACAGTCCAAACAGTATTTCATTCCTATTCAAACTTAAAACAGTGAGCAGTATAATATAATATGCTAGAAGGTGCTCCTGCACTCTTCATGACAAGTCATTGTCAATTTTATGCCATATGTCAGCAATCACAATGACCAAATTTTAAAATCTAACATAACATTATAATACTGAATTTTTGACAGTATTTTTGGCCGGGGAGAACATTATATTATTACAGCACAAGATCTTACTACAAAAATCATTGAAAAGAAGGCCATCTTAACAGACTTTATGTCAATTAATTCGATATTTAAATTGAAGATACATGTGACATGGGATTATGATGAAAAAGGATCTCTCTGGATATTTATTACAAATGATTTCTTCCAAGGGAAGATGGTAAGGTCACAAAATATCAAGTATTTTGTGGAATAAGTAAGCAGAACTAAAATACCACAAGTAAAAAATCACAATAAAGTTTTTCAATTGCCGGCAATGAAATAATATCACCTTTATAATATACTGCTCCTTGCTTTTAAAATTTTTAAGCCAATTTTATCATTAAGTGTTGAAATCTGTTAACTCACTTACATAAATATGAATTATCAAAAATGTTTATAAAAGAATAACAATTTCACAGATTATTTAAGCACAGTCTTCATTTTCTCAAACAATGAGCACTGTGTGACTTAATTTACCAGTAATCCTTCTGTGAATTCATTTCACTTAAACTTTTACATGAAATGAAGCAGATCCACTAAGAATGGCTTGACAGACAATTAATCTAAAGTGTACGCATATTATGTTCAATTACAAAATTAATATTTTGTAATACAATATGATATACTATTTTAAAGTTTTCATCTTGTCCTACAGGAACTCCAAATCGATCTGCAAAAAAAAAATTGTTATTGTTGACATTTTAAGGTTTGTTTATTATTTCGGCCAATGGCTCAGATTTAAGCCTTGATTGGTCCCACCTGGGTTTTTTGTTCACATGTTGTATGCAATGTAGATGGCATCTATCTGGTCTGAGAGGAAGCCGTCCCTGAGGTGCATGCGCTGCTTCTCTCCGCGGGAGTTGATGGGGACCACTCCCGGGTCCACCACCACCACCACGCCAACCACCAGGTGGTGCTCTTCCAGCACAGCATTAGTCACCAGCGGGACCAGATTCAGGGCCTCGCTGTCACTGCCATCAAGCTCTGCCACCACCACCAGAAGATTTGTCCACGTAAACACAGCACTGCAAATATTCAAACATATTTTATAATGCACCATTCATTTTACTAATTATTATTAATGTTGTGGTCAGCAGTAAATGTAGATATGATTTAATTTAAAAAAAAAAATAAGAACAAAGGGTACTTACCATTCTGCAATCTTCTTGTGACAGCGCATGACAGAGTTTTCAATATCGATGGGGTGATATCGCATGCCGCGCATGATGACAGTCTCATCTAGTGCTCCGACTACAAACACCGCATCGTGTTGGTCACCTGTATCAGGTTCCACATCACTTCCACCTTCTTCTGTCCCGCGAGGAGCACCTTCAGTGCGCCTCAGGAAACCCAAGTACCCTGTCCTAGCGTAAACTTCGCCTGTATTGCCGGTTACTAATTTGGCGTTGAAGTGGTCAGCGTAATCACTCTCATCTCCATATATGGTGAAATATCCGCTAGCATTGTGAGGTGATTGCACCCATACCTCTCCCAAATGCGAGTCTCCACACTGACCCTTGGTTTCTGGGTTAGCGATAATGACTTTGACTCCAGGCAATAACTTTCCTGATTCCATCAAACATAGAGAGTGTGGGCTTCCTCTTTCCACTAGAGACACTCTGTCGTTGCGTAAAGCACGGAGATCCACATAGACTGTTGACGGCTCCGGACTGGATGCTCCTTGTAAACAAATGGCTATATTCACCCTACATCCAAAAGATGTGGACACTGCTCTCGGACTCAAGCCCAAGGCGGAAAACAGTTTAGAGAAGGAAGCTGTTAGATTAATTCTGGGTCTCTCTTCAGCTACAGCGACACATGTTCTGACACAGCCTAAATTGACTCCTCTGGCTTTTAGTTGATCTACTGAGCTTCCTAATCCTTTAGTGCATAACTCCATTACGCCGTATGAACAAAATGTGTCTCTTACCCTATACTGAGATACTGCACTAAGCCACAATGCAGGATTCACTTCAACTTCTGAAGGTGGAATAAGGATAGAATGATGACCAGAATAAATGCTACTTAAACACCACAAAGCAAAGCCAAGGCCGCAATAAGGATCCAAACAAAGGGCTATATGCCGAGAGGGGTACAACTCGCAGGCTAGTTTCATAGAGCGACACAGGGAGGTTACAGCAGCGTGTGACATCTTAATTCCTGCCAACATTCCTGTTGTGGATACACTGAAATCTAGGTAGGCCAACATTTCCGCCGTGGGAGCACGATACATTATGGGTAACTTCTTCTTAGGCATATCATCTGTATCCAGGATCATGGGCCATGATTTGATGTCAACCACATTACTGGCTTCTTTAGATTTAAGTAGTTTGATGACATTCTGGTTGGACAGGACAAGTGCAGATTTACTGACATCCACTATCATTCTGACAGTGGGAAGGGTAGTCTGAAGGTTTTGAGGGTGTGGTGGTCGAATGGTGACTGGAACAGCTCCCACATAAAGACACCCGTAGAATGCGCAGATCAACTCTAAGCCGGGAGGGAAGATTAGAGCCACGTGTTCACCCGTGTTGACTCTTCCTTTTTCGAGTAGAAGATTTCCAATACGTTCTGCTTTTTTGTGTAACTCTAAGCAGGAGAGCACTTTGGCCACTGCTCCCTTTGAATTGAGCAGCGTGAAGATGACATGGTCCGATGTGCTCTGGGCTCTCCATCTTAGGATCTCCGAGATAAATTGGTACTGTGGGATATGAAAAAAACATGTTAAAATAAATTTGTTTGTTAATTGTTTTAATAATATGTATAACATTACCAGACATATGTATGATGTATGAGGCATAACCAACTTATTAAAAAAAAATAACATGTTGCCTTGTGGCAATAAATAATTTTCGTATATAAATAAATAAACAAAATGTCATGGTTACCAGTAAGACAATACAGAAACAAACAATGTTAAAATACTCTGAGAAAAGAAACGATTGAGCGGGTGAATTAAATTAATTATATTCTTGATTTGTAGGATAAAGAATGACTGAGAAGTGCAAGCCCAAATCTCAATTCATCAAATGAGGGGTCAGCCCTGTGCAAGCACAATAGCAGCAGTCATAATCATAGGTCATTATATGATGAAGTGCTATTACTGCTCCATTGTAATGCGTGAAACTTTACAACTAAGGTGTCAGTCACGTGGCTTTTGAAATGCAAAACTTAGAAAAATGATGTAATTCAGGAGGTAACTAAAAAAAATCGGAGTGTGCAATTCACACGCAGTAGAAGAAACCTTCAGAAAACTAAATAAGAAGAATGGGGAGACTATGGAGCAATTTTTTTATCAATGTGAAGGATGATTTTTTCCATATTTTTGTTGTTGAATTCCAGTGCACCTTTTCCTATATATTTTGTCATCTTATTAGTATTTGTGTTTTCTTCTTCGGAGTCGCTAGATGTGGTTTTCTTTTGCCTGTTCATTTTGGAGTGATTTGAATATTGGATATTGATTTTAGAAAAATAATATATATTTTTTTGGATTTTGTAGGATTTGATCCTTGCAGAGATTTGTCAGACGCTTTATACCCCTACACCAAAGGAGACTTGCGTTGGGCTGTGGATTTATCGTATTATATTGGAACCGAGTAAAGGTAAATTTATGGGATGGAAGTCTTTTCTATTGTCTTTCATGCTGTTCACCTATTGCACGTTGCCATTGCCTAATCTACAACAGTTGGGAGACTCGTCACACTCACCTTCCTGGCAGCGTCCGAGTCGTCCGTGTGTCCCATGTCGCGGCCCTGCGCCGAGGCCAGCCGGTTGCCCTGCACCAAGTTGCCCACAATCACCGAGGCCGGACCCACGTCTGCAACACACTCGCCTGTTGTCGGTGTCACACCACACAACACACAGGTAAACATTGCCACAACAGAGGTAACTGACAAATTGTGACTCCATAGTACTAGACTACGTTATCTGTTCAAAGAATCTACAGCCAAATATCCATCTCTTTATGTTAGTCTATAGAATGATTCTTTAATACATTTATCATAACAATGCAGCTGTCTATATTTGAAAATGATGATAATTTTGTTATTATCAAAAAATTATGCACTGTAATAATTTGAATGTATGCAAAAACCATAATTCCAAGATGTTTAAACTGTTGATGGTCGAGAAAATAGCAATTTCCAAAACCTCCAACTGAAAATGTCTGAAGAAGATTTTAGTAGTGAAGACTTGCACTCTAATGAGAAGCATTTATCGTAGTTGGAAAATCATGAATTTGGAAATATTTTCTCGACCTCAGTTTAAATTGGAATGGCAAAAATTCTAGAACCAAACAAATTTGATCAAGTTACGTAAATAATTTTGGACAATAATGAAGCTATTCAGTTACCTCTTCTATTACTGTTGTGGCGCAATGTTGATAGGAGAAATAATAAAAATCTAATGAAATCTAAAGGATGATCTTCTCACTGCACTTGGTCAAGTAGGTTTTAGAGAAAGGTATGTAAAAACCAAAGAAATAGCTTTTTTTATTTGGTGTTAATTATTAGATTTACATTTATAATGCATTATTAGATTTACGTTTCATAAACTACAGTTCCAAGCATAACATTTTAAAACATTAATCTTAAGAAGGATTATTACAATCATTTTTTTTACAGAACATTTTTAACACTAGTATACCTTTATTAAAATAAGAAAAACAAAATAAACTCTACAGGTAAAAGCATTCAATCTAGAAGAGTTTTACTGAATTTGAAAGTGAATTTTGATGAAAAGTTTCGAGTTTAAAATGCAAAATTATATTTTACATGGCCTAACTTCGTGCAGAGGGTTGATCATCCCGCATTTATGGATGATTTTGTGAAATGTCTAGGTATGAAAAAAATTATGGTATTTATTTACAAAAAGTAGGAGATTGTAAAATAGACATTGTGAGTGGTAAAAGTAGGATATTGTCAAGTAGACATTGTGAGTGGTACAGGTCAAAAACTAAAATTGTAGAAGGTGTCTTAAAAAATGAAGGAAAGAATCTTATCAAACAGTTCAAAAGCAAAATTTAAATATTTATAAATAAAGTAAAATAAAAATCATCTAAATCCATTTTTTTGTTGAATTAAAAGCAATCTTAAAAGCCACGTAGTAAAATGAGAAGTAACAGATGAGAGAATAATTGAGGAATAAATGAAAATCCAAATATATTATGATATGTATATGAAATACAGTAGAACACCGTTCAATCCAAATCCACGGCTCTCCAAAAACAAAATTACAATTGTAGTCCATGGTTCAAATTCAGATAATCAAAGTAAATTCGTAAAAATATGATTTTCAAATAAATTGAAATTTCGCGTAGATTACCATCGCAACAATCCTTCAAATTCTAAAATTCTAAGTTAAATCAAAAAATTATGAAGTATTCACGTTTAAATCGAAAAATTACAGTCGCTGCCGGCTAGCCGGATTCAGATTTATGAAATAATAATACGAATTACGACGATTTCCATCAGTGTAAATCAAAATTTTACGGCATCATACCTCCATGGTTGGCCTACCAGATTCAAATTTACAAAAATTTGATTCATTTTTGCACAAATCGAATCTCAACGAATTAGATGGACATATTTTTTGGAGAGGAACAAAAACAATTTTTTCATAACTTTTTTTTGCATGAAGTTATTGTCTGGGGACTATTTTTTGTAAAATATCATCCCCAGAAAGTCCAGGGTTTGAATTAACGTGGTTCTACTGTAATATGTGTAAGAAGCATTTCTTTGGTGAAGTAATGGTGGACGAGTCGAAACATACTGTACAGTGTTTTACTAATAACATAGTAAAATACTGCAGAATATGGACTCATTGCATAGATAGACATAAGACAAATTATTGCAAATATGATCAAGTGACGGAAAAGTGCATTTGCAAAAATTAAATTAGATTTTTAACCATTATTCCAACACAATTTTCATTTTATCTTTTGCCAAGATTAATTATTTGAATTGAGGGGAAATAGTGTTCGTATTGAAGTAAAAAGCTTTGTAAATCCTCTCATTTTAATAGCAACGTACTTTGCGAAAAGTAAAAACAACGCTCTATTTAATTAAAATTGGCACACAATGATGGAGTGTACACATTCCAAATGTTATAACTAGATTTCGGAATTTCGCCTATTTTGCCATAAATACAAAATTTCATCCTTTTAGTCATAATTTGAACATTGACTTAATTCTGCGCTTCGCAAATGATGTCAAGCAAATTTCAAGCAAAATATATCCCTGATTATAACGTAATGAGAATTTTTTTTTCCTGTGAGGAAATAAATAAATCTATGAGAAGAGTAAGAGTTTTTTTATCCAAATTAATATCACAAAAGGTTTTACACGCGGTCTTTCCCAAGTAGGTGAAGAAATCCAAATTAAGTTGTGAATTCAAATTTATCACTAGTGTAAAAAAGCTTTTTTGAAAATTCTGAATCTGAAATTATCAAAGGATGCGGCATTCAATGGCACAAAACAGAATATAATGCATTTAAATATTATGCTTATTTGTTTTGGAGATTTTCCTGTTTCATAGCGTGTCAGCAGATAATAGTGCATATAATACGATGTCTAGTAATAAACACAACTTTATAAAAATTATAAATCTAACACATTTTCGAGAGCATGTTCAAACAATCGCAAATTCGCCTTGTAAAAGCAAATCATTAATAAAATGAGAGGATATGGCGAAGTGAGGTAAGGCAGCGGGACCAACCTGAATGGATCTCGCGGGGCTTGGGTAAGTTGGTGACGCAGGTGTGGGGGCAGAGCAGGACATTGGCTGGGTGGAGGGTGCCCTCCATGAAGCGGCGCTTGCACTCCGACAGGTGGATCCCTCCCAGAGGGGTCTTGGGCAGGTAGTTGGGCTGCACCAGCGCCAGGCAGTAAATCCCCACCTGATGGATAGAGTCCACGGCCTGCAGAACTCTTGACATCCACTGGAATGACTGCGATGCAAACGGGGAACATTTTTATAAAGCCTAATGTCGTTGCATACATTTTCATCGCCGCAAATAAAATCGCTTTGCTGATCGTCGCCACTTCAAATTGTTCATAATAATTACAAATTAGAAATCGCTTAGAGGCTATATTTTTAGCACCACTTAATTAATTAATTAATAACAACTAATTAACTAATTAATTGATAGCAGCAATTCATTTACACTTATCAATGGTTTGACTATTTAAATAATGGCCAATTAATTTACAAGAATAATATTTATCATGAGTGCATGCAATAAATTCTGTAAATACTTTACGCCCGATTAGATTGTGTCTATTGCATAACATTATTGTTATAGAGAATTCATATGTTTTTATTTGAAAACCAAAAAGAATAACAAACAAACAAACACTGCATCATAATTTTGAAAATTTTATTGATCTGTAATAAAAATAGGAATGGAATAATAAAACTTATCAGTCCCAGGCAAAATGTGTAAAATGTTCAATTCCTTGTATTTAGTGCCCTACTGACAGAATAAAATAAATCAAATATTAAACATTTATGTAATCAAAATCTAAAAAGATAATCTTCGCCAAGATTAATTTCTAATATTATCTAATGTCATATTATATATACTCTAATGTATGTAATATTATAATGTAAAATAAAATAACACAAGCGCTTTGACATAGCATTTGTCATTTGACATAGTTTTTAAATTGTACAGCGCCCTTGAGGTGATTTCTCACAAAAACGGCGCTCTACAAATCATACAATTATTATTTTTATTATTATAGCAAAACACATCACATTTCCGCTAATACATGGTATAAAATAATATGCAAAATTTACAGCAAATTTAAAAAATAAATATTTAAGAATAACTCTCCTAAAATGTGTTTTTATCACGTGATAAATAAAACTCTAATGAAAAATCACATAAAATGGATTTTGACTTTAAAAAAAAAGATACAAAAACTCAAAAGACACTTCAGATAAGTTTTTAAAATCTCTTTATTGAAGTTAGCCGATATGAGCAAGACAGGAATGTATATTATATTAGTTTGATGTTATCATGATTTAATGGTTTTCATTAAGTTTCATTCAAATCACATTTTAGGAGAGTTAAGCGATGGAATAGACAGTTTCACCTCTTCCTCACTGCAGTCAGGCCTCTGCTCGGCGATGACGCATATTCGGTCGTCTCTCAGAACGCGGATGCTGAAGACGGCGATGCGGCCGCGGTAGATGAACTTCATGGGCTCGACCGCGAGGACCGTGGCGATGATGTCGTCCATGTTGTGCTTGCGGCCGGTCACGGTCATCAGACCGTCTCGGGAGCCACATATAAACACCAGGCCTGGAAGGGTTAATAAGGGCATTACTGTTGATGTCTTATAAGATTGTGAATGGTTTTTTGTCAATATCCGACATCCTGGCTGAAATAATTGGCCTGGCCCGGATAATAGCGTGCGAGGCCACCAACCATAGACATATAAATATTAATAGACCAGAACATAAAGGTGAGGGGAAGAAACCAACTACAGCGGGGTGCAGAGCGGGAAGATGAATTCGGTGATATGTGATTCGTCAATAACTCAATCTGAGGGTATATGGGCATCTCGCATTATAATATCACCATTTAGTTCTTAAAAGTAAACTCTGCTCTTGAATGAATAGACCTTTTTACATGGGAGCGCGAATTGCTCGCCGCGAAATGAACAAATTTACAATTTCCAAATACAGCAAAGTAAAGTTCGCCTATTTTCATAATCCAATATTTTGTTGACGTATTTAGTTAAGACACTTTTACAAATGTTTCATAATTTACTTACCCCACTAAACAGCGACGAGCACACGCCATGTGTCTCGAGTGATAGTGTTACAAAAACGACCATATTATGTGATCTGAATAAGCTTATAATAAAGTAAAATAATGCTTGCCTATGGAACGTAATACGAGAATTGAGTTTATTCTCGTTTTCACTTCTATTTTAACACGTTTTCAAAACACAAGCCACTATTTTTGCCGTGTTATTTCGTAAAATGAACCGATGAGTGCTCGACGCTGGCTCGCAGAAGAATGATGACGTCACATTTTTTAGATTCACGCAAAGCCATACTCGATCCCAGCCGGTTCCAATGGAACCGGTATGGGGAGGGGGAAATAATACGCTTTTATCGCTTAGGGCAGGTCTATTAATATTCATATGTCTATGCCGCCAACATAGGCTTCTGATTCTTCCCAGGTGCAGAGCTAACTTACCAATGCGGATGCACCTGGTAAAACTTATTAGGTTAATTAACTGCCTCGCAGGAAATGTGTCTCTCACGCTCTTCAACAACTTTAACTTTTTACCCGCGTTGATCTACTCCGTTTTTTCAATACCCATACGCGGTATGTATATGTCATATTTCAAGTACCACGAGGCACGAGGACACATTCACTTGATTATAGATGTTTTTTACGAAAAAAAAATTTACTTTCGAAATATGCCTGAATATGTCGGCATCGTGATAGTTACACGAATATCCTAGCGAGCGGGAAAAAATACTGTGACATAGTAGCGCTGTTATATCGGCAGTCGAAGTTAGCGTAACAAGGGCTGATACGGGCGCGTGTGAGGCATGGCTTTTGCCGTATCAACTGTTGTTACGATCGCGTGGAAAAGGTTAAGCATGAAATATATACTTTTTTTTACGTGTATGTAACAAATTTTGTCTTGTATATTATGCTAACTATATTTTTAGTAAATTTTTTATCAGTTTTGTAATGTGTAGGTATTCGTACTATTTTTGTACAGTAAATAAAAAAAATAAACAATAATTGAAGCTTAATGCAGAATTTTTATATTGATTACTGATGGTAATTAACACTGAAGAAATGAATTTGGAATAACAAATCTTGTATCCTGCGATCATTGAGTATATAATACGGTGACCGGACAACTCAGAATGAAACTAACTCAGAATCTCTTCAGAAAAGGCAGTAGGAGTGAAAAAAAAAAAAAATGGTTAAATAGGTTACGTTAGGTTAGAGGGCTATTTTAAAATAATTTTTATAATAGCTTTTAATGACTTTTCAAAGAGTTGTTGAGTTGACTTGATTCTGAGTTGGCATGGAACCATATAATTCACGTATAGCTTCAAAACCTCATACAAAGTTCTCAGAAATCTACTATCTCATAAATTATGTGTAAAAAACAATTTTCACAAATTATGTAGTTGTATTAACGTCCAGTGGGAGAATCTTATGAAATTTATTAAAATTTTATGTAAAGCCTACCTCCCGGTCCCAAGAAGCCCAGCAATCCTGTCCTGGTGTAGGTCTGTTCCCCCACAGGAGCTCCCTCGGGTGACAGGGGCTTGAGTGTGAACACGGAGGCCGTGAGCCCCGGCAGGCCCCAGTAACCTGTCCCGGTGCCCCCCGATAGAACACAGATCTCGCCCACCTCGTCTGTGCGACACAGCTGAGGTGTTCCTTCCATGCGCACAACGGTTATCGCAGCTGTAATGAGACATTATTTTTGATGATTAATGTTTGGGTGTTGATATTATTAAGGTTATTATTGTTAAGAGGTAGTTCATTGGAGGACAAGAATAGGTAAAAAGGTATGAGTAAATAATGAATTTCTTAAATTGGGTACTTAGTGCTTTTTACTAAAATGAAGGTCTCTAGGATATTATTATTAATTTAATGGGTGACAGTCATGCGACAGAGAAAAAAAATACTATTGATTGTAACATTTCAAATACAATCAAAGATAAATAAAGATAAAGATCCAAAGCAAAGAAAGCATCGGAAATAAAACCAATAGAAAGTATTCGCCACTATTTGATTGCCTTTATGCATTTGCCTTGCATTCTTAGATTTCTTAATTTGTAAAACATGCTGTTGTGCTCTGCTGATCTCATTTCTATCAGCTGCATCTATCTAATATATGAAAAAAGAAACTTACATCCTGGCATGACCTGCCCACAGTCCTGCAGTGTCAATGAGGTCAGGGAGTTTTCCTGGTCTACCCTGACTACGCCGTGAGAGAGGCCGGCCATGGACAGCACCCCGCGGCCAGTGGACCCACCGGGCCGGCCGGCGCGGCGCACGCACACGGTCAGGGCCTCGCTGGAGCATGCACACGGGCAAACCACTTCTGGCTTCAGACCTAGAAATATTCTCAAGGTTTTAGTTGTGTGTTATCATAAAAGAGTCAAGGGAAACATTCAAATGTACCAAAAATAGCAAAGGCTACCCTCACAACTGAATTATTATATTAGTAAGTATGTGTGACTTGCAAGGTTATCAAATTCAATATTTTTCCTCTTAAATGATTTGAAATGTTAATGCAGAAGGCAATATGGCTATCACCGACTATCTCAAACATGTTTGAAAGTTGTTCATCTGCTGTTTCTAGAAGAGTTTCACTGCTACTAGCCAGCAGTGAAGGTAATAATAAATAAGTACAAACCTTTGGATTGAAACACTGAAAGGAACTGATCGCAGGAGGAGAGTGACCAGGGATTGGCTCCATCAGCAACTAATAGCAGTCGGAGTGAGCTCAGTGATATGTCCTTGTGGTCCTTGGTGGCCAGCAGGCCCCAGTGGAGGTCGCGGGATTTCACCACCGCTATGCTGGCCCTAAATCACAAACATAATAAGTTCATAAATCCGTAACATCAAACTTATTACAATTTGGCGAAAAACTGAAACGGCCTGAGAATCAGCAATAAAGGGGACTGCTTAAATGCCAATAATAAAAAATGACAGCGGTAAACAAGTCAATTTGTGTAAGTCAGTTGCAATTGATTGTAATATCGAAAATCAACGATCATTGACAAAATTGAGTTGCCACGCAATATACAATATTCACCTGTATTTGGTGATCATGTGCATCCAGGACGCGGGGTTGACCTTCATTAGCGCGTATGGGATGAAGATGACGTGCATGCCGTTGAGCACGCTGGTCAGCACGCCGTGCCACAGGCCGACTTCGCGCTTGAAGTCCAGCACGCATACCATGACCTCGCCCTCCGTGTAGGCGCAGGCAGCTGTCAGGGCACGGCAGTGCGCTAGCATGGCAGCGCGCGATACTGTCACTCCCATCACTGGAAATCATAATAATAAATTATTGTAGTGGATTTATACATTATAAATTATACAACAAGAGACCACAAAGAAAAAATGACTTAAAGCGTTTTTGATAATAATATCACTATGCCCAAGTAAAGATAATAAAGAAAGTACTTTTAATTTTCTAGGCAAGCTTAGGAAGGGCTCAATGGTTTCAGCAGTCTGGTCTATTCAAGCTTTTACACCATTTGTTTTTCTGTGAATGGTTTTAATTTCTCCGTATATACAAATAAATCTTTCAACACGGCCCGTTTTGACATATTGTGTGTGCAGATCAATATTGTGTACATAATATATAAGTAAGAAGGTACTGCAAGAAGGTACGTTGAACAAAACAGAACATCTGTAAAATAACAGTGTTTATTATCCATAAACCTAAACTAGGCAGATATCCCGTGTATGAAATATTACTTTTAATTAATCTTTAAATTAATTTTAATGTATGTTTCTTTGTACAACTAGTACAATTAGAAATAGAAAATTTTATCATTATTTACCCGACCCATCCCCGTCGGACGTGTATTCAATATAGGCGGGTGTGTCATCCGATAGCAGAGCAGGGGGCAGCCAGTCCCGGGGGGCGCGTGCCAGGTGCTCTGTCACCGTCCACTGCAGACGTGGCCAGCCCTTGAAGCCCACCACGTCGCCCGTCGAGGATTTGGGCAGTCCTACAACAAACATCAACCATTATAAGAACATAAAGTAAGGAACTTTGGGAGTCGATACATGATAAGGCATATTTTTCAATAATGTAAACCGCCTGCTTTTATTGGTACTTACAAGAGAAACAGCTGTTTCAAAGAAGATCTGGTTTGAAAAAATTGTCATAATTTAAAACCACTACGGCTTCTGATGAATAAGGAATTTGGTGGTGAGAGACCAGAATCAAGCGTTTATGCATTACAACAAAAAGAAAGTTAAGATGCTATATTAAAAAAATGATTATTGGAGTGGCAAGAGCATAGTGGTCTTTGCAATTGACTTCGGGCTGATGCATTGAGTTTATTGTTTTTAAACTTATCTTGGTATAAATGAATAGTACCTTTGTAACAAGCCTCAGAAGTGAGAGCGACATGTATCCCCGTGGATCCGAGCAGGAAGCCAATCTGCTGTGAGCCGGCATCTCTCCGGGTCAGCGGCACCTCCACGGCCACTGGGACCACGCCGGCCTGGAGACAGCCATACCAGGCGCACATAAAGTTGATGGGGTCGTTGTTAGGGTACACCAGGGCGATGCGCTCGCCGGCCTTCAGCGGGCACTCGCTGCCCTTCCAGAAGGTCTTGTTGAGCAGGGCGTAGGCTATCTTCTGCGAGCGGCTAAGCAGTTTACCTGGAAGTAAAGGAAATACATTGTTATTTTATGAATTCTTGAACATTATCTGTTAAAAGATTCTAGACTAAAAAAAGTTACACCACTAACAAATATTCCTACTAATGAAAGCCAATATTTTCGTAATTTCAGTAAAATGCAGTTACATTGAAGTTTGTCATATTTAGGCTAAATGACACAAATATTATGTTTTAAACCGATTTTGTGGTTCAAAACAAGATATTTTTATGGTGGAATAATTTAACGAGTAAAACCTTAAATTGTAATATGTAAGTATTTAATCATTGAATACAGTATTAGAGGGAACGAATGCAAATACAAATCTTAATTTTGATTTGAGACCAAAATACCCAACCAAACTGAAAAATTATTTTTGTGGTCAAAAAATAAATCAAATATCTAGTATATGTGCTACTTTATTTATTTGGGTTTTAAATTATAAAATGTAGCCCATTAAAGATGTCAATATGTCATGATTTCAGAGACAACTTGCAATTTGGGAGGCGGGAATGGGTACCGCCGCCCCAGGAACCTTTATTGGGTAACCAACACCTCTGCCATAGGTCACCCCAAGTGGTTCGCTACGTTTGGTGATTTAGCAGGGGTGCCCGGGTTCATGGGGTGAGGTTTGTCTAGGACTTGGAGGCGGATGAACAGGACATACTGAACCGCAGATTCCTACCCACCCCTTAAACCCTTTTCCTTCCCAGAACTCTCCTCTCCTTCCTTTCCTTAAAAAAAACCCTCCACACAGCATCCCCAAAGATGACATAGGCCCTGAGGGAAATTATTTTCCTCAAGGCCTCCTGTGTGGAGCTCATGTAAAAAAAAAAAAACTTGGACAATTATTTGAGAGAAAATGATAAATATTTTAAAAAAATAATTTTACACCATTTATTATACACATACGATGAGATATACCTACAGGTAATAAAAATGTTTAAAACAAGCTTTTGATGGGCATAAATTTAAAATATAAACGATCTAAACAGGAACACAAATTTGTCAAATTTAAATTAAAATTACTAAACAACAAAAAAATGCATATTTTACAATGTTTTCAGTTTCAATTTAATTTTCATTGTAAGTACATAAGGCAAGATACTTTTTTAATAATTATAATTACCTCATAAAAAATTCTAAAGTTGCCTTCAAAATAACATGTACTAGATACTTAACATAACTTTTGATTAAAAAAATAATTATTCATTTGGTTGGGTATTTTGGCCTCAAATCCAAAATTAAGTTTTGTGTGAAAAAAAAACACATTTATTTAACTTAGTCCGATTTATTAAAAAGGTAGAGGTAAAGGACTTACCGTAGGTCAAGGAGTTGCTCATCTTTCCATTAGGATCGAGGACAGTAGCGACAGGTGCTTTGAAAGAGGCAGATCCATATCTTTGAATTGCGGCTTCCAAATTCCTGGGAAGGCCTGAGGGCACTACCAGCTGCTCTCCCACAGCAGGGGTCATGATGCCGCCTTCGGGTTTAGGCGCATTAGGATCTTTAGGATTAGCAGCGATTTCTAGTTCAATATCGTCATCCTCATAGAACTCTGGCAGTGGCCTTCGCTTGGGCCTCTTGAGCGTGTTGAGGAGCTGCTGAATCTTGGCAGAAACTTTCCAGCGGGCGGTCCCGTTATCGTCCGATCCTGTTCTCGAACATCGATTCACTCGGTCTGTGTGCGTGTGTGTGTGCGTCACGTCTGGACCTTGGCCCCCTGAAATAAGCATCATTTTAACTATGCAAGTACCAATTAGTTTACGCAATTGACATTCTTTGGAAACTTGATGACAACAAAGGAGACTGAGAGACAGAAATTCTTTTCAAATGCTAACTAACTTTCGATGTTCGGAGAGGATATGCAGAAATAATGATATGAATTGAATTTACGTACTTTGAGTTGGTGAAGGAATTGAATCTGTGTTAGCCATATTTAGTGATCAGATCAGGATAGCTAGGTACTTCTCAACTTTTCTCTTCCCCAACTAAACCTTCAGTCCCTTACACGTATGATATTTACTTTTTATCATAAAAGGCTGACGGAGAGATGTGCCAAGAAGCAGAAGAGATTGAAAAGAGAGTGTAAAATAAAATTTTGTATGTAGTCATTGGTTCTGTAGTTGATGGGGGGTTGTTAAAACTATAAAGATGAACTCACATGGCCGCATGCTGTTCATGACGTCGGCCAGGTCGGCAATCTCGCGATGGTGCTTGGAGCGGGGCGGTGGGGGGCGGCGGGGGGCGGGCGCAGGTGGTGGTGGGGCTAGTGGCGGCGGGGGTGAGCCAGACGAGTCTGAGGGCGGAGGCAGGGGGCCCCGGCCGGCACACTCCGCTACTACACTGTCGTCGTCTGAACTGGAAGCTGCAAATGAATAACATCATTAATAAATGTTGAAAATTTAACAAACCATTTAATCTTCTACTTCTCAAAATACTCATTCTCAAGCATAATATGTCAATCATATTTGTGAATATATGTTGGGCACGCGTTTGACACAATACCCGTCCGTTGAATCCTCCGATTTTAAACAAGACTTCAAATAGTATAGTAAGCGCCAATCTTTAATGCCGACCTGGTGTTGATTCAGTAATCGTTGAGGTCAAGGTCTGAAAAGCAGAATGCTGTATGCACGGGAGGAGAGAAAGGTGGTCCCATCTCTCAGCCTAAGCTTTTCTCTGTCGCATGTATGTTTTACGCATCTTTCTCTTTCGCTTACGGTCATTATAAATTCAGTAAAGTGACTGTATCTGAGCGAGAATAGATCGTATTAAGTTAAGGTCGGCATTTAAGTTTAGTGAGTACTACACAGATCTAATAAAAAAATGATGTTTCAGGAAATGATTACCAGAATGAATTCGGAACAACAATGTTTTCATACAACAGTTACTGTACATGCGTATACGTATAATACCTTTTTATTAATACAGTTTGATTTTATTATGATAACATTACATACCTACCATTTATACATGGAAAATCCATGATTTATAAACTACATACATATTATGAAGTATAATTACATTGCTGGCGTCATTTTTTTTCACAATAAAATATAATGAAGACATACTTAGTGATCTGCGATTAAATGCATGACAACAATGCAGCAGTGAGGCCATGGAATACCATCCTGAATGACAATTTATAATGATCGGTCAAAGACAAGGCTGCACAATAATTTAAAAACATATCATCCACCTTGAAATCTCAAACAATACTATTGTCACGCTGCACTTAAACACTTATTTATGACATCACACGTAATGTGCATATTACTGCAAAACTATAACTGGAAACAAAAAAAAACTTTATATAGTAATGATGGAACTTTACTAAAAACGACTGGCAGATTACAATCAGATTTTAGACAACAATCTGTTAGAGTGGAAACATGTAGGACTAACCCAATTTTATATAGAGTTTTCATGACCCAAAAACATGCAGCAGTGTTGAAAAGGCAGCTGAATGACAGAATATTTTTTGAAAAAATGACTCGAATGAACAATCGTTGGTGGTTTGCAATCGAATTAAATGGATCGAATCGATCATGATCGACTTAGGACTACTTGATGGCGATACACTGAGTTATGAAGGGCGTATAGCTAGGATTTTGTTAAGGGGGGGGCAGGTGTAGACAAACCAAGAATATATCTAAGGTAAAATGCTGCAACAAAATAATACCTGCTGGGGGGGGGAGGCTAGAGAATTTCAGAAATAGGCTATTTTCGTCTATAAAAAGACCGTCAGGCACACAAAATTCTCCCCGATTCGTGACATTCCACTCAATATTTCCAATTCAATATTTTTGTGACAATATCCTTAGTAGTATCACCTTCCCGTCAGGTGGCACCCCGGGCGGTCTGGTTATGCCAAGGAAATAAGTATTGCTTTTTTAGTTGCGGGAATACCTTTGTTCTGCCATTTTTTATACCATAGTTCGGCTTCTTGATTAAAATGACGTAAATCGTAGGCAAATCGTATAGGCAAAAACTTTGTGCTTTTTCTTTAAAATCAATTAACGACGTATTCAACATTGCATTGTACAGGGATGTAGCGACATTAATCCGAAAGGAGGCAAATTTTGGTCACCAAAACGCTGCTCCAATGTAAATATTAGGGAATCTAAATAAGGAATGATAATCGATCACTTCCAAAAATCGCTGTGTGTATAAAATGTGTAAAAAATGGAGTCTCAGCAAGGTAATTGGACCGATGTTGTTGGCAAGATACAATGCGTGGGACTTGTATATCAGTTCCAAAGGCAGCTGCAGTTCTAATTGAAATATCTAAAATATTTTGGCTCTCTATGTCTACTTGCTTCGATGATCATTTATAACAGAAATTATACCTTTAATATGACTCATACATGCATACATATTGACAATTTTCGATTGTAAAGCATTGGCAATAGGTTCCAATACGCCTGAGTACTTGGCTATCAGTTGAACACATATAATGAAAACTGTTTTAATAACAGCACAATGTAACTGATATGCACGTTTTCTTGATGCTTCATTAATCATGATCAACTAAAAAGGTAATAATAAAAATTAAATTGATTCTCACAAACAATCGGCTACCGACGTAAACTTTACGGTTTGTGAGCATTCCTGCAGCTGCCCCCCCCCCCTGCCCGTACCTCGCTACGCCCTTGAGAGTTATTAGACTCTAAATATTGGGAATGGTGTGGGTTTTACTTTCTAGGGGCAGCCGATTGTCGTGAGTTTTGATATTTGGTTCAGGCGCTGAATTATGGAAACTAAAGAAAGATAGATGATGGTTAATGGTTTCTATTCCAGAGATTCTTTTTCAGCCCATACTACCTTAAGGACTATATTTCCGCTTAAACCTCTCTTTCTGTTGATGACATTCATCGATTAGCAGAAAGAAGGAAATTTTACATGAATATGTTTAAATGGTATACCTGTATCGTGGCGGGGGCTGTCAGCCATCACAGAAGTCCTCTTGGAGGGCATGGGAAGGGAGGGCTTGGGCCGAGTCTGCATCGCCGCTAGCGCTTGCTGCACGGCCTCCTGGCGCACCTCTGCAACCAACATACGTATCAGCACACACATTAATCATCAACCATCGCATAAATGGCCGCATTGCAAGCATGCCAAACAAACAAACAAACTCTAAACTAAATACTACTGTGTAAGAGACAACAGTTGAGATGTAATAATGTAAATTATTCTATTTATCAACATTTAAAAATAAATTATACATTAAATTCATAATTCAAGCATGAAACAGGTGAATCTACATCACATTTCAAGTAGATTTTGTGAAATAACTTTTTGTATTGAATTTTGAGTAAATCGAGTCCGAGGTTGAAAATTTTTATCAAAATTCAAAAACTTTGCTCGAGGGTTAATAATATCAGCTGTTTAATGTTCTTTAAAATGCGTCGAAGCGTATACCCGTCTTTATAAGTTTCTCTAATCCTTTTTTTGCCGAAAAAAAAATAGAAAAAATTGTTAAAAAAAATCGAAATACCTACAAAAAAAATTATTTTTTTGGGTTTTTTTATGTGATGTAGATTTACCAGTTTCCCGCTTGTATTACGAATTTCCGATTGTAAATTATTTTTTTTGGAAATGATCACCAATCAAAAGTACAAAGCGATCACCAATCAATAAAAAAATTATCACCAAAAAAAAAAATTACAAAGATTAATTAATTTATTAAGGTGCATACTGATAAAGATACACAAAGAATCCTAAAAAATTACAATAAAATGAATATAAAAAAGAAAAAGCGGTTTTTTTTTCACAAAAATTAACATTACTAAAATAATAATAATTAACATTTTATAAGGCGCGCCAGATCAGATTTTTTTATCGTAGCGGGCTCCAATGGTCGGTAAGGAATCGACACAAACCGGGTATAGTCAGAAAGCGTGATACCGAGAGCGCTCCGATCCATATACATATTTATTCATTTATTGACGCCCGTACACGGGTCGGAGCGGCAAGGAGGCGTTGTTGCTTACTTCCACTGCCCGCATTCTTACTGCACCCGGTTTATGTCGATTTCATACCGACCGGCAATGGAGCTCAGTTAATGGTAGTTAATAAATTAATCAAAAATAGAAAATATTATGATGTTGAGTGATAATTACTCATTTCCAATGGCGACGATGACTAACATTCATCATAAAAGCTATATTCAAATTCATAAATAATAATAATGAACTTTCTTTTATCTAATGTCACGCGCGTTACTTACCAACCAATCATGCATTCTAATACTACTTGAGATGTATTTTCAACACTAACAATTACTTTTTATCAAGATAATATTATTAGATATATATGTAGGCACCTGCACTAAAATGGCGACTGTAATATCATCTATTCGTCAGTGAAATAAACACAACAATTTTCAGCTTATCTTTAAAAAACACTGCTAAATAGATATTACAAATAAATTTATGGTAATTATCGGTTCGGACTGGCCACGCTTATTACGAATAATTTTTAGAAAAAAACTTTAGATTCGCCTTAATTACTATAAAAGGAAACTTTTTGGCTTTGGGGCGGCGGAAAATAATGCATTTTAATTTTCAATTGCATAAAACCAAAATTCAATTCGCGAACCATCCGCGGCCGTAGCAGTCACTGTTATGGACTGTAGCCGACTTCGTGGGATACCTACATGAAATACCGCGAATCACAAACCATGTTACACAAACCTAGCGTAGCCGCTAAACCACTTGAAAACTGGGATGTTTTTCTTGCGTTGACGCGAGTAGGCGTTATAAAGGGGCACATTCTTTTGCATCACAAACCATGTTACACAAACAAGCCCGCTAGACAAATGTCATAATTTCACGAAGTCGGCTACAGTCGTATTAGCTCTTGTTAATTTATCAAGGATACCAACATAACAGTGACAGTTACGGCCGCGGATTTTCGCTGGGTCGGTTCGCGAAGTGAATTTTGGTTTTATGCAATTGAAAATTAAAATGCATTATTTTCCGCCGCCCCAAAGCCAAAAAGTTTCCTTTTATAGTAATTAAGGCGAATCTAAAGTTTTTTTCTAAAAATTATTCGTAATAAGCGTGGCCAGTCCGAACCTATATTTACCAAGTTTATAATATAAAACAGCTATAATTTAAAAATGTACACAGAAAAAAGTATGACTTAAGGCAGGTGAAGAATACAACAATAACAACATTCAAACACATTGCGTGCATTGAAATTACACCGCAAAAATGTGATACCTTGATATAAATATTAAAACAAGATGCAACGTGCAAATGAAAAGCATGACATGAAATAAAATCCATAGAAATAATTGCACAAAAAACAAGCATGCGTGATTATACTGATTATGAATCGATTAATTCCTTTAGTCCCCTTCACATCATGCACAAGAAATTTGACGTAACCATAATATTATCCTCGCATGCACAGACCTGAGACCTCACCCGACACGTACCCACAACCATCAGACGAGCAATGAGATAATGAGAATAATCAAAAGCCTTACCTAGCTGTGGTGATAATGTCAATAATATGAACTGTCTGCACAGTGGCGGATTTACCAGCAGGCTGAGTAGGCTTGAGCCTAGGGCGGCGGATTTTAGGGGGCGGCAAATTTGCCCCAAAAAATTTTATTGTCTTACAGAAATAAAAAATAAATAAATACCTAAATGTTATTAGATTTCACCACTTAACTTAACCTGTCAAAGTGGGGAAATTGACGTTTGTCAATCTTGCTAATACTTTTTTATACTACGTATTTGCGTAGGTAGTCTTATTTGGAGCGCGGTTCGGGAACGAATGACATGAGACATGACTATTCGTTAACAGTGTCTGGCCGAAATGAAAGCGCGGGCGCGCGGCGCGAGCGTTGAGCATTGAGTTCGGGAGTTGCTAACTCTGCGTCTTTTTACGTAGATCTACGTATTTTAGGTCCTTCCTGCACATCTACTATCTTCAGTCCCAGAATCTACGAATTTTCTTTTAATTTGTACAAATTTGCAAAGTAACATAACACATTAGGCTGAAGAAGCATATTTTCTGTTACTTTACATAAAAAAAACGGTGGCGCCCCCGTCTGCGGGACAAATTATGTGGCGCGGACTCCAACTAACGTTCTATTTCATACTATGAATGAGTCCACGCCACATAAGAAGTCCCGGGGCGCTAGTTTCGGGGGGGGGGGGTATGACTCCGATCCAAATTTTCGACAGAAGTACCGAATTCAAAAGAAGAAATAATATCCGTCGTTGTGTTACGTCACAAGTCTGGCAACCAATGGGAAACCTTTATTTCTGTGGTTTATTAAATTGAAAAAAATATTTTTTTTATATTTTGGTGGAAAGCAGTCACTTTGTGGTTTTGACATAAATTGAAATAAAACAATAACTTTGTTTGTAACCACGATTTTTTAAAATACCGACCGGTTTCGCTTATCACAAACATCTTCAGGGTATAAAATTAAACTGATCAAAAAATATGCATTCTGCTTATCGTATAATGTACGAAGTAATTGTTTTATTTTTTAACAATGGTTAAGAGATCTAGATATTTGTCCATAATATTATGTATATCTCTCTCTCTATCTTTACGAATCACTCTGTAAGTTTTTCTTAGCTGAACGAGAGAATTTTAAGTATTTCGAAGAAAAGGCGATGGAATTAAGCGTATCGAAGCATTACATAACAGATATCGGAAAAAGACAACCGAAAAGAAAAAAAAGATTCGACGAAACACCCGATGAAGAAATTAGAATGACTGCGAGTGAAACTTTCAGGATTAACACGTTTCTCGTCCTCGTAGATAGACTCGTGTCCGAGTTAGAAAAGCGACAGGAGGCCTATAACAAATTTAACGAGAAGTTTTCATTTTTAACTAAAATAGGTGAGTTGTCAACATCAACACTAACGGAAAAAGCATATTTGTTGGAAAAAATGTATCCTAATGATTTAGAAACTGACCTAGTTCAGGAATGCGTACATTTTTCAGGGCCACCTTACTTCTGAAGGAATTTTGATAAAACCAGATTCTGGATCATTAAAAGATCTATCATCGTTTCTGCGAAATCAGAATTTGGAGAACCTTTATCCAAACTTGGATATAGCAGTTCGCATGGCTCTGTGTACACCAGCGACAAATTGTTCGGGTGAGAGAAGCTTTTCTTGCTTAAAGCGGGTGAAAAACTATCTACGATCTACATTATGCCAAGAAAAGCTAAATGCCTTAGCTCTTTTGTGCATAGAGTCAGGACTAATGAACAAAATTTCATTCGACGACATAATTGACGATTTTGCGGATATAAAATCGCGCAAAAAGGTCATGTGAAACATTAATAACTTTTATTTAAAAAAAACATTAAGCCAGCGGCTGAGAATAAAAGTTTAAAAATGCTTGCAACTGTATTAAATAAAAAATTTAATATTGATGTATTTTATTCAAAACTTGCTTTAATGTATACCTACATTCAAGTAAGCAATAAAAATGCTCAAAACGCACGATGATAAATTATTAAATATCGTGTACTTCTTGTAAGTATTTTTTGATCATAAGTAATTATGATTTTTCAATAATGTCTAAAGAATATAATTCTGTAAAAAAAAAATATATATTTTAGTTTGTAAGACCTTAAATAAATAGAAAAACTGAGGTATTTTTGTCACAACACACGTTTTCGGATTTATTTTTTAATGATTGTGTTTACCAGATTGTGTATTGATTTATTTTTTTGTATGATTATATGATTTGAAATTTGTGTTGTTTAATAGAATCTGTCGTTTGAAAATTCAACAAATCTGCCAACGACCAACGGTATAACCTAAGTATATTAAAAATGAACATCGTTTTTAAAATTTTTAAAACTGCCTTTACCAGATAAAATAACAATCTTTATAAATCAATTTATATTTTTTTTGTTAAAAAGAGTCAATACGTCTAGAACGTGATTTAAAAAGGACTAATTTCCGGTATTCTCTGGTAATACAGTCTTAATAACTTAATTGATTTTATTGTGATCATCAAGCAGATTGTTAACAGATAATTTAACAGGAATATTGTTTGTATTTTCGTTGTTTTTTTTGGGGTGTTGTGCCGTGTTGCGCTACCTCCTTCTTTAGCCGACGTTTCGGACAGCGTTGCAGTGTCCATCATCAGGATCCTCCTTCTTTAGCCGAAACGTCGGCTAAAGAAGGAGGTAGCGCAACACGGCATAACACCCCAAAAACAAACAACGAAAATGCTTTTGGCCGTGAAAATCTTAAAACATTGTTCGTATTGTTTTTAAACTATAAGTCCAATAAAAAATATTTAACATTTACCGAATGTACATTATTTTTTAATTTGTTCATTCATATTGTGTACGAGTGGTTTACTATGATGTTATACTATGATCCCTAGTTTACATTCATTCCAATAACGGAAAAATCTGATATAATGAAGACAATAATTAATGGTACCTACACATACACAAGCCGTGTTATTCCATGCAAGTTGCAATTTCATTGACAAAAAAATTAATATGATTATGAACTACACGGAGAAAAATATTATACTGAAAATGGTCTTATTTTTTAAATAGTGATAATATTCAGTTTTTAATGTTGAATCAGGAATAAAAAGTAACAATAATTATCAAGCTTCAGCAAAAATTATATTTCTCAAGTTACCAAACTTTACTTACGGGAAATTCAAAAACTTACAAACCGGCTTAGTAAATTTTCAAACTATTTATCTGTTTTTGGCAACCATATATCAAAAATTAGTACAAGTATTCTTATATAGTTTAATAATTGTCTAGAAACTGTGCACTTATTTTTTAATCCAATGATGTTAAATATCAGTATCTTCACTTGCTTACTAGAAATTGAGCAAGTTTAAAAATTTCCGCCAACTTGCAAATTTTTGTAAATCCTTTTACAATCAGTTTCGACTGAAATAATAAATGAATAATGTTTGTAAATAATCAATTACAACTATAACATACAATTTTATGTGTAACGGAAATTACAGGATGACGGAAGGAATAAAATTACAAAAACTACATAATACGTATCCTGAAAGTCTCTAGCCACCCCCCTCCCCTTCCCCTAAGATGGATAATTTAAACCGTTAATTTGGCCCGCCTGTGATTTTAAACCGTTAATTTGGCCCGACTGTTGAAAAAAAATGGGCAGCCTTGGTGTAGGGTATCGAAGGTCAGAAGGGGCGGCAAAATTTGAATAGCCTACTGGCGGCAAATGTGTAAATCCGCCACTGTGTCTGCAGAGAAACGGGAAACACACTAATAATTTATTATGATCAACCTCGCGCCTAGCGGCTTGAAGCGCTTTGGAATTCCTAACATTTGTCCCACGTTTGAATGAAAGTGAATTTGTTACCGTATTACATATTATATGCGCTTGAGAAACAACACTGAAGCGGAATCGGTTAAATAACCAGCAAAAACACTCCACGAAGATACTTCACACCAATATTATTGTCTGCCACCTTTATCTCCAAGAAGAATACACCTCCGTATTCTAAATCGCGATTGTTACGATACATCCTCGATACGATACATAACAATCTCCACTCCCAATTAGAACGTAAAAACAAACATTATTGTTCCGAAAGAATAGTCACTAGTCACCCAGTCGATGACAACTCCGGCTCCGAATGATGACTCGCAGCACGCAGCACTCAGGTATAATTTCTACATTTGACACTTATCTAATTTCCAAAGAGTGCCAATTTGAATGCGATTATAATGCCAGTGCGTCATTGGACGTCGAATCGTCCCTAACACTGACACTTGTTTGAACAGTGATTTATTTGGCCAGTGTCTCGTCAGTTCCCTGGTCAGTGCAAGAAAGCGAATGATTGAATAATGCAAGCAACCCGTGACACTTGGTGGGTACCAACTCACTAGATATAGGTAGATGCACACAACGAAGAAAGTGTAACCCGAGCGAACTTGTCTTCGAACACAACACCGACAAACTGATACTGAGAGACCCTCTCCCCGAAGACATTGTGCTTTGTTGATAATCTATAATCTGTAATGCTAATAATATTTCAACCTATTGACTTGTTAATTTATCGTTCGATTTGATGCACATAATATTGAAAATAAAGGGCAACAACACTCAAGTCAGTCACGTATACAAATGAACAATAATACTTTAAGTAAATACACAGATAATGATGTGTCAGCTAAATATTATGATACTAAGTATTGCGGCAATACCAATTCATTATAATAAATAAAGCTGTAAATATTACACACCCACGTAAAAAAAATTCTGATGAAACTTTATGCATACTACATTACATAAAATAATGAAATACAACAACACGAATACGGACGTAAAGTGATCAAAGGTAGGAACAAAAAAATAATCCAAAGACTAAATATAATTACATTGGTATTACGTGTCATAATATGCCTTCCATCGATGTTGTATGAAAAACTGTTAAAATCTTGTTTACGTAGTCATTTTCATTTCTGGTAAACGTGACGTTAGTACCATATACATATAAGCAGATATATTTTCAAGTTTAAAATAAGCTTACCAAATACCAAACGGATCTTCGCTTGAACAAGACAATTGCGGTAATTAGGTACTACAGTTACCACCTACGATAACCTTACATTATCAAAAATGACTCAAAAATTTATTGATACGTGGGTAATAGGAAAACAGTGAATGCTTATTATTAAAATCAGCGTATGAAGATCACGCTGATTATTTTTAAATTATTAGGTACCTTTATTCAATGGCATAAGTTTGAAATTTTTCAAAGTATAAATTTTTTTCTTTGGTTAGTTTATTGTTTGTTTTTACGATCAGGCTAAGCGCACGAGCTTGTCACGAATCCAATAGTCTTTTTGTGCGACCTGTAATAAAACTCTGTATTGATAAAGCCAATCCCCATTTCCACATGATACTCGTAAATCCATGTTATGCCATTTCTATCAACTGTACACAACACGATAACAAAGATAGTTGGATGATAGTATAACATCCCACAGAAGGAATAACTTAGAGGAAAGATATTAGATTCATAAAGAAAGGTTCGACGAAAGCTTTTTCTGAGTATTTTCACTGAAAATAATATTAAGGCAGAAAGGAGAAGATTGAGAAGACAAGAACTCATATTTCTATTTAAAATTCCGGAATGCAGGAGTTCAGTCAGAACGATTCGATTTAGTACGAATCAAATGTTACCGAAATGTTCTAACTGAGAATATAATATATTTATAAATATTAAGTGAGAAATAGGAAAATAATTTATATTAAACATTCCCCACACCACAACGCTTGGAGAAGGTCAGAATGATTCCTCGGTCTTATTGTGATGTTATAAATAATATAATAACAAATCCATTCAAGTTGTGACGTCATGAAATGATTTCGTCATAGAACCAAACCGGCAGCTTTCCGCTTCGGAACAATAAAAAGTTCCTTTCGAAATGCAACCACGGGCGCGGGCGATACCATTCGAGAATTTATTTATTTATTTAAAGGTACGTACATCTATAGGTATAAGTAGGATTTACACATACTTTTATTGTACCTTTCACTATGTCGAGACAGGCCATTTTTGTTATAACCGCAGGTAAATTTGTCGATGAGTTTAATTTCGATAGGTACATCTTTTGATAAGTTGGAAGCAAAAACAATTGATTGACGAAATTAAATCAGGTTGGCATCGGTATTAATTAAAAGCGAGACAACTTGTTGAAGAATATTACCAACAACTGGTCAATGGTGGGTTTCTCTATTGTAAAGAGAATCGAACATGTTGTGCAAGGGAAGCAAGGTGGTTTGAAAAAAAACGAAGTACGAAACAGGTAGCGAGTTCTACGGACGAGTATAATAATATACAAGTTTCAACCTACGACTAAAATATTTCAAAAATAAGAAACTAAAAAAAAGAGAAGACAAAACAAAATTGAAATTCATCACAAAAATATAAAATTTTTATCATTCAACGCGTTCTAATTTTATTTTTCTAGGATATGAGAAATCAAACAAATTTGAGGCTAGCTGTTTCACGGAATTGAACAGTTCATCAAATTTCAAAGTTAATATTCAAGTTCTGTGAAACAACAGTGCCACAATGGAATGTGAAAGTTTAATTCAAGTTGTGTGAAACAGCTGCCAAATAAAGGAATAATAGCAGAACTTGAATATTGACTTTGAAATTTGATGAATTGTTAAAGTTCAGTGAAACAACTGGACCTCTCTTAAACATCAAAAAGCTTTTTAAATTGAATTTATCAGAGTAAGCCAACACTCGCAGCACTACGGCGGCAAAAGCGAGATTTTCAAATTAAAACTTGTAATCAAGTTTTGATAAGCCACGTGCCAGGTTAAAGTTGAATGCAAAAGAAAAACTGTAGTTATTACTGATGGAAATTTCTTCTCGTCGAAACTTTTATATATCATTGTCGAAGATTTTATTAATGCTGATTGAACGAACGCTTCTCAATAATAATTAGTTATGCAACTTCTATTGTCTACTCTTGAAATTGAAGGGAATTGGTTCGAGAGAGGGCGGGGTTCAGAGGGGGGAGACAAGATTTAATAGGTATTCCAAGTGGGTAATAAGTATGCCCAATGTACAGGCTTGACTCATGTTGGGTAGGTAACTTTGGAGGTGGAGTTTCTTGTATCCATGTTTCCACCAAGAAATGGATATGACGTGAAAGCGATGAGATTGCTTTGAGTCGGAACCAAACTCCTGCAGGCGAAATAGTTTTGTTTGAAAATTAAATCCTCGGGGCTAAATGCAAATGTCTCGTTTAGATGCTACAACATCTCGATTTATTCCCCGTAAATAGAGGTGACCGAAACAGACATAACAGCAAATAATGTGGCTAACTAAAATGACTCGATACAAAATAAAACGACCTGAATACAAAGTGAAACTAAAATCCACTTATTTCAATATATAATTTTACACAAACCCAGAAGTTATTATTTCAGAAGAATTATTCCACGGGCTGCTACTTCTATTTATCTTTTGTATAATGTTAATGTAAGTACTTGCATACTGCTTACTAACCCCGTATGCATGGACATTGGAGGGTCTAAGGTCGTTCAAATAAATGTAGCTTCGTTCAAAAAAAAAGTAGACACTTGACGTGTGCGGTGAAGTAGGAAACCATATGTTTCCTTATAACGCCGTTGGGAAAGTGGTGGGTCCCCTCCAAAACCCAGAAGTAGATAGGATATTATATTTTATGAAAATGTGCAGATGAAACAACTATATAAAACCTTAAATTTTTTAACAACAACTAAAAAGCTTAGTTTAATAGGTAAATAACTTTTTTGTAAATTCAGTAGGCAAATTAATCATGTAGGTACATAAAGCGTTAAGGAAACTAATAGGTTTGAAACTCTGTAACCAAAAGGTTATTACTTTTTTCGACTTCACGCCGCTAAATTAATGTATTGTATGCACCTAAACTGGATGAGCACCACCCGTCTAACCTGATTTCAACGGGGTTTTGACCGATTTACGAATTTTTTATCAATAACATATTATATTTTATAGATTTTAAAACCTAGCGGAACGCGCACGGGTTTCTAATGACTGTTATTATCTGCCATACACATTTAAATGGCGCCCATCAATTTTGTAAGACCACGCATACATGTACCTAGGCATTTACCTAATAGGAATTTATGTAGGTCTATATCAGTTTGTAGGGGTGCAAAAATCGTAAATAATTTATATTTATTCTACACGACCTGACGACATGTCATAAGAATCCGACAATAAAATCGGGGTTCCTATTCATATGCTCTGTTCACATTGGTTGTCAAAATGCTTTTTCTAAAATTTCGTCAAATGTCACCATTGTTACCACGGTAATAACACTGTCATTGAATAGGAAAAGACAATGGGACATTTTAACGCTCAGTCATACGAGCGGTCATCATGACCTTAATTAGGTCGAATTTTTTTTATATTGAAAATAGTAAATTTCCGACATCATTTGGTGGGCGAAGATAGCTCATTGTTAGCAAGCTGAGCGTAATAAATAGGCAGTTTTATTTTGTAACTTTGAAGACTTAAGAAATGGCTTACAAGGGAGAATTGGGAGGTCACCATTTATAAATCAGAGCCAATATTTGTTCGATTAACAAGAATTGCGTTACCTTTAAACCAATTCGAATGGAGATGAGGAATTAAAAGAGAGGAAGATGAGGTCCACAAACATGAAGTTGAGGATAAAAAAAAAGTAAAGATGTGGTCAACAAACGTGAAGATAAGGAAATTATAAAAATTATGATTTAAGAGCGTTTTCCAGCCAGCGGCCGAAAATCCAAATTTCGTCGAAAGTTGTTCTTACGATCGTACAGGGCGGTTACAATGAGAAAGATTAATTATTTTCCGTACCAGGTTTTTAAAATTATAACTCAATATCGATTTTATTTCATTCCAAATTTGCTTTAATTTAAACCTACATCAAAAAATGTTGAAAGGCGTGATGATAAAACTATTAAAATAATGTACTTCCTGTAATTATTTTTTGATTATAAGTATTTATCTTTTTTCAATAATGTCTAAGTTAAATAAGAATGTTAAAAAAAACTGAAATATATTAGTTTGTAAGTGCGCAAATAAATACACAAACGGACCAATTTTCGTCAAGAAACACATGTACGTATATATTTTTTAATGATTTTATTTAAACTAAAATTAAAATTCTCAAACATGCGATACCCAGATAATGTATTGATTTATTTTACTGAATGATTTTTATATGATTTGAAATGGGTGTGGTATAATACAAATTCTTTTTTGAAAATTTAACAAATCTGCCAACGACCTATGGTGTAACCTTATTACACTAAAAATAAACATTTTTTTCTCAAAATTTAAAACATGCGAATGCTAGATAAAAGAACAATCTTTTGAAATCCATTTTAAATTTTTTGTAGAAAAGAGTCAGTACGTATAAAATCTGATTTAAAAATGACATATTTCTGGTTTGCTCTGGTAATATCCTCTTAATACAAACACAACAATCCACATCGGAACTGAAATCCCTAGTGATGAGATCTGTGAATATACTAATATTATACACCTTTAATATTAGTCATAAAAAACAACATTTATGCAGTTCACACGCGGTAGAAGTGATATCTTCAGAAAACTAAAATAGACAAGAGTGGGGAGGGTACGAAGCACCGCACAAAGAGGAGACCGATTAATCCATCTCATTCTCTGGCAGGCTAAATCCTATAGATGTATGTGTTTGTATCTTTTAGTGTCGATTTTTCGTTTAATCTAATTTCAAATCACAACGGTGCTAAAGAAGTTTTCACTTCAAAAAACACAACAATACGCCGCTAAATTATCCACCATTAGTATATTTTTCCACTTGGACAGGAATAGCCCGCATTCTTCCGCTCGAGGGCCGAAGCATAAACTTCCAGAGTCTAAGAAGAAGTCAGTGTTCCCCACCGTCCCCCGATACAATTATTGATAAAGAGATAATCTATCTGATCTGCGGGAGGCGGAGGGCGAGCGGGCGGAGTGCGGGGCGGGGAGGGCAAGAGGGGGGAGGATGGACCGGTCGTAGCCTCCGAAGCGGACGAACCGGTTTTTTTCTTCTCAGGGAACACCGAGTTGTGCCCGCGAGCCAAAAGGCCGGGGCCCAGTGGAGGTATGAGTGGTAAAAAAAAGCAAGCAGCAAAGCTAAACTGTCACGGCCAATCCGTATTTTTTGAGTTTTTTTGGTAGCGCAGTAACTTATTCAGCTATAAAATACCTACCTACCCCTTTTATTTAATAAAGCGTCCTTGAGTTGATTTTGTCATGTTCGGGGGGATCAATTCAAGACGAACTGTAAGCAGAATTCTTGCCTGAACAGACTATGCAATAGTTACAATAGCGTATTATCCAAGGTGGACATTTTCATTTGCGAACTACCAAATATAAGGGGTCCATAAAACAGTAGGTATTATTTCTCTGATGTTTAAGAAAGTTTTGTTTCTATTGTTTATAATTATAATTCTGTTATGATTTGATTTGTATGTACAACCTGTCTTCTTCACCTATTACCTGATAGCCAGATACTTCCCCATCTCCTTCCCCACCCCACTACCTGCACAGTCTCACAACGTACCCCAATTGGGGATGTCATAGTCTCACTGGCTCCAGAGGGGAGCAGTTGGGACCGTTGTGCGGTATTCACGTAAAAAATTAATTTAATACAAACTTAAACATAAGCAACATGATACACAAACAGTTTTAATTCTTTGGAATCTGAAGTCAAGAAAAAAGGGGTGGCATTACTCAATTAAGCTGGGGATCTATTCTACGAACTATTTCATAGAATCTACGATATAGATCAGTGAGAACAGACTTTCTATGCGATAGAAACCCAAAGTTGAATCAATTTCATTTAAGACTACAGAATAGAAAGCTGAGAACCTAGCATTAGTGATTAAGGGCAATGATTATACAATTTATTCATTTACAACGGTCTAGTAAAAGCCCAACTTTAAGACTGATCTGAACATGGTACGATTCATTCTCGCACAGTTACTGACCTTACAATGAACGTAAGCGAAAGAGAAAAATGCCTAAAAACATGCGAACGTGCAACAGAGAAAGGAGTGGGCGGGGGGGGGGGGGGGGGGGCACTTTTTAAACCTTAAACTCACCAATTGCGACGATTTTTAATCAACGTCAGGCCGGTCGTAATGTTTGGCATGTACTGTAAGAATGCTAGAACGCTCTTATTTTCATTTATATATTGCTCACAATATCTAAACCAAAGTGCAACACAATTAGATGTAAAAAAAATCAACTGGGCTTGTGCCCCGGAGCTTCGGCGATAATAATATTTCCTCAATAGTCGTGGCAGTGGAACCCAGACCGCATTATTTTGTATTCGGCGTTGTCTCATTCAAAGAAGCCAAATAAGATATTCGCAACTTTAATAAAAAGCTCTCACTCACAATATCCACTTAGAATCTAAACATACCCAGAGTGGATATCTTTCGGTACCGTTTCACCGCACCGCGAGACGGATGGGCCGAGTTCGGCCAGCAAACAAAACGGGAATTTTCGTTACCCAACTCCAAATTGTGAGAAACCAAAATGATTGATACAAGGCTGTATTTGTTTATATTATAAATGTACCTGAAAAAGGTCGATCGTTTATTGTGTTACGAGTCGATTGTTGGGTTATTGAAAAGCTTTACAAAAAATATGTAGGTGTACGAGACGTTCGAATAGAAGATGATTTAAACTTTAAACATTTTATCGAAGCCTCGTTACTAAAACGCTCTTAATGATTCAGCTAATAATAAATTACGTTGACAATATTTACAAAAAAATAATACCTAAATCCTATTGAAACCTCTGGAGTTAATTTTTTTTAAGTAAAACTTCTTTACGCACGCTTGACTTGGGGGACGAGAGCGTTACGAAAAGCGAGGCGAACGGTAGTTGAGAGGGAGATAAAAGTTAGTGAATATAGAAAGAGAGAGAGAGTTACGTTTCGTATATTACTGTAGGGGCAAGAGAGAGAAGTGCGAACACACATTTTCTTTCTCTCTTTCTCTCATAACCAGTTACGTTTCGTATATCTAAGACACAGTGCAGGCCTATTGTCTGTATCACACTGTAGGAGCAAGAGAGAGCAGTGCGCGCGCACATTTTCTTTCCTCTACCTATCATATACATGGAGCTAAAGAAGTTTTACTTCAGTCGTGTGGTCTAATGCACACTCGTTTTTTTTAGATATTTAGGTATTGTAGAAATTAAATAGCTCATGGGTTTAATTAAAAAATTCTACCATTGTATTTTTGCCAATGGCAGAATCACGGTTATGTCATTAGGTGGAGAAACTTATTTGAAATTTATTGTGAAATGTGTTTAAAAATCTATTTCCTCAAGTCAGGAACGTTCGAGTAGGATAAGACACAATCAGGTGAATTAAATTTATAAATTAACTTGTCGGGTCATGTCAAGAGTCAGAATAACAGAAGAGTATGTGACGATATTTATAATGTGAATGAAGGAGTGTAGGTCGTGATAGAGTTGTGTGGCGGTCTATCCTTCCTGCCGACTTTTTTGTTTTCTTGGGCATTAACTATGTAACAATTTCTAGAAATTTTGTTTTGAAGACTTTTAATTTACAATGTTCATGTTATGTTGACTCCTTTTTTAATGTTCGCACCGTACTTTCCCTCCCCCAAAATCCCCCCTTCCACTACCCCCACCTAATTAAATTTAATCATTTTTGTACTTGCATAGAATTTTTAAGTTAGTTTTAAGTTTGCTAGTGAATGATACGGATGTGTCGAAACCGGTAGCAGAAAATTTAAAATTTAAAGTAACAAATGTACATAAAAAATTAAAACTCTTCGAAACAAAACTTACTGCCTACCCCTACCGAAAAACTAATAAATATGTTAATATTCATAAATTACCATATTAGAGGCTAATGAAAACTGCAATCAAAATTAAGCGCTATTTATAGCTAAGTAGCATCTAGATATATATTTTTTAATTAGATTCTGAGCCGATTTTACCTTGAGAAGAAATATTTATATGGCTAACATGGACTAAAGAGGTCAAAGGCCAATTGTTTGGAATGGCCTTCGAAACATATCATGATGAACGTTATAAACAATCTGATTTATATTATCTTGATAAATACTAATTGAAAACATAATTGAGTCAAAATTTATACGACCTATAACACTGTTATTTATAAAAGCTCTAGTTCATAATAGGAAATACGAATATGGTCAAACAATCAACAAATCGATGGAAAATATTAATTGAATTCCGGACCTATTTTATCCACAGACAGAAAATTTATTAAAATAATAACATGTCAAACGTTTTGGGGATTTGGATCATATAAAAAATGCATTTAAATAAGTCGAACATGCGACGCTGAAGACAATTTGGTAAAAAATTCCGACGCCGAAAAAGAAATGAAAAACAATAGAAACCAAAAAGGAACCTGATTGTAGTCACAAAATCCGGTTACACGTAAAAGTGTTAACTCTATCTGGTACAATACTCAGATTACTTATTAATATCACCAAAACAATTATAATGCAGAAAAACTTGTAAATATGAATTAAATAAATGTTGATTTTTTCTGGGTTACTAGTAGAATATTTCAAAATGTCATATTAATGTACCGGACCTATGTGCCTCTCGGTCTTATTTTTATTATGTAAAACATAGTCACGTAAAAATAATAATATAATTAAAAAATAAATATTTGGAGATGCCTGACTAATCAACTAGACGATCGAGTTATATTAAAACAAAATTCTACAAATTGGATAAGAAAACCAAAAATGTGAACACTTTTTGTGAAAGTTAAATTGCCAATCTTCTTTCTGGCTGCTCAAAATATCATCACAACTTCTTTAAATAATAATTTTGCATATGTTAGAAATATCAAAGTATATTTGACTAAATAAAAGATGAAACTCGTGTAAATAAGTGTTTGCATTAAACATTATTGAAAAATAAAACAAGTAATAGATTAGAGATTAGATGTAATATTATCAACAGACCTGTGCAGGCGGCCAAAAAAGGAATGAACTAATTATTTTTTAAATAAAAAATAATTTTATGTACAATGGCGGAAGGATTTAATCAGTACTCAGTGACTAACTAAATGTTAACAGCGGGAACTGTCTCATAAATAAGGTGGGTGAAAAAATAATGAATGGGTTCCTTTACAATAGAAGTTGTAGGTATCATGCCATGGTTGTTTACGATCGACTACGCAACAACTTCGTAAAATGATTCTGTCCACAGTTCTTTTAATTAATTATTAATTACAAGTCGACTGATTTAACCAGACTGAAATATAAATATCAAACCGCAGTGGCTGCTTTCTACCGAAATATAAAAAAATAATTCTTAACCCTCTCAGGGAGAAATAATTATGAAGGAAGTAAAAAAAAAATTATTTTTTTGTGAAATATATAATCTATAATAATATTCCAAATGTGGTTAATTTAGAGAGAAAAAATCCTTACTTAGGAAATAAATTATTGGCCTCACACGAGGAATAACCACTTATAGCAGTAAAAATATATAATTTTGGGCGCAAACAACCACAATTATATCACAGATACTTTTATTATTACACATAAGACAAATAAAAAAACAAACAACAAATCTGAACAAAACTTCAAAACGCCCTACTGTCAAAATCCTCAGATTAGTAAAAGTAACAATAACTAATAACAAAATAATGTAAACCATGTCCTAGATAATCTAGATTACCTATCTTCTGGTTACTATGTGAATATACTACACTTCTTCAACTCAAACGCAAATTTAATAAAATACTGGCTTATATCCAGGATAGTTTCAAATGCGCAAATTAGTAGCTGCCCTCAATGAGACCAAAGGGCGTGAGAGGGTTAATGATTGAATTTTTAAACAGGACGCTAATTAATGTACCATATTGAAATACTCATACGCAGGAAAAGAAAACCACAAATATATTTTTTTTTTTTCATGAGGGAGTTTTATATGAGAATTTCACTAGTAAACTTAAATAACAATGAATTATTGATTACAAAAAGTAGAATTTCTATGTTATAAATTGATTGTTATTTAATTACTCGAAATTCAGGATTCTAAAATGAATACCAACTATACAAATCAAAAAATTGTAACGAAAAGAAATCTAATAGCGGTGTTAATATTTTTTTACTGTTTCAAGTCGTTTGTAGTCTATAGAATTTACAATTGAATTGCAATAGCAATTGCTGAATGCTAAAAACAGCAATTTCCCATTAGAGCTCATAGAAATTCAACTCTTAACGGAAAGCATAGATGTCTTCTAAAAATGGGGTGTTCTATTTGAATTTTGAATATATATCATGGCATGATATTTGTTTAGAAAATGTTAGCAACCGCGAAAGTTAACATTATACACGCCATCACAGTAAAGTCGAGACGTCAGCCAGGGCCGCTCAAAGGACCTAAATGGTAGTAATTTCCCTAGATGGTTATGGAAAACAAATTGCATAACATAAACAATATATGGACGGAAATTGGAATGGCGGAACTAAGGTAGATACAACATAACTCATTTGAAGGAGTGGCGGGAAACATTCAGACACGAAGATAACGATGGAAAGAATGCGAGAACTAGGTACTAGCAAAAGATAGAAGATGCCGTGTCAACTTCCCAATAATAGTCGACTTTATATTATGCATAATTTTGTCTATACCAATGTCCTATCAAAGTTTTCAAGAGCGATAAAAATAAAATTTGATTCGGCTAGGTATTTTTATACTCGATTTTTTGTTGTTGTTTTCTAATTGCAGCATTTTGTCAAACAAGTTAGAATATTCAATAGTTTGTCCTGAAAAATCGTGAAAATGCGTACGTGCTGTACCTCATTTACCTTTAGACCAAGGGTGGCCAAACCGCGGCCCGCGGGCCGCATGCGGCCCGCTGGGTGTCTACTTATGGCCCGCGGAGCACATGCAGTCTTTCTTTTCTTTTAGTGTACATAAAACCACCACAAGAACATTCCAACGTGTGTAGTTCGTATCATATCTCATAAATGGAAGAATCTCAGTATGTTGATTCGACTATCGTGACAAGTTCTTCTATGGTATATACGTGTTAACAAATAATCACAGTTAAAGGAGAAATTCAATCAGGTTGGTTTGGAAGAGTTTTACAAAACATATTTGGACAAGGAGAAATATCCTGCATTTTACAAATATGCTCTCTATCGATGATTTCGCTATTTGAAGACTTAACGTGTGAACAGATTTTTAGTCGAATGAAGTATATTAAATCTGAAATGAGAACACGATCACTGATGAGCATTTGGAAAACTGTTTGCGTACTTTAGCAACAACATCAATGGTTATCAACATTGATGCACTTAATTCTGACAAACAAAATCACACATCTCACTAACATTTATTATATTTTGTTTATTTTTTATTATTTTTTTTGTATTGCCCAACTCTTATCTAATAAATATGTTTGATTCTCATTTTGGTTATATTATCTTTAAAAAACAATATATTTTTCAAAGAAATTTCGTTGTGCGGCCCGGTAGGAAATCTAATTTCTAAAATCTGGCCCGGCTGCTGAAAAGGTTGGCCACCCATGCTTTAGACCAATACATGATAATGTGGTCTTCCCCCATTCCCAGTCCATCATAAGTTTCCCAATTTCATTTACTTACTCTAATTTATACATTTGCTCCTTTAAGAATTGCCACGTGGAAAGAACCCAACGTAAATATCGCAAGGTACAGCCATTACCAATTTTAAAAAACATAAATCATTCATTGCCACACTGGCGATGGTGATAATACCTAAGATGCGCGCACAATATTTTAAAAATTATATTGTAAATTAAAACTACATTCAATTGCAAACCGCCCTTGAGAGTAACCGGCCGAGGCTATCAGTTGTAGCTAAACGCTAACATTAGATACCGCTGTCGGCCGCATGTATCTGTATTACCTCCGCCACAAATACCTATGGCTGACATTTAGTTTGACGATACTTAGGCGAAAGAATTCACCCAATTCGTCTCAGAATAGACATCGTCTAGCGAGGCGGGAAAAGTACCTAAATTTGTATCAAACTGGGTTGCCGGCAATGAAATGATATAATGACGATTTAAAAACATGCACAGGAAGAGTTCAGATACACATAATAATTATAATGTAGACAATTTCAGGCTCATTGGCACATTGATTTTTAACACACAAAAATATCATAACGAATACCATCACCACACTAAAGAGTTATTTAATATAGTAACACTCTAATACTACAGAATTATGCATGTATGTAAGTAAATACAGATAAAATAAAGTATATGAAGAGGGTTGAAAGATAAATAAACGAGTAAGAAATTATGTTTATGTATTTGATAGTAAAATAACTTTCTACGATGTTTTTAAGCTGTAAGGTTGATGTAGCCAGCCACTTGTAGCTATACAGGATAAAATATACATACACATAATATAGTGATTGAATTAGTCAATAAAGAAGATCAAATATAACACCTGGCAATAAAACATTAGCACAGCTACAATGAGATGAGCCGATACTAAGTGTGAAAAGAACATACTCGCAAGTAGTAAGTACAAAGAGAGAAATTTAAGTTCATGGTAAAAACAAAAAAAAATGGGAGAGCTCAAATGAGTGATACTCCAAAGAAGCCATGAATAGAACAGGCATATTGCCCCTAAAGCGGATGCATTGGTATGCTGAAGTGATCGGCTATTGAAACTAGAGTCCAGAAGATGCGGCGAAATGAGAGCTTTATGAAACATATTACAGAAAGCCAGCACAACAGTGCAAAACGTGGCGCAGGTGGGTATGATTGATCTTGAAATGGACAGAAGTCAAAGTACACATTGCGAGATCTAAGAGAGTGAGAGAATAGAAGAAGAGTAAGACCTCAGCCCGTACATTAGCCTACAGAAGTGTCCATCTCCCTGGTGATATCGTACCTGAGTGGTAGCGGGTCTCGTTGCGGGTGAGCCTCCGGTTGCCGCGGCTGCGCAGGGCCGACGAGCCTCCGCCAGGACTAGAAGTGCCCCCCCGTCCAGAGCGCGAGCCTGCGCCCCCAACACGTGCAAGACAAACAGACAATGCTCAACACAACACACAACCAACACGCGACCCACGGGGCTAGCCTCGCGACACCGCGCCCGTGGCTACACGAAGAAGGCAAGCAAAGAAAAAGTACAAAATTAAAGCTTTCATTCCGCCGAGCACCTGATGAAAGAGGGTACTCTTTGGTCAACAATCTTTCTCGGTATATATTTACACTTGTTTATCAAGTAGAAACGCGTAAGGTTTCAATGTTACATGGATTGTTCAACCCAAAAAACGAGCACTTTAACTTAAGTATCATAGGGAGGTAGTTAGATGGGACTTTTAGATCTTCTTGATTAAGTATTGTGCTTTCTTGATGTTGATTTCTCGTAGTGGAACATCGTTGTTAAGATTAAAATCAGTAGGTTTATGATTCCCTTTGGAAGCGATGTATTACAACGACTTCCGTTTTCACAATATGCAAATGAGCAGAACGTGATTAAAACTAGTTTTTTTGTGAACTATTGAGGCGGATGAAATCATAACTACGAGATTCCACTTCAGGAATGCTTTATGTAACAAGTGAAAACAAAGAAGTACCATCCTAAATATATGCTGGCCGGTATGAAACAACTATTTACAGATGAGGCGGTGAAATCTAGATCTAGGCGAAAGGTGAGATCTGTTATAACTTGTATGTAATGGTAGTTTACGGAAAAGAGTGGGTTACAAATTAATGTTTTTTAATAATAATATCATTAAACATGGATACTATGAAACACTCTTCGGCTAATTATCATTTGAAGGTTTATTTCATAGAATTTACATAATCACAAGAAATCATTTACAAGGCGATGGCCTATTCAAATGATTTAAACTTCACCGAGACAAATAATATACATTTCCAAAAATTATTCGTATCCGAAGGATTGTTAGTAATTAGTGAATTTGAGCACAACGAGGGCCAATTCCGGCATTACGTACTATTTGATAGTGCATGCTCAAAGAGAATACTTCAAACAACGCCGAATTGGGGCGGTTGTTTCATTATTTGTAAGCAAGCGGAGCCAGATAAACTTTTGATTGGACAGGATGCAATCATGAAAATATCGTCACTGTACATATTGACTGTCCAAACTTAAAAAACAAATATATCAGAATTATTTTGTTCAGGCAAGACACGTATTTAGATTGCCAAATGAAATTATGGCAGTTTTTGGGTAATGTAGAAAAGAGATATAACTTTTCTAAAAAGTGATTATTTTTCCGGTGCAAGGCGAAAGGTTGAGAAAGTCCGGCTGTAGAGATCAAAAGTTCTCCCTCAACAGGTCTCTCCCGATCCGGTCGGCCACCCAGAAAGTGAGCAAAAGCATCCGCCGCCAAGATCTAGGCAAACCTCACCCCTTGAACCCAGCTCTCCCTGTTAAGATGAATATATACGTGAAATCCTATTTAGATACTATTTTGATTCATCTTTACGACAAATCGGCTTACAGTATGAACATCAAAAAATATGCTACGGATAAATCGAAGCTTTTACTAGCGTTTCTATTGATTGGAATTACAATAAAATTATTATTTATGGAACAAAAAATGTAAGCTTAACCACCAAAAAAATGTTTTTTCATGACTTAACTATGAAGTAATTAATACAAGAAACAATTTTTAAAAAAATACCTCTTTATGGCTAAGACTATTTTTAAGGTTTTCCATGTTCTTACTTTTTTTCGTTCTTATGAAATTATGCACAAAATAAATAAAAATCACTTTTACGCTTACTAGCCTCGTGCAAAAAGACGCTCGATTTTAAAATTTTGCAGGCATGAGATTCGAAATATTTCTAGCGTTTATATTCCTCTTAAGTCATCAAACGTAGCGAACCACTAGGGATGACCTATAGCAGGGGTGTTTGTTTTCCAATAAATGGTTAAAACAGCGAAATCACTATTTTGCCAAAACCCCTTGACGGTTTGTTGTAAAATAATGTGATGTACACAAAGTTACTGCTTTTCATAATAAAATAAAGTTCCACCAGAAAGTTACTAATTTCCGACGGTTTTAAAAATATAGTAACAATACAACACTACTGCCTACCGATTTGATAAGCTCAAATCAGTTGATTTAAAAAAAGGTATAAGATACAAGACGCAACGGGTCGATGTAATCTCGAGTCGAAGCTAATGCGATTCTCATAAATGAATATTATTTATGGTAATGTGTGATTGTTGATTCACGGCGCACCGCAGAGCTGCACGCGCGTGAGTGCGCAACCAACGCCAGACTATTTACATGTTTCAACTGTTTACAAGAAGAAAACAAGAGAAGTGATGAATGAAAATAGTACTGTTTAGTGTTTACCATTGAATTCAGCTATTATTGATTAAGCCAGCGGCAACAAGTAGTCCTGATTTATTGGGCAAGCTCCCAGTATTGGTATTATTGGTATTGTTGGTATCCCGAGAGGCAGGCTAATCTGCAGAACACGACAGCGAGAATTGGTAACGGCGATATTTGAATACTCGTTATTGCCGAGACCAAAAGGAAACAATGCAGTTACCAATAAATAATCGAAAACCGGGGATACAGTCGGCAAATGACGATTTATCATGACTGCTTGTTAATGAACCGTTAATTTACAATGCATGGATAGAAAACAATGGACTCAATCTGCATCCAGCGGCGTCAGGGGCGGATTTAAATGTTACTACCATCCCTATTACAGAACTAATTTATTTATCTATATATATATAAAACCATATATAAGACCATTGTTAGAACTGTATTGGCATATGGATGTGAGGCGCTGACATTGACGGGAAAGATGGCTGAAATGCTGGATACTTTTGAAAGAAAAGTGCTGAGAAGAATATGTGGACCCGTGAAAGAGGGTGAACAGTGACGCATCCGGCACAATACAGAATTGTATGATATATATAAGGCCCCTAGCATCTCAGCACATATGAGACTCCTCAGGCTGAGATGGGCTGGGCATGTATAGAGAATGCCGGATACACGCGTCCCAAAAAGAATTTTGACTGGACACCAAGGTGGAAAGAGAAAAGTGGGAAGACCCAGACTGAGGTGGGAGGACGAAGTAAGAGGGGATGCAGCACAGCTTCTCCAGGTACCAAATTGGAAGTCAGCCGCTTAGGACAGGAGGAGTTGGAGGCGACTGTTGCAGGAGGCCAAAGCTCGATATGGGCTGTAGCGCCATCGAAGAAGAAGAAGATATATATAAAAAAAAATTAGGTTCCTTATGTTTGCGTCCGCAAATCTCGGAAAGTAATCGATGGATTGACTCAATTTTTTTTACAGAACATTGCGTTTTAGCAGAAGTGTTTCTATGTATAATGGTAAGCTCTAGCTTTATGAAATTTGTATAAAAATGATGGTGGTGCGGGAGTGGTTTGAAAGTGTGTGTATTTCATATATCTCAGCAGCAGGGAGGGGAGGCAGGAGGGGGAGGGTTAACGAAGGAGGTGGGGATCGCGGAAAGTGTGAAGAGGGAGGGGGAAGGCGGGGAAGGTGGAAGGGGAACGCAGGAGGGAAGGGGAAGCGGGAGGGGAATAGGGACGCATGAGAATGGACATGCAGGGAGAAACAATTTATTTCTTAGAATTGCATAGCAACGCTTGCCGGGTAGGTACCAGCTATATAGTTATACTATTGTATTATATTTTAACTTGGTTCTAGCGACCGAGCTTACAGCTCGGTTATAATACGTCTTTAGTGAACGAATTTCGTTTAGCATTTCTTATTTATTTTATAATTACTCGAGATTAATTGAATATACATTGACTTATGGTAAAGTTATAGATTAGGTATGATTAGGCCATTTTTGTGAAAATCACGAAACGGCTATATAACCAATAATTATGTATATAAAGTTAACAAATTATTATTTTTAAAAGCATGTAATACGAAAATCTAATGGTAAATAAGTCTAATCGTACTTCACTGATTATTTCCAAATTGAATCGCACCACTGTGTTAAAACACAGTTTTTATTTACAACTTTAGTAAGTAGTACATTTTAATTTAAAAAAATATGAAATATAACTACAAATATATTTATTTCAGTAACTCCGCCCCTGAGTTGTATTATCGTAACACGAAATAATTCCGCACAGACAATTCTGATTTTGATGTGTAATATAAATTAGCATACATCTGAATCGATTATCGATCAAAATGCATCAAGAAAAGGGTGTGGAATATCTTATGTAACAACTATGAATGTATTCCTTGCTTTTTGTTTGTGTTCAGCAGCTATAAATAAATTACTTAACCGAACAAATTATGTACATAATATGAGCTACTAAAAAGTTTCCAAACTAGTTTTATTCGGGTCCCCGATCGTTTCGTATTGTGTGCTCGGAACAAATTTGTGTGTTTATTCATTTTTTATTATTTGTACAAGGCACTCTAGACTCTAGTCTTGTGTATGACCGGGTACCTAGACAAGTCATCGACTTTATAAACAGGATTATACCAAACGTGTCTTATTTTTCCAGCGTGAATAACGATATGACAAAAGGCACATATTACGTTGGAAAGAAATAACAAACGTGTGTGACATTGAATTATACAACAAACTATGTTAAAAAAATACATGTTTTACGCGTCTGTATCGTAGAATTGAAATAAAAAGTCATTATAGTGAATCAAAACTAAGAATGGACAAATGTGTATTTTGCTTTGTTGTGAAGATGAGATGAATTGTTATTACACCTACAGGGACATTTTCGAGTATAGTTCTTTTTGAAGATTTACCTAATCTTCAAAATTATAACATCATTTTTAAAATAGAAAATCGCCAAGCAGAGTGGTCTGAACCAAAGCAAGGCTGGGGTTTTATATGTGTCTCGCAACGCGTGGTAAAATGAACACTTCTCAGCGAACAAAAGAGAAGGTAGGTCCCGCCAGACTGACACGTGTGGGTTGTATTAAAGTCGGTACTTCTGTCACCTTCCATTGAAATGCAATAAATCGTCGAATCAAATTTGTGTATCTCTCCATAAACTCATAGGAACCATTAAACCCGTTCTCCGGCATGCGCGCGCAGTGATTGTACACAATATATTACATTGGGATTGTATTAGGATTGATACCATTGATTGCTTCATGTGAGCGTAAAAAAATAGAGTGGGTCATTTATAGTTTATATTAACTATAAGCAGTAAACTGTTTACTGCCTATTATAGTCTGCAGTCTGCAGATACCCCGCTCAGAAAAACGAAATAATGCAAGTTGAAGACTTTTACCACCGTAACTTATCGTCGGTCTGATCGAACAACTTTAAGAGCGCATCTTCCAGAGCTATTGGGCGCAGTACGCTGTAAAATGTGTGGTCAAGAAAATCAAACTATATTATATAAACACAGGACAACGACGGATAAGCGTGTTTCAAGGATAGCAACAAATAATAAAACTGAATGCAGAAACAGTCAAATACTTACCTGGACGTCTGTCAGCTAGGGTTGGAAGAGCATAAAACCAACGACGGGATAATAAACACATTGGATACAAGACAAGTCTAGTGATTAAATTCGATTAAAATAATTAATATTTCAGGGGCCTATAGGTCTACTGGCATGCCACGAACGAAACATGATGCTTTACAAAACGGTTACAGCTTTTTCTAAAATACAGCCCACAGTGGTCAATAACGCGCATGCATCTTCAGCGGCACCTAACGACATTCAAGATGTATCATCGAATCAATTGAACACGATTGACTTCGTTCACTAATGAAACGTATATCCATCAAAGCTTCATTGCCCAATCCGCACTGCTAACAAAACGTCTATTGTCTTTAAATTCTTTATGATATTATTAAGCTGACGTTTAATCATACTAAGTACTGGTGAATTATTTCACAAGCATAAATGCAAAAACAGTAATTAAGCTGCTACTATGTGAAAAGGATACTATTCCAACACCCAACCCATCCGAACATATATAAATAGTGCAGTGCGTTTGTGAGTAGTGGGCGGAATATTCCGGGCACGAAGTTGGTGAATATCGTTTTGGTGCGGCTGACGTGAAGATGCAATTTCACTAATCGAATCCTCGCCGCGTCACGGCCGGGACGGCCATCCCGCTCTGTCCCCGCGGGGAGCGAGAGGGATGGCAGGAGGCGAGCGAGGGTGAGTGAGGATGGGACTAGACACAGGCACGGCTGCTGAAGTGCAGTGCCAGCTGTCCGGTGGCAAGTACCTGAATGGTATCTCTTCTCGTTGTGCGTGACCCGATGCTGGGCCCGGCGCGCGCGCGCCTGCAGGCGGGCCGCCCCGCCAGCGCCGCCCGAAGCCTCGCTGCCCGCGCCGCTGCCCGCCCCGCTCCCAGCTACAGATACCAAAAGTAAGCACATAGCGTCACGAGTGGTCGACAGTGTGCAGTCTGCAGTCTGGAGGGCTTCCCTCGGGACTCGTATGAGGGCATCATTATAATGAAGATACAGACGACCAGAGGCATCCGTAGACAGCCTCTTGGAGGCAATGCCGTATTTACCGGTGATTGCTTTACAACTAAATGCATTGCATTTTTATTCGATAAAAGTATTCAACAAAAAAACTCTGTATATTGCTTTCAATTAGAGTTGTAAGGCAATAAAATCCTGAAACGAGATTTTTTAGGAACGAGAAAGCTGTAAAATTGTTGACCATCCTACGGATGGAATTTTCTATATAGTAAAATGTTCTTTTTTCTTTTGTGATCGTCCGATGGCATCTCCCCCAAGCCAAGAGTAATATTGTTTGAGAGAATACAGTAGGTATGTGTGGTGGCAGCTGGTGCTTGGTGTATGAACATGAAACCAGGCGGAATAGTAAAAGCCTTTCCCATCAGCTTCAGATAAGGTGCACCAGGTACCCATAAACATTTGCACCCGTAAAAGCGGAACACCCTGAATTCCAGGCAGTTTTACAATAACACAATTAAGTAGGTATCACAAATAAGTTGAAATGTTTAATCATGCATTTCATAAGATGAGTTATACCAGTATGATATTAATGTCCCTGATATAAGTTGTGAACTAAATCAAACAATTATTATCAATGGTTTAAAATAGTCCCTTTGCTCAAAACATACCGCTCCTTTTTGTATGATTTTTCACGGATAGGTACAGCGGTTTTCCAATGGCAAATATTGATGTTTTTCCTACGTTCGTGGCTTTCCTGTACAAAACGTTTTTAAGATCGGATATACAACAAGTACATAAAAAAACAACATTTGGAAATTTGCTATTTTAGTCTTGCACCGATTCTGAAGTAAAATCGCTAAACACGACAGCTATTTTTCTAGAAGGTAAGATAAAACAGCGGAAGAATTTTGAACTGGCAGTAAATCTTTCATCCCCATTTAAAAAGGACAAATGTGATTCCGGAACGAATCACCAACCATCACCCCCTTATGATTTATAAATAATGAGGCAAAGGTAATCCAAAAAATTGATATTTCTACAGTAATATCAACTGCCAGGAGAGCTGTGTTTAAAAATCTTAACGGGTCAAAAGAAATGTATAAAACCATGGAAGAACAGTACCAACTATTGAGGAGCAACAAGTTTAAAAAGTATTGGGAAAATTTCTAAAGGTAATTAGTTGTGTAACGTTTTCAAAGCAAATAAAAAATGCGGTGATATAGGTTGATCGAATGGTCACTTTTAATTAATGTCTTATCTAACTATGATAACAAAAACTATTTCTGGAGCCCTAAAATTATTGATCGGTGAACTGAGCATCATGAAATTAATAAATATTTTTCTGTCCAGAATTTCTGTATATATATATTTGTGTCTCTATGTCACATATTTTTAGCTCTCAAAGTAATTTTCTTCATGACCCAATGAGCTTTAAAAAAACTCTCTTGAAGTATTTTTATAGAGAATAAGAAAACAAAGTGTTGAAACTCGGGTGACACCGGGTGGTAGGTAACAACTAGTTTGAATAAAATAGCAAGGGCCACGCCTAAAGATGCTAAATGCTTTTGTAGTTTAATAATTTACTTTGCTTTCCTCTTTTCGCTGTCCGATGATTTTTTTTCAATTAAAAACATTTTTCATCATACGTCGCAACTGACTAGTTAGGTAAAGCCTACCGGGAGTCACGTGATAATTACTCGGTCTCGTTACAGTAGCACGGTAACACACGAAACAGCGCGCGCATCACGTGATCCCGCCGCAAGTAGGAGTGTGATCAGCGACCGAGAGGCTGCTGGTATATTTAACAGAAAAAATAAATCAACGAGCAAAATGAAAGCTACTTTGTTCAATCCAAATATGCTGATGAATCTCTAGTTAAAATCCTGCGGATACGTGCTGTTACACGTATCGCCTGTATGCAAATATATATTATATAATATGTACATTTTAACGCAACATCACGTTCATTGGTCAAAATCATTGTAGATTCAGTTTTGTATTGTTGATCGATGAACTGGTGGATACAATCTGTTAGTCAGCGGTTGTCATATGGGTAGAGTTATTAATAATTATATTATACTCTGAGATGATTTTTCACCAAAACGGCGCTATACTAATAATATTAACATTTTTAGTAAAAAAAACAAATAAAAGGTAATCTATTTAGCGAGCTCGTTTCTAAAGCGAGATGAATTGCGGCTGACAGACTTTAATGAAAATCGATTTGAATTTACGTTTCTCAATTCACTTTGGCGAAACCGGAGGGAAATTTATTACCGTAGCTAATTCGGAGATGTGCGGTAGGAAAATTCTGAAAATTAGCCTTATTTAGGTTAATAATACAACACAATACATACATATTTACAATGAATCACATATTTATGTATGTAGGCAGGTATTTATAATAAAAATCCCTGAAAGAAGAATATACAAATCAGTAAGCACAATATCTACCTATCCATTTGAGGCCAGGACAGGAAGAGATGCAAATCAATAAAAACCAACATTTTCAGAAGCATAATATTATATTAGGGAACGTACCCATACTACGTGACACATTTAGGGGGGGGGGGTCTTCAAAATGTCACGCTCCATACAAATGAGCGGCGGGTTGCTTAGGATTTTGGTCACCGGGGGGGGGAGGGGTTAAAAATTGCAAAAAGTTGGTCACGTAGTATGGGTACGTTCCCTTAGATCATTAGAGTAATTGTAATATCGCATTTCATGTGTAATAAATAGTAGGTAAAAATACCGTAGATCACGATGTTGAATTAAAGCTCGTGTTTTGTATGCAATAGGTTAAAGATTAATTACAAACAAAAGTGCCATTAATAACATTTCCTACACAAAAAATGCCTCCTGTAAACTTCGCATATTTGGGACAGGTCCTTATTTGGGACAAAATGTTTGGGCCCCGATTATATCACTATACCAGTTAAGCGGAATCGACTGTTATTATAATATCTGTACCAGTGTTTGTAGAGTAGTATAATAGAACAGGTCTCATTACACATTAAGTGAATACCTCACACAGGTACAACTGTTTTTATATTATTTATGTTTATATAATAAATTAAAACAAATTCACTTTGTATTACACCACTTTTATATTTATATTTCATTTGTGTTCAAATCTGTACAACATGTTAGGTTAACTGGAAGAAATAGGATATAGGTACCTATAAGTTATACCTTTTGCACTAAATGTAAATTTTGTACAATAAATGATTTTGATTTTGAACATAAATTTTAAGGCTCCGCAACCGGGCCCGAAAAGATGAAGATGGAAAGATACGAAATTACAAATGTTAGAGGAGAGCGTTAACATTTACAGCGACAAAATCGGTGCAAAAATTGCAGAAATGTTTAATAAAACACGACTCGTTTAAAATAGAGCAAAAATCTCGCGGGCATTCTCTTAAACAGCATTTAAAGAAACACTGTGATTTTTTTTCATACATGTAAATTGTAAAATAAATTAAACCAACTTGTTTATAATAATTATTTGAGCATACTGAGGGAATTTTATATAATTTGCGTTTCGGCGCGGGCAATGTCTAGATATTATCTTCAAGAATAACATATATTTTTTTAAGAGCTTTAAAACTTAACGTGTTTAAGGGAGATATGTAAGAAATCGGTAGTAATTCTGGTAGCGGGCCCTTAAGAACACCGTCCAACTCGATCGAACCGTAGCGATGAACAGATCGTGGAATTGCCAGATCAAAAATATTTAGAAGGAAGCAGACGTAGATATAACTAGTTTAAACAGACAGTGGCGAGTGCGCTGGCCTGGAATAAAAACTTTAATGGCTTATTCATTGAATCGTCAAATTAGTAAACTGTAATTAGATTTACAAGCGCAAGCGAATCAAGATGTTTGTTATGATTTCAAAAGCTTTGACTAGAGACTGTATTAACGTAAAAGTGGGCACTTATGTGAAATTACAGAAGTGCTCTTCGGAGAAACACTTATCCTTATTCTTATTATGTTTGGTCGGAATAATGTCGGTCCTAGACCGTCTGGCACTAGACTCGGAAAGGCAGCGTGCGGTGAGCGGCTTGCAACCAACTTGCAGCCAACTTGCAGCCACCCCTCGCGCAACTTGCTGCGTGTTACTGACACAGGTTTCCATCAAGAAACTGCGGTTAGTTTGATGCTTGGCATGTTAATTACGATCCCTTGTTTTTTACAAGCTCGACTTTATAATAAATTTATGTAACGCGGAAATCTTTCAAAGCAAAAAAAATAATCGAATAAAAATATGTGTTAATATCAGTTTATTCATCTAACACCAGATTCTGACACAGGTCCAAAATTTTATAAGGTTGTAAACAATTCCAGTTTGTCGCTTTTATTTGAGTTTATGATATTATACTTGATGCTCATTCGATTTTAAGAGTTTGTTTTGAAATACTTCGGTACAACGACCAATCGAACTGTGCTCCGCGGGTTCAATACCCGGAATATATTAACACATCTACGATGCACTATCCAAGAAGGCAAAACCGTTGTGTGGCGAATGACTAGATATAGAAAAATGACATGCACGGGAAAAGCGCGCGGTTATGAAATGTTCAACGGCCGGCGAATGCAAAGGCAGAAAGGTTTATCGATTTCCTTGGTAGAGCGAGCTTCCCGCCAGTGCCAGTGGGTGAAATGCAGCTTGCGAATGTCCACAAACCAAATGGGGGAGCATAATCAGTTTCGTCCAGACACCCACACAACTCACGTGAACTAATAAATAATTAAGCAGTCAAAAGGGAAAAAATAAAGGGTATGAAATCAATTTTGTCTGTAATAAGGTATTCGGGTCTTCACATAAATGTTCAAATATTTATTAACTAACTTGTTAGTTGGGAACGGCTAACGTGCGTTGTGTAAAGTGTCTGGACGAAGCTAATGACATACGATAGGTGATGGGAAAGCTGACAGGTTTCACTCCGGGTGCAGGAAGGCTCCTCGCGTTAAAACCCTTTTCGATTGATGCTTTAATTAAATTCATTGAAAACTAATTGACATGGACGTGGGGCGATTAGATAAAGCACTCGAACGGTCGAAGCGGCCGAGAAAATGGAAGGAAGTGGTACCCACGTATTAAGGTATCTATATTTTATTTACTTCTTGATTTCTCGTTTCGTTGATATATTTACAATTTTTTTTTCATAAAAATATATTAAAAAAACCTGTTTTAAAGTTCTGTTACGTACTCAATGGGGTTTTTCCACAAACGAGGGATTCTATTGAAAATATACGGAATATTTAAAGATCATTTTTCTGATTTTAATCATCCTACTAAAACTGTTTGTCTTATATGTTTTCATATTTTGGTAGAAAGCAGTCACTTTGTGGTTTGACATATTAATTAAAGGAAAACAATCACTTTGTTTGTAACCACGATTTATTGATTTAATTTTTATTTACCGACCGGTTTCGCTTAATACAAGCATCTTCAGGGTATAAATTAAAACAGGGTCAGGTAAAAATTATAATAAATTATAATAATTTATTATAATAAATTATAATAAATTAAAACAGGGTCAGGTATAAATTATCAGGGTATAGATAGTTTTAATTTATACCCTGAAGATGCTTGTATTAAGCGAAACCGGTCGGTAAATAAAAATTAAATCAATAAATCGTGGTTACAAACAAAGTGATTGTTTTCCTTTAATTATATGTTTTCATTCAATATTATTGATTTTAAAAAAGGTCTAAAACTGACAAAATCAAAACGGCCCATGGTTTGAAAATCGGAATGTGACGTCACAAGCGTGGCTCAGCTGGGCCAGCATAAATAATTAACACTGTCAGTGAGCTTCCACGCTCATGACGTCACACGGTAGCCCCGCCCCAAATTATCGTTTTGGCGGTAATTCAAAAATGGGAAACTTTGACCCGCTGTAGAAAATTTATACGTCAACATAAAAATAAAATAAAAATGCTGAAATCATCGTAATTTTTTTAAGCAATAAAAGAAAAACATGGAAATACCCCTTTGGGGAATTGAGGAGCAGCGGGCGCCGCCGAGTCAAACCGCTCACCCCTGTGTCAGTCACATCGATAAACAATTCAAATCAACTGTTTTGAAATTATAGGAATAAGGCCAAGACACTTCATACGGCACTCGAATTACATGGAAAAGCAATAAAGGAAATCTCAAGTAGGTAAGTCGAATATCATCTTCACTCGGGCTAAATTCCATTAGGCAATAAATATTAAGTGAGGATTTTCACGAGTCGTCTTCATTTAAGGGCTAATGATGACACGGAAGTGTTCAGAGCTATTGTTCTCTGCACGTGGCAATCTAAAAGCTACCGAGAACTTTATATATATATGTACACCGTGTCATGCTCCCACTCGAATAATAATATATATTATTATGCTTCTGCTTTTATTGATTTGCAAGGGCGTTGCGTGGGCTTAGCAGATTTAGTCGGGATTATACCTTGGTGCTGGTGCTTGGGGATATAGGGGCTGAGCAGCCGCGACCTCTTCTTCTCATAGCCCTTCTGTGTGATGTCACCTGGAACAATAACAAATAACACTAGTCAGTAAACAACACTTGGACAAATCGATCATAAAACTGGAATGGTAAGTACGAAACAGGTTAGACACGTTTAATTTTAATGAAGGATAGCAGGTACATATCTCAGAATCTAGTCACAGACGTGTAAATAGTGGTCGAAAAACAAATATTTCAGTACAATACAGTTGCGATCACCTTTTCAGCAAGAGGAACCGCCAGGTAGGCTTATTATAAGGGTCCTCGTCAGAAAGCATTATTTGCTGAGTAAATGATAAATCAATCTTTGGCATGCGGCGATGGTAAAGTATATTTTCCACAGTATCGAAAGTGTCAGTGCCCGTGCCGATAGAAACGTCACTATTTTGGTATCAACAATAATTATTTTAACTATGTAAAGCACCCACCCAGTAAGCATCAAACAATATTTGAAAATTCAAAACGCTATTGGATCAATAATAATTATTATTGTGTGACTCATAAAAACATAATATGAACTATAAATAATAACCACAATTTGCCAATAAAATAAATAACTATTTCACACAACGAAGAAAACCTTTATTTGAGCAATGCAATTAACACATTAAATGCACAGTACAATACAGCAATTGGTGAAAACATAATATTAGTCAAGGTTTAGCTCGACAAGTTCGTATGGCGCCGTTCTGGTAAACATCCTACTCAACAGGTGCGATTGATTCAGTCGATTTCGGGTTAACAACACTACACTTCAAAGATTGGATACCGCAGCCGGTATTCGCTTCTTGGACAATTATTGCCGATGCAGTACCTACAGTACCATTGGGACTTTGACCGGAGGCATGAACTAAAAGGAAAACAATATTATTTATTCATTCACGATTCGCCAAATCAATAACTTAAATAATAAAAAAAAAACAAACTGAAAAGCCATCTTCGTTAAGCGCTGACGTTGATGCAATAATTATTAATAATTGTGGTCGGCGAAAGGCAACCACGAAGTAAACCATGGAAGTAAAAAGCTACCGTACGCAGCAAGCCGCCATGAATGACCATCATGGATGACCATAGTGACACATACTAATGAAGCTGCTACGGAGCAATACCTTCCCGAAGACATGCACCGCTACAAAAAGGCCAAGAAGGGAGCGTCTCCCTTGAAAGGCGGCTCCGGGTGGGAACAAGAAACCTCGCGGCGTAGTCAACTTATCGCATGAATCACGCATGTTCACGCCTTGACACAAGTCATTTATCACACAGACTGCGACTACGAGAGAATACGTGAGTTACATATTTTGTATTTACACTAAGATGAAATTTCATGCAAGTTATCGTAATTGAACAAGTTTTTGCTTTGAAGTAAGGTATCTCGCCTGAAGTAATAACAGATCTTGCATTCGTGCCTCTGCACGTAAATTCTCCATACAAAATCGATCCCTTAGCCTTAGAACGTAAAGTTTGCAGTGAGTCGACATAAATAACTTCGAAGGCAAATAAACCTAAAAGTGCGGTGCGGTATTTTGCGATGTGTGCGAAGATGACAGTTAAATTTAACGTTAGAATTCAACTATGAACTACAATGAATTGTTGAAAACTGCATAAAACGAGGTTCCATATGCCAAATAAGAATGGAACTTCAGAAAGTTGTTTTTTTTAAATAGAGGTAGGCGTCAGCATGAAAATAAATCAAATGTCAAATTACCAACAAAACTTTTAAAAGTAAGAAAAGAAATGGGGTGTTATAATAATGTTTTGATTATTTCCATAGCGCCGTTTTCATGAAAAGGCCTTAAGGGAGAGTTCACCTAATGGAGAGTCGAGTCATAAAACTCGAAACAATAAAAATATCATTTTTAATATACGCGTAGTATAAGTTGCCTTCGTAGCAAAACGAATTTGTAGAATTCTGGTTTCAGCTTGGGAAGGTAATTAAAAAAACTAATAGTGGGTTTCTTCATTTACCGAGAATGCTAAATGCAATGCTAATTGTAAAAGTAAACGGTCAAATGCATAGAAATTTCGTTTAAATCTCTTTATAAAACAAACTCAGAACTATAAATTTTCTACTTTCTAATTTAGTTGTATTTTGAAAAACTAAATACAAATATTTAATATTTAATTAAATGAAGACAATATTAGCGAAACTCAATTGAAAATCTGGAGACAGACAAATCAAAAAAAGATATTGGCTCCACTGGTTCCGTAGCTCAGTTGGTTAGAGCACTTGCCATGTAAGCAAAGGGGCCTGGGTTCGTGTCCCACGAGAAGTAAATATTTTTATTTATAAAGTTAAAAAAATAAATATTTAATAATTATATTTTAATCATGTTTACCAAAAATAACAACTAACTATTAAAAAGAGCAAGGATAGTGCCCTTGGATGAAATAACTGATTGATGAATCGTTAAAAAATCTACCAAGACTTAATACCGTTAATGGATTAATAAAACACATACACCGACAGGAATTCTAAAAGAATTCGGCTTGCATAAGAAATCATTGACCACCTGCAACTATTTTGATAGAAAAATGTGTAAAAACTACTTCTGCCATTTTGAATACTCGGGTGATAAAATTTGATAATGCCAACCGCTTAAAACAGACAAAGTTACGGTCATGATTTTTTCTACGCGCTTAAAAAATATTTGATCAAAAACACTTGATCCAGAATCTGGACCAGTTTACGTAAACCGTATGAATTAACATAATTAAGCTTGAGATCGTTTACTTTTCTCCATTACGGACGGTTAGCTCACAAGCGGTTGATTTCATCTCCTCATCATAGATTTATAGGATACTGCGGCTGAGCGCATTAATGACTTGGCATTAGGGCCGACCACCACACGGAGGTAATTGCAGTGCATAATAGGCTTTATTACTGGACATGATTGATCGTGTAAACACAAAAAGAGTGGAGTGATTAGAAGCCTTGTTCTCAATTATTTGGGCGTTCCAAATTATTATTATTGGCAAGAAGTTGGCAGTAATGTAAATGTCGAATCAATTAAGAAATCACGAGAGAATATTTTGAAATCATTTGACCGGTAGGGTGGAAACAATCCTATTTGCTAGCTAACCATCACGATGTTCCTTTTCAGGAGATGGCTGATCTTGCACTTCCTGAGAGCCGGTGTTCATTTTTGTAAGACTATATAAAATTCACATCTTTGTTACTTTTAGTACCACTCCTTCTTCAATGGCGCTACAGCCCATTTTGAGCCTTGTCTCCTTCAAGATAAGCCTCTGTCCTCGGCCGTCGCGCGTCGTCTTCCAATCTGCGACATGGAGTAGTCCTCTTGCATCATTCCTGACATCATCCTCCCATCTCGGCCTAGGTCTGCCCGCCTTTCGTTTACCTCCCGGGTGTCCTGATAGAACCTTCTTCGGTACTCGTGTGCTTGGCCTTAAATGGGTAGAGTCTGGAAGCTTGGTAAATATCATAGAGCTCATTATTGTGGCGGATTCTCCATGCCTCTCCCACTCACACCGCTCCTAAGATTCTTCGAAGCACCTTTAGTTCCCGCCTCACATCCGTAGGCCGAGACCGCTCTAATAATTGTTTTATATAGATTTATTTTGGTTTTCCTATGGACGTTTCGGGATTTGAACACTGGAAGCGACGCGAAGTAAGTGTTGTTAGCGGCTGTGATGTGCTTTCTTACTTCTACTGGATCTTCATTGTCCTGCGTTATGATGGAGCCCAGGTAGGTAAACTCTTCGACCACCTCGAAGTTATGTGTTTTAGTACCACATCTGTCTTTATTACCACCACATCTTTAGGTACACCCTACTTTTACTGGTTAAAATTTTCACTGCGTTAGTAATGCTAGAAAAACAGTTAAAATGCAAAGTATTCGGTAAACCAATTCGTTTTCGGACGAGAATAAAACCAAATTATTCAAATTTCGCTGTCCATATTATCATAAGACCGTCAAAATCTGATTCAATTTGAATCCATCAAAGTTACATGTTTAGCTAAAGAGAAAATTTATACATTGTCCGTGATGTTATTATAGAACTGTTAAGGAATCAGATTTGGCGAAGTTGAAAAAAGTGCCTTCACACCACATGAAACACAACAATTGGTCCATTAACTTGAAGTACGCCCGAAAAACCCAAAATACAATTCAAGCAGCTGACCAAGTGTGGTATATTGAGTAGGAACCTGGGGCCTTTTTAAAAAAATGTTTTGTTCATATTTAGATATTAATATTTTTATTTAATTTATAAAAAAAAAAACATTTTAGTAATGTTTCGCCTTCAGAAGGCATTTCGACAGTTTGATATTGCTGTTTTTTTTTATTTTTTTAAATTTATTTATGAAATAAAAAAAATGTTATTCTATAAACAAACAGGAAAACAATAAATATATAGGGTACGCAACTATTTAATAAGGATTTAACGTTTCTAAAATAAAGAGTTATGTAGAATGTATTTTGACCGGTCTTCTTACTCAAATATTTACATTTAACTCGCCTACTAGTCAATAACATTGCAACGAAATATTTGATGGTACATTTCTGACACATACACCAGAAAAAGGTTACATCACGTGAGACACAAGCCAGACAAACATAAAACATACTCGTACACATACATTAGTACATTTTTTGGAACCGTAAAAATAATATTTCAATAAACGCCGATTTACTAGTATGTGCACTGAAACTGACTATGAAATGCGGAAACACATTCGAACCCTGAAAAACGAAATCTAATACACATTTTGTTAACCCATCTCTACCGGTGCTAAAAAATTCCCATAGCTTCCGGTGATGTTTTATAAAAACAATAATGATGTTTGGATCAGTCCTCTGCACCGTTTTCACGAGAAAATCGCCTAAATGGCCCTCTTTGTCATAGAATGTTGTCATTTTTCAGTTGGATAAAAATGAATAGTTTACATTATTATTCACGTGAATCATTTTTGAAGTGAAAACTTCTTTAGCACTAAAAAGAGACAAACACATACATCTATAGGATTTAGCCTGCGAGATAATGAGATGGTATAATCAGTCTCCTCTTTGTGCGGTGCTTCGTAGCTTCCTAACTCTTGTCTACTTTAGTTTTCTAAAGGTTTCACTTCTACCACGTGTGAATTGCGCACTCTAATTATTTTCTTTGGCATTCGATAAATACTTGTTTATTTTAATTTTTTATCCTAAACGTTAAAGAATTGCTCAAGAAAACCTAAAATACGAACTCTGTGTTCAGTATATTTACAGAGAAATTGAAATTATTTTAGATATCTCAAATCAGTGCAAAGCACCGCCGAAGCGTGATTTTTTCAAGCACATCTAGTTGGATTAAAAAAGAAAGGCGCCGACATCGGATTAAAATAAAGGAGGTTATAAAAATACAGCCACGCATTGTGAAAATGCATCCGGACCGTAACCGACGAAATTGTTGTTCCGTCAGCATTTTCGGCAGAGTACGGAGCTACGGGCTTAAATTCAAAACAATAGCTACGGCAGGAGCTAATCGCCGATGCAAATATTTGGCGAGTATATATTATTGTCGTAATAAAAGCTCCGCTTGGTCGAAATGAGCATCGGGTGAGCAGCAAAAGTCTGCTATTATCGGGTAAGAAATTATTGTTACCTTAAACGTAGATATTTTTAATGAAGGTTCAGTCATTAAAAATGGCCTCTTTTTTATAACTTTTGGAGGTTATTCCCATCAATGTATCTAATATATCATTGAAGAAGAAGATAACAATAATAATCTAAACGAAAATATGAAAGAGAACAAGACACATGAAAACAAAAACAGAAAAAGGTATCTAATGGTCGCAACTGGGACTCGAACCCAGAACCTCTCGTCTAACCGGGACGAGCGCGTTTACCAATTCCGCCATTGCCACCTTCTGTCAAACCGTCATATTGGTCAATCTCATATTTAAAATTTTAGAATAAACGATAGGTATTATCTTCAACCAATTTTTTTTCCGTATTATTGGAAGCTCTTTTTATTGGAAGCAATCATTCTAAGAATTGGTTCGTAACCTAGATAGAGTGTATCCGTATTTTTCTATTTTTCGTGTCTTGTTCTCTTTCATATTTTCGTTTAGATTATTATTATTGTCTTCTTCTTCAATGATATATTACAAATGATTTATTTTTACATGGGTGTTAGGAAAATATTTATGATTTCCAGTGACAAAATTATCAAAACGTAATTCTATGAAATAATTCAAAATGTCTACAGAAGCTGCTGTTTGAAAAGCGGTGAAGACATTTTCAAAGGTTTTACCTAAAATTCAGATCAGGCAAATTAAAAATAATGAATACTGTAAAACTGTCTGAAACATTGGCAAAAGAAGAAGGAAGTGCAAACCAAATTACTCAAAAATTAATCATAAAAATACTTTTGGCCGTGAAAATTATAAATCACACCTAAAATAATAATAATTAATATTAGGATAATTTATATAGCGTGTTTTTGTGAAAAAACTTAAAAGTTTACAAGTCAGTTTTTCATTAAAAATCTGACACATTTTGCAAATTATCTGAAAAGAATTTACACATTTATAGTATTTCTTGCGTTATCACACTACACAGTGTATATTTTTGGATGCTGTACGTTAAGGCGCCGCAACCGGGCTCAAAAAAAAGAAGATGGAGAGATATGAAATTACGAATGTTAGAGGAGCGCGCTAGTATTTAAAGCGACAAAATCGATGCAAAAATTGTGAAAATGTTTAATAAAACACGACTCGTTTAAAATAGAGCAAAAATCTTGCGGGCATCGTCTTAAACAGCATTTAAAGAAAGACTGTGAATTTTTTCATACATATAACTTGTAAAATAACTGAAACAAACGTATTAATAATAATTTTTGGAGCATACTTTGCGACTTAGGGAATTTTATATAATTTGCGTTTCGGCGCGGGAAATGTCTAGATATTAACTTCAAGAATAACATATATTTTTTAAGAGCTTTAAAACTTAACGTGTTTAAGGGAGATGTGTAAGAAATCGGTAGAAATTCGGGTAGCGGCGGCTTAAGTACAAACAATTTAACAAGGTTAACGAACTTACTTAGCAAAACCGTTTTAAAAGCTAGTGATTTTACAACAATTAATAATTTTATGAACATACAATAATGTTGAAATTATAAATCAAAATAACCTACGGCTATGTAACTTTATGGGATAGGATTGGCAGGGGAAATGGGTTAGGAATGTAAGAAAAAGGAATGGAAAAGTTATTTTATTTAAGTTTTTATTTTATTAGGAACATTTAGAGGTTAATAACATTACATACATTAAAAAAACAACAAATTATAATAATTATGTTATAACCCAATAACTAATTTTCACATCATGCACCAATAATAAAAAGTCATTCATTATTAACTGTTTTTTTTTACCAAATAATCATGTAATAATACAAATAGTGACAAAAAGTTACAGTTATTTATCGCTTAGGTTTTGGTTGTTAGGAAACTTCCAGATACTCTCACTTCTTGTGTACAAAAACAAATTTCGCAGATATCAAATCGTCACTTTAAAAGTTTTGCATTCGCGAAAAATCCTGGCTATCGATTTGAACACTTAGCGGCCTACACACGACACTGCATTTAGTGACTGCGGCAGTGGCTGCAGAGAGCGTGGAGTTGAGCGTGGAATTTCTCGTTTGTTAAAGGGCCGCTAGAACGAGTCAGCGCTAGTTCGCTCAACTCCACGCTCTCTGCAGTCACTGCCGCAGTCACTAGAAATTGGATGGTGAGGAGGGCGCTTTAGCGGGCATCGGCGGAGCAGCGCAAGTAGAAGGGAAAGGCGAGCGTGCTCCCTCCCGAAGGGGAGTGCCAACACCAGGTGTATTTACCGACAGATCGCGAGATCTCCAGCGAGACTGTGTCTACACGAGCTTTCCAATATCGGCCAGGAGCGCAACGCGCCGCAAAGACCATTATACCAAGCATCCAAACAAACCCTGTGTGCACTGGATAGTTCTGGAAAACCAACGTTTTGCTTTAGCACACTAGCACACCTGGACACACGTTGCTGTGACTTCCGAAACACAACACCATCTACTGAAAACGCCATTACCAAACCTTTATAACCATCTGTTAATTTGCATACATATCAAATCCACATCGCCCGCTTGCCAGCCCACTCCCTTCGTATATTATACAGGGTGTTAAGGGACGTACTTGACTTACTTTAACCAGTGATTCCTGACATTATTTGGAGTAAAAAATGTTAATAAAATTTTGGTCTCCGGTGACATTTTTGATGTTATTTTTTTTTCTACAAAAACAAAAAAATTATAGTTGTTAAACAGTTGAAGGCGGGGTAAGGGGTTCGTCGGACACCCGGCTGAGTGAGCAGTGACGACATGTGGAAGATTTTTTTTTGTTTCATTTTAAAGAAAAAAAAATTGAAAAAAAAAAGTCACCGGAGACCAAAATTTCATTTACATTTTTTACTCCAAATAATGTCAGGAATCACTGGTTAAAATAAGTCAAGTACGTCCCTTAACACCCTGTATATTTCAACCAATTTACACAAAACCTTTACAAATTATATGTACTTATAAATAAACCTTCCTCGTGAATCACTCTGTCTATTGGCGAAAACCGCATGAAAATCCGTTGCGTATTTTAAAAGATCTAAGCGTACGGACAGCAGGAGCGACTTTGCTTTATACTATGTATAGATGCTGGAGTAAACAAAACGGGGCACCATTAACCGACAAGAAAAGTGCAGTTTGCATAATTATTAACCACATCATTGTACCACGTAAAATAATCGTTTTATGTCCACACATGGGCGCGTGCAGGAGACAGTGTTTGCCCAGTGCAGCGTTACTAAAAACCATCGCAAATTACGCCTACGTTAATGGGAATGTCAACGTTTGTGGATCGCCATACTGACGTGATGAACAGTTAAGGGTAGCCAGCTACTAGCAGTCATAAAGACGTCAGCCTCAAATTGGTTCCAGAAACAAACACGAAAACCAATGCTAAGTAAACCAACGTTTAACTATAAAAAAATAGTCGAAATAGTCGTGATATATACCTACTTAGAGATAAATGAAGATATAACGTCAGAAAGCATGCTGAAATATTTAGAGGATTATCCTTATTGTTTTACTTATTTAATGCCCATTTAGTGCATTTTTATATAGTTGTCTTTCTGGCGTGGGCAAGGTTGAGCCCGATGCTATTTTGCTTTTTATAATTTTAAATCCCTACATTTCAAGTGGAGCGGACGGAAAAATCAGACAGAATGATAGAAAACAAGTATTTAGTACAGCTTAAATAGTGAAACATGCCAAACAAATACGTTACTTTTATTGGATAGCTCGATATCTTCCGACCGACAAAAGAGTTACGTATTTACCATTTACCCTCCCCCCCCAGCTTGTCTGTGCAGCATGCAGCGTGTACCGAGCACAGTAAACGGCATAGCTGTCAATTAAGAATGGAACTACAAAATTTGTAGGCTGGCAATACCAATTTAACTGTCAAATATTATTTTAAATCGCAATGACACTGAAAGTACAGAACGCTGTTAATCACATTTTGTTCTTAAATAAAATAAAAAATAAAAATCGAAGAAGCACTGTTGTCAAGTTACTTACTTAATGACACAATTATGATTAAAAGGTGTTTTACAAAGTGATTTGATTTAATTTAATTTAATATAAATTTTAATTTAACAGTAGGCAGAAAAGGTGAGTTTAGTTACACTATTTTTAGATCCGAATGAGTTTTAGATCTAAAATTAGAGATGTCATCTAAAGCCATCTAAATATCGTCGTTCTTCATTATGTTAACACAAAATTGCAAAGGTATAATATACCTATATGCATTTCTAATTTTGAAATCAGTGGATATCTATATTGCAATAAAAAATATTTTTTTCAGTTTTATATCTTTTGAATTTTTTACAAATATGTAGGTTACACAGCTTTACTTTTCCACCATGAGTTATATTTTTAGTATTGCCATTTGAACAATAGTGGCGCCCTCCTATGTTTTCTACTCTTTTATTTGACAAACTGTACTGTGACATATCTCCGGCCGGTGTTTGTAGTGGGACGCCACCTATTACCTACTCCTCCTGCGTCTAGTGCCGCACAAACTGCGCCGCAGCGCGACGCAGACTCTCGACACGTTCTCCTACTCTGGCGGAAAAGCTTTATAAAATAAATGAGACCTTTTTTCCAAAACGGATCAAAGGATTCTCGTCGGGGAAAATTACGCGGCTAGATTACAGGCGTCGCACAAAGAATAAAAATATTTATTATGAATCCACCAACGAATTGAATCGGGCCGCTATCTAAACATAATGATAAATATGAAAATACACCCATTCTTCGCATTTCTTTTGAGAGACCTAATATTAGAAAAGTTGGCTATGCGAAATTGTAGCTAAATTGGTCTGAAAGAATGCTTCATAACGCTACATTACACAGCAAATTGATCTTTTTTTGAAGTGAAAAATTCTTCAGCTCCGTTGTGATTTAAAACTCGATGAAACGGAAACGAGCGACATTAAAAACAGACAAACACATGCATTTATAGGATTTAACCTGCGAGAATGAGACAGAACAATCGGTCTCCTTTTTGGGCTGTTCTTCGTAGCCTCCCCACTCTTGTCTACTTTAGTTTTCTGAAAGTTTTACTTCCACCGTGTGTGAATTGCAAACTCTGATTTGTCACTTCTTCTGACACAAAGCACTGCACACTTTTAATGAAGTTAAAACTTCGTTAGCACCGTTGTGATTTGAAACTCGATGAAACGAAAATAGCGACACTAAAAAGAGACAATCACAAACATCCATAGGATTTAGCCTGTGAGAGAAGAATATAGTATAATCGTTCTCCTCTTTGCGCGGTGCTTAGTCAATGTACGTACGTGTGTGTCCTATAGACTCAAAAACTGCTACATCGATTTCCCGGAAATTTTCAAAATCTTCTCTTATTGAGTAGATAGAGTGCCATGAATGGCACAAGAAGTCAGGGACGTCCGGGGAAGACTTAACGCACTACCTGGGAAGACTACTGGTATGAGATACGGAGTCGAATTAAAATCCATATAATGTAGTTTTTTAATAATAACACATTGTATATATATATAGTAGTAAATGGTGGGAAAATTTGGGGACGCCCGAGGGAGAATTAACGCATTATCTCTGCTACAGACTGAATTTGAGAGACTAAGGAGTCGAAATATAGTGGAAATAATGTAGTTTTTTATCAGTAACAATGCAGATTTGATGATAATACATGAATGGTAGAAAAAGTCGGGGACACCCGAGGAAGATACGAATCAAATAATTAATTGTGGTAAAATAAAAAAATTCGAGGACGCCTGACTCGACTAGGACTTAACGCATTATCTCTCTGCACTGGAGTGGACTGGACTGAGCTGTGGAGTCGAATTAAAGTGGAAATAATGTAGTTTTTTTTAACAGTAACAATGCAGGTTTAATGATAATACATGAATGGTAGAAAAAGTAGGTGACACCCGAGGAAGATACGACTAAATTAATTAATTGTGGTAAAATAAAGCGTACGTGATGAAGGAGAATGTGTGATGCGGGAAAAAATGGAGTCGGGGACGCCCGAGGCACGATCAAATGAAACGAATTATATGTATGGTAAAATTAAGCGTATGTGATGAACGAAGAAAGAGGTGTAAGGGGAATGTACGACGTGGAAGTTAATGGTAAAGAAGTCTAGGACCTGAAAAACGTACCCAGTTTTCAGTTATATTAGAACTCACAACCTCAAAATTTTAGGTACTCCAAACCATTCATAATCTCGAGAAACGCCGGTAACGTCAGCTGGTCTTAACTACGAGCGTGTGAAAAAGCAAGAGTTGACCTGAAACCCTACATTTGCAGTAATAAGGAACTCCAGTGAAAAATTATTCTGGCTTTAAAAAAATATCTCCATATAGACCAATAAACGCGGATTCTGAATATATAAGTTTTATTTAATAATATTAAACGCATAGTTTTAAAAAAATTATTAAAAAGTCCATTTTTAATCGGGTCGTAAAAACACGCCGTCACTGTTCGACGTGTCGTGAGTCGTGACGTCAGGGCCGGATTAACCATGTCGGGGCCCCTAGGCAATGCACGTCACGGGGCCCCTTTACCAATGGCGGACTAACGGGGGGGGGGGGGGGTTGAAGGGGCCTCCAAACGCCTCCTTGTTCCCTTAATCAAATTCTTAACAAGGCTTCAAGAGGGGGAGGGGTAAGGTTTAAAAAAAAATCTGAATGTAAAACATGTCAGTATATTGAGTATTGTGTCAAAATTTTAAGAAAATCGGAGTAAAACAAACGAAGGTACAGCGTTTCAAGCGACCGGCCCTCATGCTCGATTCTAGTATATTTCAAGTACAAAAAATTTTAAATCTGGTTTCTCGCAAACAACATTTCTGAAGCTTGTGAACATCATAACTCAAAATCTTGACTTGACTTGACCGATGCTTTTGAAATTTTGTACACTATTTCTACACATAAATCATTTTTAAATAATTTTTTTTTACCATTTTATAATAACAAATTCATTGAAATTCTTTAGCAAAAATTGCGTTTTTCACCTCAAAATGCTGCCAAAAATAAAAAAAAAATCGAAAAAACTCCCTCTGACTACCTAGGAAAACATATTACCTTTTAAACGCATTTCGATTTTTTTGTTTCAAGAGGCGCCTTCGGAGATTCGCTCTCACGGACTTATTTATTGATATTTTCAATTGATTTTTTTTTCAAAGATACTTATAGATGTTATACTATAAAGTGTGTATGAAATAAATAAAACCAACATTATGCATATCTCAAAAAAAATCATGACAATATGCCTTTATTTCGCCTTTAAAACCTTTTTCTCGAGACGCGGGGCCCCTAGCCGATGCGGGGCCCCTAGGCAGTTGCCTACTCTGCCTTAGGGATAATCCGGTACTGCGTGACGTTACCGTAAAGTCATTGTACGGGAATGTATGATATGACACAAGACATCGTATTAATTTATTCGTGTATTTACATACTGTTTATAGAGATTTAGTTGTTGTGTTTATTGAAACATTATTTAGGCCTAAATAATGTTTAAAAAATAAAGGTATCTCTTATTAGTTAATCTCTATTATTGAAAATATTCAAAAACCACTGCACAAATAAAATAGTAATGCTATTTCTAGGGAGAATACATCGAACGACGGAATTCAAAATGGCGGCAGTAGATCAGCTGACTGCCCGATCCCATACTAATTTTTCAGGAGATGACGTCACACGATTCACCATACATATGGTGGTTTTCGGGAGGTCTTGAAAATTTTAAAACTTTGATAATTATTTTAACCATTAAAACTAACTCTAAAAATAAAAATGCAGTTATTTAAGTTAGAAGGTCCATTATTCATTAAAAAAATAAAAATATTGGACTGGAGTTCTCTATTTCACAGATTTTCTGTGTGCAATTTCTCTCCATGCCACATTTCAATCATGGGATACAGAACTTTGAAATATCCGTTTAACAAAAAGAAAAAACTGTGTCGAAACTTTCGTGAACTCGGGTAGAAAAGGCCAGTAGGTATGGTAATCAGAAGGTAGCACTTTAATATTTGTACATATAAGGTTCTCTAAAATTAGGAAAAATATAAATAAATTCGTCACAATTTCACGGCATGCGGAAACTTACGATTAAGCATTTACGAGTACTGCCTACTAAAGAGTGTACCTCTTAAACTTTATTTTCAAAAAAGCGTGTGAGGTCTGATAATCACGCGGAGGTAAACACCGCGAGGGCTTTCCCTCGGGTTCCCCGATAAGTGGTCGCGCCCAGCCGGCACTTGCGCACAGTACAGCGCTCCCATCAAGGATAAGGACTAAATTAAAAATAAATTGTCACTCAAATAACTTATTTCTAAGAAATAATCATAGGTATCGATTAACAGGATCATTAGATAAGATGAAATGTATAATATTATAAAAATGCAAAATCAATCAGTTGTTTTGCGAGAGCATTATTAGTAGTAAATATTAAGTGTTTTGTATTTTCGTTTTGTATTTGTTTCGAGTATGGAGTCTACTATGGAATTTACCGGGGTAAATGTACATTGTTAATTATTAATGATAATTTTTGATAATAAAAATGATCGTGCCGAAATGACGTACGTACTACATTCGATAGTAGCCTCCATAATCAAAACAAACAACAAAAAACAGATATTTACCACTGATGCTCACATTAAGTTACGTTCAGACATCTAATATAACTGCGAGCAGGTATCTGTTGAACCGCGAGCGCTTATGTTTCGTGCCGTTCACACGGCGCAGATAAAATAGTTCTTCCTATGGTAGGAGAGGGGGTCAGTTGAATTAGCGAGCGGCCACGGAGTGGGCATTTTTTGTACTGAATCTATGAACTTGACATCTGTCACCCACCGGTCTTGGCAGCTCCGTAATTAAAATGACCCCCTCTCCTGTTTTCGTCGGAGTGGGGGGCGCTTAACTGTTGGCATATCGCCTCAGGAGCGGTTACGGCGTAAGATGTGCATTGTCTATGGTTGATGTGCGCATAAAGCGCTCAGGTGTGAACGGTCTGAAGGGATTGTATGGAGAGCGATATGTGGCGTGCTATGATCTTTTATATTTATATGCTCAATGTGAACGAGCTCTTATTGTGTTTGAAGTTGCACTTTTCTAACTAAAGAATGCACGATATCTATTGGCCTTGACCATCGTTTCCGGTGACTGATTTTTTTGATAATGATAATAAGAGGAACACCACGGACATATGAATATATCTGGTCCTGCCCTAAGTGATAAAAACGTAATATTTCCCCCTCCCCATGGAACCGGCTTTAGCTCCGCCTTGGCGCCAGCTCGCTCCATGGGGAGGGGAGAGATCCACGCTTGAATCTAAAATATGTGACGTAGTGTCATTCTTGTAGTGACCAGCGCGAAACTAACGTCCATACGTTTTACGAAATAACACGCCAAAAAACGGCAGCTTGCGCTATACATTATAGGTACATATTATATAGACATAGCGAATGTGGGCGGTTCTCCAGTGTCCTCGTCGCTGGTTACAGGGGTAAGTAAATTATGAAACATTTGTAAAAGTGTCTTAACTAAACACGGCAACAAAATATTGCTATGTGAATTGGGGCGAATGTTTTTGGGGCAAGAATTTGGCCTTAGCAAATATGTTATTAACGTGCAAGCAATTCGCGCTCCCATGTAAAAAGGTCTATTCATTCAAAGCAGATTTTGCGTTTAAGAACTAAATGGTGATATTATAATGCGAGATGCCTACATACTGTCAGATTGATTTTTCAACGAATCACAGTATCTTTCCTCTCTTCGCCCCCCATAGTTTGGTTTTACCCCTCACCTGTATCTTCTGGTCTATTCATTCTGATGTCTATGAGGAACACGCATTAGTCATCTAAACTGTGGGAAAGTGAATTATTGTGCGATATTTTTGAAGTGCAAACTTCTTTAGCACCGTTGTGATTTGAAACTCAATGAAACGAAAAAGCGACACTAAAAAGGGACAAACATAATATCTATAGGATTTAGCCTGCGAGAGAATGAGATAGAATAATCGGTCTCCTCTTTGTGCGGTGATTCGTAGCTTCCCCACTCTCGTCACTTTAATTTTCTAACGGTTTTACTTCTACCGCGTGTGAACCGCACAATTGCAATTTTTTTTTTGTTTGTCCGTAGACTTGGGACCGCAGCACTGTGCTGTGCCAAGCCGGGTCACGGGGGTTATAATACGCCAAGCCAACTTATCCTCCAGTAGACTGTGAACTCTCGAGGCTGGGGTCGCTTTGCAGCCGACGAGAACAAATAATTACCTGCTGAAAGAAGAAAGAGGCTGCTGGTTGGACGATGAAATAAATAAGCTCGATCGGGAATATTAGCAAACTAAATAGCTCGATTAGGAGAATTGTCAAAACGATAATAAATAATCGAAAAAATAAAAAGTTTGGGATCGATGAAATAAATAAACCCGATACAGATGAGTGCTGACATAGGTACATAAGCTTTATTGAGAGGAATGACAAACTAAATAAATGGTATTATCGATAACCGAAATAAGATAGGACTCAGATGGTTGAAAAAAAATTTAAAAATCGGCGAGACAAAATAAATTAGCTTTCTAAGTGGTGGAGGTTAATTAGCGGTCACAATTAAACTAGTGGATGATAGAATTCTGAAAGTGAAAGACTTCGAAGATTTCCATTTGTGGAAGTATGAAATCTGTGCAAGTATGTTAGATTAAGGATGGGTTGTTTAAAAAAAATAGAAAAAGTTCAATAATATTTGAGGTTAATTTTCATATTCTGTGAAAGTTCTATTCAAGTTCTGTGATTATATCAGTTTTATGAAGCAAATGGCCTATAATAACAGAACTTGAATAGAACTTACACAGAACGTGAAAATGAATTAAAAAAATTTGATGAATTATTCAAATTTTTTGAAACAACTCGTCCTAAGTATGATAGATTCACAAAGAAGAGACATAAAATTATTATATGAATCAGTTAGTATATTGCCTGTGCGAGGGATATTATGGTTTAAAATTGTAGGCCAAACCTAATGTAGGATTCAATACACAAGGAAAAAGTAGATTATGCACATGGCACTAGATTAATTAAAAATTAGGGGTTGTCCATTCCGAAAATTATAAATAAATACGGGCAACGGACATTCACTTATTTCGTCCCTACCATATTTAATAAGATGCCAATGAATATAAAAATCGAATCAAATTGTACCACCGATCCCAAAAAAATAAATAAAAAATGGCTAATAGATCAAGACTTTTTATTTTGATTTTGTTTGTAATCTTGTGTATAAGATGACTGAGTAATTTGCCTGTGTTATATCTGTCTGTCTGGGTATTTTATGCCTTTATATTGTAATTACTTAAAAGTGATTCTTCTGTTTCTATTTTCTATATTGTGGTGTATATTTTCTATCTTGTTATAATTGTGCTTTTGTGTTACTTAATATTGTTAAATTGACCTGCTGATAAACTGCTTTACATAGACAAATTTCTCTCTCAATTCTTCCTACACTCGCAGGGCATTAGCGGAAATCATTACAATCTGTGAACACCTCACTTTGTGGTAGGTAAATAATTGCAAAGTCATTTAATGATACCATTTCCAATGAGGTTCTCAGGCGAAAGTGATATCGTAACAAGTGCTTATTTAATCCTGTTACAGGTGTCCAGAAGTTTAATAAAACGCGGCAAGTCTTAGGGACGATGTAACTCGTATCGAATCAATTAATAAATACGATTCTCATTATTTTTACCCGAGGGGGGTCAAACTGGTGAATGGCCGAGTAGCCGACAACTCTTTCATTAAGGTGTAATTACCTAAACATTGTTAATGTCCTCATTTGATCGTAAAAAGATGACGAGATTAAAAGAGTGAGCAAAAACCACACCATCAAATTGGTTAATATAATATTACAAAAAATTGTTTCTTGATATTACATAACGAGTTATTTATACGTCCATTAAAGGGGTTTGTTTAATAAGTTTTGTAACGAATATTTTTAAATGAAAGTAACGGTCTTTAAATCAAATTATTGTGGAGAACTTAAAAGACTAATATTTTATAACGACAAAATTATAATAGAAAAATTACAAAAACACGCGATGGCAAAAGAAACCAGAAAAGTAAAACGCTCCAGCAAAACTTATCCTAGACAGCAAAACTTTCAATAATATCCCGCTGAAGCTTCTCAAAAGCATCCGAATAAAAGAGCGCATTTAAATGTTAATAAATAGGATTTGCCATTTTGTTGGATATCTTCCACAAGTGCTCTATGCATTTCAATTCAGAATAATGCAGCGAAATGTCGATACATATTTCTGAAAATTGAACAGAAATGCTATCAAGCAGATCTCCGCGGGAAGTCAAGGGGAAGCGAATTCAAATGAAACTGTATCTAAGATATTAAAGCGAAGCAACAGGAAACCAGGAAATGGAATTTCTGATAAATAAATTTGGAGTTGTGTGTATATATTTGTGTGTTTGTGAGTATGTTTGTGAGTATGTTTGTATGTATGTTTCATGTGGTGTTATTACAATCAGAACAGCGATAAATCAGGACACTTTTGAATAATATCCTTTAGTCATTATTGAAGTAAAACTTCTATAACCCCGCGATTGTGATTCGGATTTCGGATGAAACGGAAAAACGATTACTGCACCTGCGACGCATCAACTGCACTCATTGGCCGCTTTGATTATGATGTCACTAGGCTCCTATTGGTTGAGATATGAAAAGGAAATTACGCTAGGTCTGCGCTCATTGGTCGCTTTGATTGTGACCGCATTTTTCAAGTATTGGTTGAGATTGTTTAGATAAAGTTTCGCTTCTACCGCGTGTAAACTGAACTCGATTTTTTTTAAAGAAAGACAAACATTCCAATCTACTACTAACCACCACGGTAAGCGGAAAATGTTGCTCATGTCGTGATGGAGGACTTAGCCAGCCGAGGAATCGAACACGGGACGCCTGGGTGGGACCCAAACTAGATGCCAACTCAGCCACTAACCATTAAGTGATTGATAAAAAAGTGCTCTGATTTGTCCAGTTAGCGATTCGTGTATATTCTCTGATCATTTACCGAAATGCACGATATGACAGTAAATTAGATTGTGCCAGGCCATCGTTTACATAGGTGAACTGTCAACGCAATACAACGGCTGTTATGCCTCGCAGGGAAGGGCAAAATAATACCGGAATGTATTGCACTGGAGGAAAGATGAATCTTTTCTTATTTCCAGAACCATCAGGACCTTCAAAGGGATTATTGACAACGCCGGAACCAAAACATATCTTTTAGTTTATTTTTATATTACAGTGGAAAATGCGTATATATTACATAACATTTCAAAATAAATGTAGTTCAATTTAATTATAAAAATATTTTTTTAACAAAACTTCTCAACACAATAGGGAAATGATTTATCGTGTTTGAATTGGGAAGTAGCGCTAGTAGAATTTATGAGATAAGTAAAAAAAATATCATTATTCAAAGTACCTAAGTTCCTAAACAGAAAGATGATGACAAACTAAAAATAATATGCTTAAAATAACACAATACATACATCCAATATACATATATAATAATATACTTAAAATAACATAAATACAAAACAAGATAATTACAATAAAAATAATAAATTTTAATGAAAAAAACACGTCTTTCAGTAACTGTCTCAATGCAAAAATCTTTGTCAACGTATCTTAATAATATATATTTTTAAAATATAAAAACTTAATTGTAACGATTGTTCTGCTTTTTATATCGGAATAACGGCCCGGAACATAAATATTAGAGTTGAAGAACATCTATGATGTTTAAATAATAAAGCTTTTTCAGAATTCGCGAACCATTTAATAGAATCTAAAAAGTAATTCGATAAAATCTATGGAAAATGGAATTGGAATTAGATTAAAACATTATTACACTAGTGACAGACTTAGATAAACGCTTAAAGAACACTGTAAGGGACACTGGTTTTACGCCCATATTCAATTATTTTTATTAGTACAACTTATTTTTATTTCTTAACAGTTTTACTTCCACCTTAAAAATATTAAATAAAGTTTACTAGAATTCACCTCAAAACTTAACTCCAAACCTTTCATGACCCCGAGCAAATTCGGGTACACAACAGCTAATCATTTTACAAATAGATTGATTAGAACGTCCTATTCATATTAATTATGTTCTACGACATGTTTTACTTGTAGCAAGTTAACGTTCAAGAATGTTAAAAGCTCTCGGTAAATTTGACAAACTTTTCAGGTAATATTGTATTCAAAGAAAACAAAAGAATGTCAATAACTGGCTGAAGTCTCCGATTTTTCGAAATCAGATGTAGGCAGTTATTTTCCTTTTATTTTTAACGTCAAGTTTATAAAAATAATCAAAATTCTGCTTTATGGGATGGGAAAAGAAGATTGGGGATGTTTTTCGAAAACTCACGAAGACAAGTTACCTTGCTCTTCTGAAGGAAAGGGTTAAAAGTGTGCAAAATTTCATTGGTCTCAGAATAAAACTGTAGATTTGTACAAAATCCACGCTGCCTGCCCGCAACAGACACTCTTATTTTATTTTATTAGGAACATTTACGGGTTAATAACATTACATGCATCAAAGAAAACAATAAATTATAATAATTAGGTTACTATCTAATAACAAATGTTCACATCATGCCCAAATAATAAATAAAAAGCCAATAATTATTAACTTTTGCCTAATATTACAGAGATAGGAACTAGATATACAATGTAAACATAGTCTATATATACTCTCTATTACTGTGTGATACATAAAAGATACAGATAAGATAAGATAAAAAACAATGAAAGTAGAAAAAATAAATATATAATATTAATGATGAAAACTGAAAAACACCAGATGTAGGATCGAGAAATAATATACACATTAATAAAAAAAACATTAAAAGTAAGATAAAAGTAAAGTGATAGTACTGACAAACCAATAGTAAAATATAGTGTGAAAATTTTATGACTATTTGAAAAAAATGAATATTTATAAAACAACAAAAAAAAATTGAAAAAACACCAGACGTAAAGTGGAAAAATAATATATATACGCACATGTACGGATATACACATATACTTATTACATTCTTTTAAATTTCAAATTAAAAAAAAAAACGTAAAAAGTAAGGTATCAATTATTTGGTTTCGTTAAAGTGAATTAATCTACGAGTATTTGGTAATGAATTGGTTATTATAAGGCTCCATTAACTATATGTTTGAAAGAGCTTAAAGTACATGACAAGATATCACCATCGATACATTTTTTTCTTCTTTATATAAATAGATAGATAGATAATGAAACCTTTCCATTAAAAATTACTAATTTACCAATTAACTTAAAATTGCCCTTTACTTTAATTGCCTACTACCTATTTGAATTCTTTACAACTTTTTTGCACAAATATCAAGTAATATCCGCCACTCTACAAGTTAATCCGTGCAGTTATAAAAAAGTTGTACTTTAACAGTCGAATGTAAACAATATCAAGTTTCGCGTTATGTGGGTTAGGCCCTTTTACCTTTCTACAGAAACACGTAGACAATATTGTAAATAGATGCTACTTTTTATATGAACATAGATACTTTTATTATGTGGAGATTTTCGTAAAATATTCTGGTTAATTTATTATTGAAGGGAAACTTCTTTAACCCCGCTGTGACTTGGATTTCGGATGAAACGGAAATGACGATTACTGCACCTGCGACGCATCAATTGCGCTCATTGATCGCTTTGATTATGATGTCATTTTTAAAGGCTCCTTCTGGTTGAGATATGCAACGGAAATGTCGCGAGCGTCTGCGTTCATTGGTCGCTTTGATTATGATCTCACTTTTCAAGTATCGGTTGAGATTGTTTTGGTGAAGTTTCGCTTTTACCGCGTGTAAACTGCATTCGAATTTTATTATATCATACGTATATAGACGAAAGAAAAAAGATAAAAAATGATCAACAATAAAACTTCTATCCGTCATGATAAATCACGTGCCCAATAAAATTAATTGTAGAAAATATGGTCTGTAAGCAGATGAAGGCATTACAATAGTAAATTCATTTAGTTTGAGTTGGACTCACGACTTCCACGATCCTGCATGTATAAAGCACATGCCCGGGCGGGTTACATACTCACGGGGTCGGGGGATCACTTCTGGAGAGAAACCATTTATATGTTGCGGCTGCCACTTTTATGTCCTGTTTATGTATGAATATTAAATGTTATAAACTAAATAGGTAAGTAAACTTGATATGTAGTTTGGCGAAATTTGAAAATAAAACAATGTACGAAGGTAGCATGCACGAATGAAAATCTTAAGGAAGGAGTTTGCTTAAATAAAAAATCCAGTGCAGCGGTAAAAAGTGAAACCTTCACGCAAACAATCTCAACCTCTACCAATAGGAGCCTTGAAAAGTGAGCTCATAATCAAAACGGCCAATGCGGTAAGGTTTCATTCTATCTCATTCTCTCGCAGGCTAAATCCTATAGATGTACATGTTGTCTCTTTTTAGTGTTGTTTCCGAGTCAAATCATAACAGTGCTAAAGAAGTTTAATTTCAAAATAGATAATCCTCGAATGTAATATAGAGCAATACAAGTCACGCGTCAGTCGTCGAAATTGGAATGCTTTAAGAGTATTTTTGTTAGTTTACAAGGGACTGGCGACTAAGAAAACCCATTGTCGTGGTAAAGCTACATTTAAGACAATTCAGGGGTACAGCTCTAATAATGTTTGTGCGAACCTTTCAACACCATACGACTGGAAGTGATATACAATCTACACAAAAAGTAACACGTAGCGTCAGTGTAATTCACGTAGATGGGTGTGATATTCGTGATATAATTCCGAGTTACGGTATTGTTGACAGCCCAACGCAACGGGGCGGAGTATCATTGCCTCATTGTCAGTGCTCATAATAACAATAATTTATGGTCGCAACTCGGGCATCGCTAATACGGTCGCAGAACCAAATTTAGTCCAGCATATTAGTTGGTGACTTATTAGTTAGTTTCGCTCAGGGAACACCAACCAATCACAGCTTCAACAGTACAAATGGTATACAGCAAATAAGGTGCTACTACAAAATTCACACCGCAAAATGTACTTGTCGACAGGCGATCCAGACTTCAATGTTAAACGACGAAGTTATGAGAGCTGGACGTTGACAACTTGTTTATCAACTGTCAAGGCGTGCAACAAGTGAATGGAGCATCCGAAGCTCAGACACAAGAAACCACGCTGAGACATTGTTTGCTTGCTCCATAATACACAAAGTATCGAATGTCTATTGAGTTTACCGTTGTCTCATGAAGTTACTACGTTATTAAGTTTCTGTTTATCAACTCAAGTTAGATTATTAGTTTACGGTGTGCCTTTTAGTTAGACTCCCGATAAAGAAGAGAAAATACATATGTGAAACGGACGAATCTATAGAAATATTTCAATTACTAGAATATTAAATGAGTTCAGAAAAGGTAAGCTTAACCTAATTCTTTTGTGTTCGAATGGATGTCAACTCACGGATTATTTCATTCCTCGCGACATAATCCTACGGAAGATAATGTTTAATACCTTGTTTGGTGGTCGGAAAAGGCGTATGTTTTTCCGCGTCTCTCGTCGCCTTAATCCGCTCGGATGATAATCAATATTCGTCGAGCGGCGTGCATATATACGTCGCGCGGCCACTTCGGGTGTCGTGTCCAACTCCAATAAAGCGGAAAATGTGACTCGAGTGGCGGCAAACCAACCAATTACAGGCAACGCGCACCGGTCACAGGCACCGAACACCGAGCACCGCGCACCGGGCACAAGAGAAAAGTGACTTCAGGCTTCGATGACCCGCCCGCGTTTCGGTCGCCTGTTGTTAGTTACGGATTTGTCATAGCGGTCCCGGAACGGAAAGTGCTTACCACACATTAATAATAATTATTATCCTCATACGCATTCATCTATATCAGTGATCTAAGTCTCGCAGACCGCGAGCACATTTCGTGCGGCTTACTTAGACAAATAAAATAAATTAAAATCAACAGTATGTATGTATAAATTTATTGGTTTGGTCTTGGGCCTATATAGAGAAGTTTATTGACCCGTGGTCAAATTATTTTTTTATTAATAAAAGGTACCAATATTCTGGTTCCGAACAATTGAGACGTTTGTACGGTATTTACATTAGCGATGCCAACGACAATATGAGACGATGCAAAATTTAACCATCTCACGCAATAGGTACATATTGAACATTGACAAATTAGCACTCCGGCTAAAAAGGTTGCGTATCACTGTTCACATTATATTTTTAGATCCACAATAAGTAGACAATCATATTAGTGGTAGCAGCTAATCCTAAACATAATAACAAGATTTGCGTTCATATTGCAAAACATTCATGCTGCTACTATCAACCATTAACTTTTTGAACTGCACATAATTGCATATGACCTATAAAAGTTAACTCCCCTCCATCCGCGGTCTAACAAGGATTGATAGACAGAGCATGTAACGTTACATTATTCGCAGCGTATTTAATTACATAAACATAGTCAGTTCAATGGGCAACGTGAGAATACCCATCTGAAAATAAACAAAACTCCAGGTGTGATGAAGAAAACATTAAACTTGAAGTGAGGAGGTTTAGTTAGCGGTACTTACCGCCCTTGGAGGACTTGCGTCTTGCCAGGCGAGAGGGTCGGCGTCTCGCGGGGCGGCGCGCCGGCACCGGAGACACGCCGGCCGGCACGTAGGGCAGGCGCTCCCGGGAGGAGTCCGACTGCTCGGCCGAGCGATCCTTGCTGACCTTCTTGCTGAACGCCTTGTCCCGCACCGCTATCTCCCGTGGACCACTACCCTCGTCCGAGCTGCTGAATCTCAGCGTATCCGTCGTCAGATCCGCACTGATGTACTCGTACAAGTCTTCATCGGTTTCCACCTCCGATTCGTAGGATACAGTCGAATCGGGGATAGGGCATATTCTAATTTCATCTCCATATTTGTAACACTTGTTCCGACGAACTGAGGACGTTCTTTTTTCTGGAGGGACGAATATCAAAGGGTCTAGTAATTTGGACGTAACCGACCGGGGTGGTCTGCGTATAACAACCGTGTAGATATCGTTCTTTGATTTTTTTTGTTTTTTTCTCTTGGAAGAATTACGAATTCCTTTCTTACACTTAAAACTTATCCTGCGGTATGACCCACGGCCCTTTTCCGGGGTTCCTTCCACATCACCGCTTAAATGCTTTTTGCTTCTGAAAAAGCCTCCGGCGAAATTAGGTCGATCGTATTCGGGACTGAATTCCGTCAACTTGTGAGAGGACAGAGAGAAAGAAAATCCGGAATCTTTACTAGAGAACATGTCAGCAATACCGGTTTTGCTCGATTTGTTTTTGTGGAGACCGCTGAGCACAACAGAGTCCTCCTTATTCGCCTTGAGAGCGCTGTCCAAGGAGTTGTGCGCCGTGCGGGGCTCGGCGGCCGCGGGGGAGTGCGGCGGCGGCGGGGAACCGGCAGACGCGGCCAGCGGGGCGTCCATCCAGATGCGGCCCAGGCTGACGGACAGGGAGCGCATCTCCTCATTCCTCACGGAATCATAATTGGTCTCGGGGATCAGCGAGGATGGCGGGGAAGCCAAGTGGAAGTTCTGCCGCGGCGAGAATACGGGAGACCTATCGAATTTGAGGATCTCAACCGAATCTTTTGATGGGAAAATTTCTACGGCGGAATCATCGCTGTCATCCCGTTTAGTGAGCGCTTCCCTTTCCGGAAATATCAAGAAAGAGTGCGACTCGTCATCCGACTGGAATACGGATAGAGCCTTGTCGGTGCGAAACCCCGGTGTGGAAGGAAGCGCGTGAGTAGCAGTCGATGCACTTTTTGGCATCGTCAGATCTTCGGACGCCGGAACGTGAATGATAATCTTCTCGGGTGTTTTATTAGAAGTAAAGTTGAAATATTTCTTATATGATATACTGTTACCACAGGATGACTTCTTTTTGACCGGTTTTGGGCTAGGAGCCTCCTTATTGAGGGGAACGGATTCTTGTAAATCTATAAGAGTGTCTTCACTAGTAATGTCGTGTTTGAAAAGGGAAGAAGTAAAATCTGCGTTGACTAGTATTTCCTCTTCCCTGGATGACGCCAGGTCGCCTGAAAAGTAATCCGTCTGAGTACATACTTCTCGGGACCGTGTAGTTTTTGCTAAAGAACTTCTTTCCGAAAACTCTTCCTTCAATTTCTCGTAATCATTAACAGGCCTAAGCATAAACTGCGGAGCCTTCATGTAGATATTCTCCACTTTGGACTCCTTACTAACTTTCTTTTTACTTGAATTAGAAGGAGTAATATGATACTCTTCTAATTTACTTTCCTCTTGAAACAATTGTGCATTAGCCAAATCATTTTTCTGCTTTTTCTTCGCTCCTCGATCCAAATAATTCTTGCGGATAGATATTCGCTTGAAAGAATCACTTCTTTTAAAAGACGTCTCCTTTTCAGGATTCTTGCGTCCACCGCCCATAAACCGCCTGATGTTCTCAAATGATAGAGGCTTCATCTTATTAAAACGGCTGGGCCACTTACGTGGATCACTCCATTACACGCTATTTAGTCATCATGACTTTTCGTGGCACAAACACGATTAAAACTTTAGTTGCTAACTTTTTTCATTTCGAAGTTACACAATATTGTTATATATTTACAAGCCATGGCTTAGTACAGTTATTAAGTTCTTGTGTGTTCAAAGGTTAAGAAATTAATAAAATAACGTTTATGGAAGTCTGAAGTTCCAACGAAACCGATTCGATTGTCAATTCATAAGGTTAAAACACCAACAGTTGCGCAACGCGATCTTAGCGGACCCAGCGAGCAGCTTCGAGTACCTTCGTAATACGGCGAACAACGCTTTACAAACTGTGCTACCATTCGCGTGTTTACCAAAGGCACATTCAATCATTGTGTTCATGGTTACATTTTCAAATACGCTTACCACAAAAATAAGACATTGAATTCGCATACCAAAACAAAAATAAAAAGAGTACCTTCTTAAGACAATTAAGTAAAGCTCCTACCTACGTGATATAAAGGTTAAAACAATTATTTTATCTCATGTTATATATATTATCATCACGTCTTTAGACCAAAAATCTATAAATCATATAGGAATAAATGTTTTCAGTAGATTTTGTATGTGAAAACTATCGTAATATTATGTCATTTTATAAATAATTAGAGTTTACCATAAATGCCAACTTGTTAGCGGAAGACCGAGGAGGGAGGGAGGGTTAAATTATACCCTACGGCTACGGTGAAACTTAAAAATTAATCACATTTTATGTAAGGTGCAATTGTGAACATGTTGTGAAACGGTGGGCCTGGAGGAGAGGAGATTCAAGAGGCCCGGCCGTAACGTCTCGATGATGCAGAGAATTGCTTCTACTCAGGCGATTCGGCCGAGTATAATAGAAAGCCGATAACGGTCCAAAAACGGGTTGAGCAGAAGAAATAATATGTGCTCGCCCGTGTGAACGGAGACGGCCGTTTGGTCATTTTTGTCTGACGAGAATATCCCCAAATTGTTGTATAGGTGACCACGATCTGAATTCTGAATACTCACAGAGAACGGGCAGTGCAAAGATGCCTTTCGGGAGAGCGATGGTAAATCATTTACGGGTCTTAGTTGAGCAATCGATAGGGATTACTCAATTATTATCGAGGCTACTGAGATATTATTATGCCGCATTGTTCTAGGTAGAAAGGAGATTATGTCGGAATATCCAAATATGGCACTGAACCAGCGATAATGACACAGTATAGATACAGACAAAACCTCTGAATATCAATATCCAATTACAAAGCAGATTGGAAGAATGGGAAACTTTGAAAAGCTAAAATCGATCCATGAACAAAATAACAATTTGGAGAAATGAAAAGAATGAGACGAATGATGTTACAAACAGAACCCGTTTATACTACAACAATTATATCGCGTATCAATACCTTCTTATATTATCTTTTACACACCAGCAATAACCACAATGACAGTTGAAGACTAAAAGTCTCGATAACAATTTTCAATTACAAAACAGATTGTTTAAAAACACATCAATTAGTGGAAATGAAAACAATCAGGTTGATAATGTTACATAATGATCATTTAGAGGCTAGCTTTATTATTTTTCGTGTTTATACTACTACAATTTCATCTTGAACTAACACTTAGTACTTAAAGGTAAATAAATAATTGAAAAACTGGCAAAATCACAATGGTAAGAGTTAAAACGGTTTTTATGATTGAAACTTGTGGTGATCGCTCCAATTGCGGTATCGCATTTAAATAGTAAAAATAATTTGCATAAAAAATGTGCATTCCATTCTCTGCGTGCTCAACTATTCAAATCGATGCATTTGAATTACAAATTGATTTTATGGATTTGAAGGAATGTTTTCACTGAGAAACGATTGATGTTTACTTTTTAAATTTGTACTAGCTGGTCCCCGGCATGCGTTGCTATGCCATTTAATAAAGAAATTGATTCTCCCTGCGTGTCTTTTCCCATTCGTCCCGTTCCCCTTCCGCCTCCCCTTCCTCTCCCACGTCCCCTTTCCCTCTCGCGTTCTCACTTGGATTCCTCCATCTTCTCTCTCCCCCTCTTTCCTCGTCCTGCGAACCCCCCCTCCTCCCTCCCAGAATCCCCTCCCCCTCCCGGGTTCCCCCCCCCCCTCCCGCAAACCCCCTACCCGAGTTCCCCTCCCCCTCTCGCATTACATTCACGCAAACAGCACGCATGCGATCTACTGCAATTTTTTTAAACAAATTTCATAATGCCAGAGCTCACCAGTAGTTGTATACAAACCTTGTCCTGGCAATAACAAACACACAGAAAAAGAATTATCCAATTTGGTGCAGTCGTTCGGAAGTTATGCGCGTACATACATTTCGGCGATTCATTTTTATTTATATATATATATATATATACATAGATAGATAGATAGAAGATAGATAGATAGAAGATAGATAGATAGAAGATAGATAGATAGATTAATGACGCACAAAATACGAGTTGTTGGGGCAGAGAAAGTTAAATTAAAGCCTTTTTTTAAACTTAATGAGTTAAACCTAAAATTGTAATATTTAATTAAATGAAGACCATTCGATCGAAAATCTAAAAACAGAAAAATCAGAAACACATACGGGCACATCTGGGACACGAACCCTTGACCTTCGCTAGGGACACATTAGCACAATTGGTAGAGTTGCGCCCCGGCAAGGCGAAGGTCCTGGGTTCGTTTCCCAGATGTGTCCGTATCTTTTTCTAATTTTTCTGTTTTCAGATTTTCATTAAGTTTCGCTAATATTGTCTTCATTTAATTAAAAATTAAGCAAAAAGCTTTTTCAATAATTCGCATTACGAATAAGGAGAATGCTAGGTCGAAGTAAGCAGTGATAAAGATTAAGAATGGTACACTTAAATTGTGTAAACATTAGAACAAATGAATGGAGAAAAAAACGCATAAAAATTATTTATGACGGGCAATGACGGATAAAAGAAGTCGGGGACGTGACACGATTGAGTACTTGAGACAGGGTATTTCAAGATTCCGAAGGTGACCAATGGCGTGATTGTTAGTTTTTTTTTACATTAGCTCCACACAGGAGGCACCGAGGAAAACAATTTCCCTAGGGCCTATGTCATCTTTGAGGATGCTGTGTGGAGGGTTTTTTAAAGGAAAGAAAGGAGAAGAAGATATGGGGAGGAAAAAGGTATGGGTAGGTAAAGGGGTGGGTAGGAATCTGAGGGTCAGTGTGGCCAGGAGGAGTGACGGACGTATGAATCTATTCCTCACATTGCGGTGCAAGGCGAAGGGTCGGGAGAATCCGGCTAGAGAGGTCAAAATGCCTCCCTCAATCAGTCTCCTCCGATGCAGTCCGCCACGCAGTGGTTGAGCAAACGTATCCGCCACCAAGACCTAGACAAACCTCATCCCATGAACCCGGGCACCCCTGCTAAGTCACCAAAGTAGCGAACAACTTGGGGTGAACAACAGGGGTGTTGGTTGTCCAATAAATGGTTCCCGGGGCGGCGGTACCCATACCCGCCTCCCAAATTAATTAGTCAGTTTCAGTGAAAAAAGTACGAAAGTACAGTGGTACAAAAAATATGGAGTTATCAGTGATTTATAATTGATATACATTGTGGCTCTAATAATTTTGCACAGTTTAACTAACGGGAAAACAATGAACTACAGATGTGTCAAATGCATTTAGAATTTTTAATGCCAAGTAAACTGTGTTTCTGATTTTCCTGGAGACAAACTTTCGTGGTCCAGAAAAACAATACACGGAGTTCAATTATTATTTGTATGTAGCAGATTGTGGTAAATTTGAAACAGGCAGGAATTTTCCAAAGCTTAAACTAAATATTACACTGTGATGGTCAAAGTTGCACCACCGAAGCGCCCATCAAATATGCACAGAGAGGTGCCGTTAAAAGCTTACGCAAAGCTGGTCCAAATAACGTTGTTAATTTTAGATAAGTAATCATCGAACACAATATGTTAGAGATTAATTCGGAATGTTTCGAATAGCGTGCTTGCAACTCGAAACAGCCCATCTTAACGGCATAATCTGATGAGGGATTGTGTGCAGTTGGAAGTTAGCAGTTACCCACCCATTAATCTTACTCAATCGTCGGTAATCTGTTGCCTATGGAAACACTTCAACGGGGATTGCACAAGAATCATACTCAACAATGGCCGGAACCGTCCGATTGAAGAATTTTCGTCATTTACACAGTTTAAATCATAATTTTTTTGTCCTGATGTGTTGTTATAACACCTTTTATCATTCATAGGGACCAGAAAATTTCGCATTATTTTTGGGCGAAATTGTTATGCTCTTTAAAGGAACCAATCAAAAAATCTGCAAAATGCAGCATTTGTGAAAAAATCATCACTTTTATGGACGTATTGTTATTTGTTAGGCTAGGGGTAGAACTTTTAATGCCGTTTTCTCAGGACCTAAGCCGCCGAAACGACTGAAATTTTGGAATCTAACTAAAAACCATTGTTTTTATCGCAATTTTTTAGGATTATTATAACTTTAAAACCAAGCATCAAGCAAATATTATTATTATTATTTTTTTTTATTTGTATGAAACAAACAACTTATATACATATAAGCTACTTGTTTCTTATAACAGACAGATAAATATACATGTGAACTGCAGTGAAACCAAAAGAGTTTCTTATACTAATATTGTTTGGAGATGGAGTTTTAATTTACCTTAAACTAAATTTTAGGCTTAGGAAGGGGTGAAGAAGGGGAGAGAAGGGGAAGGGGAGGGAGAATATAGGATAAGGATATGAGATGCTCTCGAAACCTTCCACACCCCAGTATCAATCCAATATCGCACGCGTTACTTCTATTCGATACTTCTAAAGGTTTAAATTAAACATGTCTACGCTGTGAAACAATTCGTTGTATTGCGCACATATTTGAGGAATCGGGGATTTTTTTCTAAGATTTGTTCTACAAGTGGGCAAATGAAGTAAATTTGATTGTCGGGTTAATCTTGAAGGAATATGGATTTTTATTAAATTGGTAAGCTCTATCACTTATCATATTTAAAAATTTAAAACTAAGCATATATTCAACACTCAAGACTTCATGCACTTCACAACAAAAGCTTAAAAGAACGGATAAAAGCCTGACACGACCGGTAAATGAAAGCCACATGTATTTACTCAACACGCAGATATAAAATATTATTATTGTAAGACGAGATGTCTAAAAGGTAGCAAAAATGATGAATTATAAAAACTTTGCAGAAATAGTATTCCAAAATGGAAAAACATATATTTATTACCTACCTATGTTACTTAAAACAATATCCCTATGCCCCCAGACAGTTGGTTTGGTCATGCAGAAGGATGAAGTTTAGATTGTCGGGTGTTTGGGGCGAATGTGGGCCGCGGAAATGTCGCGGAAGCCCATAAAAAGGTGGCTTAAGTTATTGAGCAATTTGAACCCAAGATTTAACCCATCGCTTTGCGGTTTGATATTGTAATGGAAATGAACCTAAACAATTTATATTCGGGATGTTTAAAGCTCGCGCAATTCGTTTATGTAAAATACAAATTTAACGTATCGATTTGTATTCCATGCAATTTATGTGTGTAATTTTAATGTCAATATGCTATTGCTCTTCGTTGGTAAATAGTTTGCTACATTATTATCTGTCACTAACTAACGATCATGTCGTTTCTCCACAGAGTGGCACGGCAAGCAGAAAGGACGGAATGCGTATTCTGTTCTGGCACACACCCCTTGTTTTATTTACATTGATACATAATAATTAATACCACTTATAAGCTGCTTATTGTATTGACGGCCTCCGTGGTCGAGAGGTCACGGGTTCAAACCCCGGCGTGCGCAAGTAAATTCTATTGAAATTAAAACTTCTTTAGCACCGCAGTGATTTGAAAATCTACGAAACGAAAAATAGGGCCGCTAAAAAGAGACAAACACATAAATCTATAGGTTCCAGCCTCCAAAAGAATCGGATAGTATAATCGGTCTCCTCTTTGTGCGGTGCTTCGTAGCCTGCCCACTGTTTTCTACATTAGTTTTCTGAAGGATTCACTGCTGCCGCGTTTGAATTGCACACTCCGTTTTTTTATTAATTTTACAATTTCTTGATCAAAAACAATACGCAGTATATTTGAGGCAGGTTTCAGAGTGGAATATATTCTCAGTATCACCTTGATATAAAAGCACCATTCAGAATTGAAACGTTGCTTGAAATGGCTTCAGCCGTGTTTGGTGACCAGATATAAATAGTCAGTTACTCCCCCACCTTCTTCTTTCCAACTCCTTCTTCTTTCCAACTCCTTCCCCTCCCCACTACCTTCAGCTTCACAACATACCCCAATTAGGGATGCCAAACTCTCACTGGCTCCAGACGGTTTGGAGCAGTTGTGACTCTTATGCGGTATTCACCTTAAAAATATATATATAAATAAATAGCTGGTACCCGGCATGCGTTGCTAAGCCTTTCAAAGAAATAAATTGATTCTCCCTGCATGTCTTTTCCCGTGCATGCCCGTTCCTTCCACCTTCCCCCACCCTCTCCGCAAACCCAACCTTCCCCCTGCCTTTCCTCCCTGCCGCTAAAATATATGAAATATACACATTTTCATTTATACAAATTTCATAACGCCAGAGCTTACAATTATATACAGCCTATGTTACTCGCTAATAATGTAGCTTTCTATTGGTGAAAGAATTTCTCAAATCGGATCAGTAGTTTCGGAGCCTATTCAATGCAAACAAACAATCAAATCTTTCCCCTTTGTGGTATTAGTAGATAAATTAGTCACGTGTTATAGGCTCTAAAAAAGCATGCCTTTAAAGCTCTGCTAAACGAGCTCGTAGTATTCTTCTGCGAAGTGCTCGTGAACAGCCTTTAGTAGCAAGTTGTCTACCATCTCACAATTGGAAAAAAGATCAACGGTTCACCTCGACATTTTATCACGACGTATTTTACTAGTAAACTAAAAATAAAGATATGTCTAAAAAAAACATTTCCTTGACTCCTGACAAGATTAGGTAACTGAAATATTGCATTCACCAGATTGCGTTATGGCTTCCTAACATCCCCGACTAGAACAAGGGAAAAGAAACACGCGAGGCTCGTTATTGAGGTACCTTATACCCGTAAAGGTGGTGCTATGTACTATGTAATCGGGTAATGTACATTAAGAATATTAGTCCAGCCTTGCTCGCCTTAGTGATTTCTGGTGTGTTGCTCACCAACGCCCCAAACGCCAAGGCCGTCCTTATCATCTTTTAGATTAACCAGTCAAACAAAACAAGTGTAACACGGGGCGGCAAGAGTTAGGAGTTAGGACTCTCCGAGTCAAGGAACCTGTTTCGTCTACCTGCGGCTTCACGCTTTACACATTAGATCGTTGTAGGGTGCGACCTTGATGAAGACATAAAAAAACACGACGCCTGACAAAGTGTCAATTCAAAGAATAGCGCTATAGGTATTCTGTATTATATACAACCTGAGATGCTAATGTATGCATATAATAATGCATATAATAATGCATATAATAACTTTTTGAGAAAGCTCAGTTCCGTTAAAAATATCCTCATCGAAGGATTCCTTGACTCGCTGCCAAACAAAAAAAAAAACAATTTTGTGCAGTTAACACGCGGTAGAAGTGAAATCTTCAGAAAACTAAAGTAGAAAAGAGTGGGGATTCTACGAAGCACCGCACAAAGAGGAGACCGATTATTCTATCTCTTTCTATCGCAGGCTAAATCCTGTAAATGTATGTGTTTGTCTCTTTTTAGGGTCGCTCTTTCGTTTAATCGAGTTTCAAATCACAACGGTGCTAAAGAAGTTTTCACTTCAAAAACAGTCCTTTTAAATTTTTTTTTTATTAATATTTGTTTCATTTAAAATTTCATAATATAACATAATACAGCTTACATATTTTACACACTCTCCTAAGAAAGCAAATGCTTGTGTTTAGGAGAGGACAACTTGTTAATAACTTAAGAATTATTTAAAAAAAAGATCCTTATCACAAACTAAAGAGTTTAACTTGTGAAGAGATTTAGACTAAACATACTTTAAAAGTTCATAGGAGTAATTAAACAAGAAATGTATATAGGATGTACATAAAACATTAGGAATAACAAACAGTCAAAATATATCTAGGAGAAAATTAAATTATATGGTGGTACTACCAAAATAAGATTTAATTTTTTTTTTTAATTTTTTTTTTTTTTTTTTCTGTTCGTATATCAGCGGGTAATTGAATAAATAATTTTATTCCTTTATATACATAGTGATTCTGTGCAGTTGTGGTTCGACGGGAGGTACCGTTAGTCCACCAATAGAAGTATTTCTTATGCTAATATTTTGCAGTGGGGTAATATTTTTATTAAAGATATCTTTGTGTAGCTGAAGTAGTGCTATTTTTTCATAAAGTTTTGTAAGTGGGAGAACAGGGAATTCTTGGAAAACGTTTATTGTTGGGTAGTAATACGGTTTTTTTAGGATAATTTTTATAAGAATATTTTGAATTGTTTCGAGTGGGAGAAGGGATGATTTGTATGCACCCCCCCAAGCTATGATTCCATATTGTAGTACAGAGTGGGCAAGTGCAAAGTAAATTTCTTTTAATATTTTTAATGAGATAGTATTTCTAAGTCTGAAATAGTTATTAGTTAGTTTCCTCATTCTGTCTACTGTGGAGTTTATTTGATTTTTCCATTTGATGTTATTGTCGATAATTATTCCGAGATATTTTATTTGTTCTTCACTACTAATATGTAGTATGTAAATATTGAAGAACCGAAAGACATATTTGACATGATGTAATTTTGTCTCAGATGTTGGTGCGACCGACCTATAAAAAACTTTGCGGCCGTTATTTTTGCAGTAAAAACTTTAAGTGTGGTTTAATTCATGCAAACAAATCGCTTAATTTCGTGTGTGCATAAAGATCAGCAACATCGATACTACCAACAATGTGAACAATTATAACATATATAAAGAAACAGTCTAATATAATTAATATTAATGAGATGAAATGATAAAATTGATATTTTTAATGATGTCCTGGAAAATACCAAAAAACATTAATTTACAGTAGACAGAATAAGAGTATCAATGCTGTGTAAACTTTTATTAAAATTATCTGAAACTTGCAGAGGGTCGAAAACTTCGCTGTAAAATGTATTCAGCCGCGCCGAAGTTTCGGGAGAGTCTAGACTCGAGTAGACACCAGACGGGGTGTTAAGGGGTTAACGAATTTTTAATCGGAAATTCTTAGTAACTAAACGATTGTTCGTGTTTTGTTAATGTCCACAGCCGTGTGGCGTTTGTTGGCTCAAAGTAAACAAAGGTTTAAGCTTAAGTACGGTTTCAGCATAATCCCGATATAGCCGTGATATCTGTTGGGCGTGCCCGTCGCACTCCCAAATCACATGTAAACAGAGTGTTGTCGCTCTGCAAACAAGCTCTAATCTTCATAATGAAGTGTAGTCGCTGAAGCGCCGGTAACCGTAGCTAATTTCCAAGTTTGTAGGCGATATTGGTTTCCCTGCGAGCGACGGAGACTAGAGGGCGCTCGCAGGGAAAACTGGAGAGACTGCCAAGTGGAATCTCGAACATATTCCCTGAGTTTGCAGAAAATTAACGACTAAACTTTGTGTTCTGCAGCGACTCGACTCAATAAGCTGTAAACAGCAGGAGAACAAACCATCATCCACCTACACTTGTAGTTCTGGAAACAAAGTTATTATGAAAATACAACTCCTTCCATCAAAACAACCCTACGGTTGTTTCGCAAAATAGTAATCACGCATGAAACTTTTTCTTTGATTCGCCATGTGCGATAATGATGCTGAATTATTTAATAATTCATATTGTTGTCATATTTAAATACACATTAACAATATTATCTCGATCGTGCACGAATATAAAAGTTAATACATTAAAATATGCGACCATAGATAACCTGTTTTGTTGACTAAGTTAGTTACGCGCATTCGTGTTTGCACTGTTGATTTCTGTGTAGAATTTTCGCAATTATTCCCTTTTACGTTCAATTCAAAGCGCTGCCATAAGAAATCTGGTTCAATAAATACCGCAAGTCCGGCATAATAATGTAATAAATGTGATTTTAATTATTCTACGCCACAATACGTTCGAAACAGTATGACCATACTGAAAACTAACTTAAAATACGTACTAAAGGTAATGCTAGTATACAAACCACGAAATTCAGCGAAATTATATTAAATAAATTCTCGTGCAGGTTTCATGAATTCTGCCTGAAAAACTTGTTCACTTAAACGTCATGTTACAGTGAAAACAATTTCTATGAAATACGTCAAACAATAAAGCGCTTATGTTATCGGATTAACTATGGTGCTTAGTGACGATTGTAACTGATGCACACGCAAATGTGTCAATTCCGCAGTAGTGTAGGTTTTACACCATCTCTTTTTTCAGCCCGATTCCAATTAGAGACCAAAGTCGACATTTTTCGCTTTACGCGACCGCCATCTCTATTTTCATATATACGATTTCAATTGTCATCACTGCAAACAGCACATGGACCATACTGTTTGCGAAAAATTTTGACTTTGGACTCTAAGTGGAATCGGGCTGAAAAAAGATACGGTGTAAAACGGCCATAGGACTCTGCTGACAATTGCCCGATTCTGATTCAATAATACTGTTAACCTGTTGGTCGATTCAGCAAATCAGTTGGGTCAAGTATCAATATATTAATATTTCGGACAATAATTTATTGGGTAATAATATACTGGTACATAACAAGCAATCATCGTATTTTGCAACAGGAAAATCGAGCTTAGAAAGTAGACAAAAATTAACAGACCCGTGAAAAAAACAATCGGATAAATGCCATGGTTATAAAGTTGTACAATGTTCCTCTCAACGTTTAGTGGGTAGAAAATACAACCCCCTCCCCCAAGCTCTCCTGCATTCCTCTGTCTTTTATACCTGTGTAGGTAATAATTTCCTAGGAATCTAAGCTACCACGAACTGAAATTGGATAACGACACTGATTAATGTATCCCCGAGAGCGAGCGGGAGGGCATTCCTTAGAAAGGAATCGCTTGGCTGCCCGACTGTGGGTATAGATTATTGAACCGAAGGATTCCTTTCAAACGCGAGATCGAAAAAGCTGTAATAATTGTCATTCGTCCCGCTGAACCACAAAGATCTGTCCAAATCGTCATTTCGCGGCTTTGTGAATAATATTGTATTTTTATGTATTAGTCCCGACTACATTAACGATAGGAGTTTGTTGGCTAAACCTTATTTTCCTATTTTCCACGCTACCGTTCTCTGTTATTAGCGGCTTAACCAGTAGGCCGCCTTATCCTCCGGATAGTGGGCAGGCAGACACCCATACCTGGGACCTGGGAAGCATAAACTAATGGAATTTTCAAATAATAATTATAAAATACAAATGATGCAACTTTCGCAGTAATAATTTACTTTTCATATAATGTATAACCATTGAAAAATTATTATTTTTTAAACTACGTACTTATTTGATTCAAAGAGATGGTGAATAGAAATCTATTACCAAGTAGCGAGATCCTTACTGAGATAATGGTAAATTGATAAAAACAATATTTTGTCATTGGCACAACTTATCAAAAGTTCAAAAGTTAAGCGAAATAGACATATTTGCTAAAAGTAAAGAATGAAATAAAATTTTATAAAATGCTGACCTTTATTCATTCAATAATATTTGAAAAACGTAGGCAACGATCAAATGGTGAATGAACAGCTTGCGTAACTTAATAGCCGTTTTATTTGGAAATTTTACCACACGCACTCCAATTCAAAACCATCTAAGTATCCCAAAACATCAACAACATTGGAGAGCAAGGTCTCTAAATGCCCTAAATAAGCATTGCCTAGATCTCTCCTGGCCCGCTTTTTGCCTAAAGACCACAGTTCCACCGTGTCACAGATGCTGTTCCGGGCCATCGGTTAACATGAAAAACCAAGCCTTTCGAAACATCGAATAAAAAAAAGCATTAAACCTCGGATCGCGTTCCGTGAGTTATAGATAGTACCTTCATTCATATACGGTTTTCAAAATGAGTCAGAGGCACTTAACTTACGTACTTCTCATTTTGAGTCTACGTAAAATATAAAAGATGACGATTTCAACACGAAATTATCAGGAAAATGCATAACATATATTTTTTTTGATCTGATTAAATTATTTAAGCAGAACAAATAAATAGATTATGCATGTTCGTTCGTGCAGTTGTTAATCTCATTTGATTACCATGTAAAGATGCGCTAGAGCAATTTATTATTGCGCATTAGAAATCGAAAATGAAAACATTGCGTGCCTACGGAGCTTAATTCTCATTGAAACAACATCTTTACAATCCGGCAGGGACACGCGTGGGCAGCAGCGGCCGTGCGTGTCTGCTCCATTCCTCTCCACCAACCTGGCATCCTTGGAGTCATCTCCGCGAGAAGCAAACTCACGGCCAAGCGGCGGAAAAACCTGCCCTTGGGACCTCTCCCGGTCTTCCCACTGACTACCTTCCTGCGAGCGACCTGTGTTGCCCCGGCCAGCCGCGTTACTGCACGCCGCTGTTCGCCCTCTACTATCATTGCCACATACAGTTTACTGTAATAACAAACTCCAATGATTACTCGCTATTGAACGGAAAACAGAGAGATATTCGCCAACAAATGTGTAATTTTCGTGCCGGGGTCAAGGCGTGCTGAACGTCGGCTGGAGACCAAACTCCTGACTCTAGATTCCTGCCCATACCTGCCAAGGGCGACACAAGAGATATCCAATCGGCGAATAGTCTAACGGTTCTGATAATAATATATGTGCAATACGTTTCCAATGTTAGACACGATTGGAGTGGAACAATCAAAGAGATTTCAAGAGATCGGTATAATAAGTAGATACGGGTAAATCATTTTAAAGAAACTCTTGCTTGTTTAAAGGTGGTAGATCAAAAAAGAGTTTAATTTAATAATAATTTTGTTTTTTAGGAAAGGTGAAAAATGAAACAAAAAACATAAAAATGCACATTGTCGAATTGAAAATCATTATATTATACATAGTATAAAATGAAGTCGCTCAAAATGTATGTGCGCATAGATCTTTTAAACTACGCAACGGATTTTCATGCGGTTTTCACCAATAGATAGAGTGATTCAAGAGGAAGGTTTATATGTATAATACATGCTTATTATATTAGAGAAAAATCGAGAAATTCAAATATTCAATTCAGGCGGGCAGCGGGCAGCTGGCAAGTGGGTGGTGTGGATTTTATAAAGGTTGAGTAATGGCGTTGTGTTTCGTTAGTCACAGCAACGTGTGGCCGGGTCAGCTAGTAATGTATAAAATAATAATATATTTTACACTGTAATTAAACAAACTGAATAGTAATTGAATAATCATTGTACTTGTAAACATTACAACTTAACATTAACACCCTGTTGACAAACCGCTTAATTACGGCTTAACGAGATTGTACTTTAAAGAACAAAGAATATATATACATAGGTATACTTCCAATTAAATTAATAATTTAAACGGAATTGAAAAACGTCACTTGAATTGAATTTTAATTAATAAGTTAAACGGAATTGAGGCATTTGAAGGAAAAATGGGACTACGGGCGGCTGTTCCAAACTAGTTAAAAAAGCTTTTTTGAAACCTTCGATACTATCGGTGTGCAAAAAAACATATTTCCCAAAGATGACACAGGCCCTGAGGGAAATTATTTTCCTCAGAGCCTCCTGTGTGGAGCTCATGTACAAAAAAAAACCGCTTACACCTTCGTAAGAGTATATATAATCGACGCAAAACAATTTATTAAAGTACGAGTAAATGTATTTCGTAAAACATATCAGAAAGACAACGATAGTTCCATTAAACATTGGAATGAATCTTCCTCCAAATCCCTGGCCTTAAACAAAACATGAGATTATAATAGTTCACTAAGACATTTTCTTGTACTTTTTCAGAAATTATCTACCAAACGTTATTGAAAAACTCAGACGCCATTAGAATAATGAAAACATTAGCATTGAGGAAAAACAAAAACTAATCAAAATACGTGAAAACAATAACACTAGTTGTCGTAATTATCATTATACGGCCTGTACGAGGATGTCGTTAAAGGTGACGAGTATTATTCAGTAGTTTATTTATCAATGCTCCTTACTCTTGCTGCTGTAAAGCCATCTTTGTAAGGCAGTCGTAATTATAGTTATTAAATAAAGCTTTAACAAGCAACTTTAGACACTTGTCATTACCTCGTCGCAAACTATGATGGAGTCAAGTTAAATGTTTTAACGCGAAAACGAGCGTCAACAACAATAGCTAGCTACCAATGCTAATAGCATACATAATAATATTATGAACAACGGCTGTTAATGTTTTAGGGAATACCATCTTTAGTTGACGTACACATTTTTCCTGGTAGGCTCGGTGTCTGTACCGCTTAAGTGGCGAGCTAATCTATCGGACATAAGCTTTGTGGTTTTAAGTGATAATAGGATTGTTGTGAATTGTAGAGGTCACCGACCACAGCACTGATTCAGTGATGCCTGGCCAAAGCATTTAGAGAAGAAATCCGCCGTTGTGTTGTGCAACTGGTTTGTATCCCCAGGACCAACGACTATTATTAATTATCAAGCATATAAAAAATACACATGTATTTATATACAAATACTTCGTACAATATCCAGGTAACAACAAGGACTGTGGCTGTGGATAGTCATATCAATAAAACATGTGACAATTAGCTAATTGGTGTTATATAGAAAAATATTATTACGCAAGAGGAGTTAAATTTGAATATTGATTATAATAATTTAGGGTTACGCATATGAATGTCTTGATTTGCATGCTATTATATCTCATGTTTCAACATTGTCAAACATTTTTAACTATCGACACCGTTAAAACACTAACATAAAAAATATTTTACGTAATATTGAATATGGTAGTTTCGTTTTCAATACGTTTAAGAAGTAACGAATAATTCTGGCGTTCTTGGGATGTGTAATATGTTTGGACGGACATTGGACAAGTGGACAGCCCTGATCTTGTGTGAGTGTCAGCCAATCCAAAGGATCCATGTTACATTTGGAAAACCGGAATAATAAAATTATAGTATCCTGCACGATATTAATTCTATTATGTTTAATGTCAAGTGTGGTGAAAAGGATATTTACACAGAATTTTTTTAACATTTAGAATCCAACAACGACGTAAGTAAAAGAGATTTAAAATAAGATACACAAAGCAAGTAGTGGTTTTCCTTTGGGTTAATTAGGTACGCTTAAGTTAAAAACCATAATCCCCGATGTTAACACATATTTTCCTTCAGTAAACAAATTGCAGTTAACAACCTATTACACGTGATACGAGATGTAAATTACAAATGTACAGAATGTACCTAATAATTATGTTTTCAGCAAACTGCCACTAAAGGTCTAGATGTGACATTAATACAAAATTTAGATCTAGAAATAAAATTTCATTCAATGATGACCTTTGGAAAATAATATTTACTTTCACGTTTGCGTATTAAGAGCGTTTAACCAGCCAGCGGACGAAAATCCACATTTCGTCGAAAGTTGTTCTTACGATCGTGCAGGGCGGTCACAATGAGAAAGATTTATTATTCTCCGTACCAGCTTTTTAAAATTATAACTCAATATCGAATTTATTTCAATCCAAATTAGCTTTCATATATACCTTCATCCAAAAATGCTGAAAGGCGTGATGATAAAACTATTAAAATAATGTAGTTTTTGTAATTATTTTTTGATTATAAGTATTTATCATTATTCAATAATGTCTAAATTTAATAAGTGTGTTAAAAAAATCTGAAATATATTAGTTTGTAAGTGCGCAAATAAATACACAAATCTACCAATTTTCGTCAAGAAACACATGCACGTAGGTACATATTTTTTAATGATTTTATTGAAACTAAAATTAAAATTCTAAAACATGCGTTTGCTAGATAATGTATTGATTTATTTTACTGCATGATTATATTATTTGAAATGGGTGTGGTATAATACAAAATCTTTTTTGAAAATTTAACAAATCTGCCAACGACCTATGGAATAACCTTATTATACTAAAAATTAAAAAAAATTCTCAAAATTTATTACATGCGAATGCTAGATAAAAGAACAATCTTTCGAAATCCATTTATAATTTTTTGTGGAAAAGAGTCAATACGTCTAAAATCTGATTTGAAAATGGCATATTTCTGGTTTTCTCTGGTAAAACGTGAAAGTATACATTTATTTTGTTTTTCTGCTATTGAGAATTGTGGCAGAGAACAGGAACTACAGATATGAAGGTAGGATCATAGTTATATGAATATTGTAGAGGGTTATCCGAGAAAGCAGCATAGAGCAGAATAAACATTGATAAATGGCTGTGTAGGATTTATACAAGTTTTATCAGTGTTTGGTTTAAGAGATACGGGATGTGAAGGTGTGATAGAATAAAAGAAGACGAATAAATCAACGTTTAAGTATACAGTACCGTCTAACCCTTTCTTTTGTATCAATACATAATACATACGCCTCCTCCTACACGGGTCTATGCTAATGACTTGGGAATTCTGAAAAGACAATGCACTGCATAAGTCAATGATGCAAGCCTCGATCTAATATTATGTCAAAAAATGAGCTTTATATCATGTACGTATTCCGATGAAGCGGATGCAAATAAAGTTAAGTGAGAATATTTAAGGGCCTTTAACCAGCCAGCGGTCGAGAATCCAAATTTCGTCGAAAGATGTTCTTACGATCGTACAGGGCGGTTCCAACGATAAAGTTTAATTATTCTCAATTAATATCGATTTTATTTCATTTAAAATGTGTTTTATTTTATTCATCCATATTTAATGCATCCAAAAATGCTGAAAGCGTGATTATAAAACTATTAAAATTATGTACTTTTTGCAATTATTTTTTGATCATAAGTATTTATAACTTTTCAATAACGTCTAAGCAAAATAAGAATGTAAAAAAAATCTTAAATATATTAGTTTGCATGACCGTAAATAAATAAACAAACTGAAGTATTTTCGTCACAAAACACGTGCGTGTTTTAATGATTTTATTTAAAATAAAATTAAAATTCTTAAACATAGCTTTCCCAGATAATTTATTTATTTTACTGCATGATTATATGATTCGAAATGTGTGTTGTATAATACAAAATTTTGTTTGAAAATTTCACAAATCTGCCAACGACCTATGGTATAAACTTATTATACCAAAAATAAAGATTTTTTTCTCAAAATTTATAACATACTTTTACAAGATAAAAGAACAATCTTTCGAAATCAATTTATAATTTTTTGTGGAAAGGAGTCAATACGTCTAAAAAATGATTTAAAAATGATATATTTCCGTTTTTCTCTGATTATTCGCTCTTAATATATAGGCACTTACACCAAGGAGGCAGAAGTAGGAATCTGAGAGGAATAATAACAGTTGGCATTCAAAGTAAGGGAGAAACGTGGGAGTATTTAATTACTGCCCGGGGGCCTAAAGCAGCGTAGGTACTGTTTGAAAGAAGCGGGGAAATAAAACCGGGTGTTATAAGTGGTACAAGCACGGCACTGCCAAACCATTTTTTAAATTATCACGTAGCGTTAATGAAGACGCGAGCTCACTAAGTGTGTTCGATTGACAATTAAAATGTGGGTGTAACCCTGAAATCCGCGTCGAATATAATTAACAAAGACTTGCAAAGTTACATTGAAAAGGCCTGGCATAGACCGAGCTACCTAAGTCGTGTCGTAACATCTTCCAAACCAAATGTCAACAGTAAGATTCAGTAAGGAAACGAAATAAACTGGAGTTGGTTTTGAATAACTCGTTATTCAATACAGGTTTGCAGCCAGCAGCGAATCATTGTTGATCCACCCCCTGCCGGCCGGGCGACTTCAGACTTCCATAAATCGAGAAGACAAACAAAGATGACGAAGACAACTTTGATGGGATATCTACTAGTCGTAATCGTAGCACATAGATCAGAAAGAACTTAAAGCACGAACTCGCCTCGGGAGCAGACACAATATCACCGAGTCATCCCGCACTAGTTCCGGGGAATCACTGGACGCGGTTGGCACTCATGGTCCACTGCAGACGTAGCAGTTCCGTCGATACTCAAGATCATAACACGGGTTGGTCGGGTGGTGTTACGGGTTAGTGGAGAGGTGCGCGCAGTGCGCTGTGCGCAGGCCGACTGGCAGACCGGTCCTCGCGAGGAGACAAGCATCTCGCGGCACTAACACCAGCAGCCAGGCAGCGACCAGCCACCAGAGACCACTGCCTATTTCACTGGCTTCCAACCCACCTGATCGGCCTTTTTACGGCGCGGCACAGGAGAATAGATGTTGTCGCGCCATTTGATGGCCGAGTACCTTGAAACTGGATGAAAGTGACAGTTGTTGCCATTTTTTAATTCCTGGTTAGGACTAAGATTTTAGGGACGGCTTAGTTTTTATAATAAAGTAGAGAAAATATAAAGGCCTCTTCAGTAGGAATTCACGTGTAATATGTATATATAATATATTTATATCAAATAAAACGATAAATATTATCCAACATTTATGTTGGTAACTAATAATAATGATTAATATTCATTATTTTCACAGTCGTCTCATCGAGGCTCGCTAACTTCATACGATGTATAAGGGCAAAGCACAATGACAAATGATTACTTTTAATAACGTAAATGCAAATCATTTTATAAGACCACTTTTGAATAATTTCAAAGACACTTTTGAATGTATTTGTGCACACACGATAGTGTCAAAAGATTGTTTTTTTAAGTAAACGCTTGACTTGGGGAGTAAGCTGGTGAATGCGTGACGAGAGCGTTACGAAAAGTATGATCGGGCGAGGCGAACGGTCAAGCCTTTACGCACGTTTGACTTGGGGGTAAGCTGGTGAATGTGTGACGAGAGCGTTATGAAAAGTGTAATCGGAAGAGGCGAACGAATGTTGAGAGGGAGATAAAAGTTAGTGAAGTTTTACTTCAGTCGTGTGGTAAACACACTCGTTTTTTTTCTTCAAACTAGTAGGTGTCCCCTCTTACCCATAAAATACCCAAAGATACTGGGATAAGACGTTTATCAATTCCGTTTAAATTTAGGCTCTCGTTTCAATTCGACAAAGTTTTCTTTTGTTTCATTCTTCAGCTGCTCAAGAAAAACAAAATTTATATGAAAATGAATTTAATTTTTCCATCCAGTACACCATTACATAAACAAGGGTCCATTTTAAATAGTTTTTAATCAAGTATTAAAAAATTTCCGAAACGGGTCGGAATTTTCGATTGCTCCGATTTGAACCAGGCTGCACATTCTAAAATAACACCCATACAAGTGAGCCGAATGTACATAAATATCATACATGTGTTCACAATATTTTAATACAATAGTAGTTGAGAATGCTTTGTTAAGACAGGTATCAAATAATTCAATACGGTAGAATAAAGGCATGAATTGAATGCATATTATTGAGTTATTCCATATATTTCGCATCACATCGTGATATACCTAATGTAAACTGCCAGAAAAAATAAGCTAAGAGATTTAGCTGCATTTAGAAAGTCTATTTTTAGTTTTAAACTGACAAAAAGTAAATCCGTTATTCCCCTTTATATATCAGCATCGGTTATACCACACGTACGCCTCTGATATCTCATGAATGTGTACGAGTTCATAGTGATGCATTATAAGATTTTCGGTTCTATGGTGAAGTAAATACAGAGAAAAATAGATAAATTTAAGGATTTAAGTGTTGAAGTAATTTTTAGGATATTTATCGAGGTAAACATAAAATAATTCATAAACTTCTCGTTCATAGATGGTAGACACCAATTTAATTATTTTAGGAAAAAAACGTGTGTGCAAGTAGTAGTTTAGTAAAACTTCACTAACTTATATCTCCCTCTCATCTTACGTTCGCCTCGCCCGATCACACTTTTCATAACGCTCTCGTCACGCATTCACCAGCTTACTCCCCAAGTCAAGCGTGCGTAAAGGCCCGACCGTTCACCTCGCCCGATCACAGTTTTCGTAACGCTCTCGTCACGCATTCACCAGCTTACTCCCCAAGTCAAGCGTGCGTAAAGGCCCGACCGTTCACCTCGCCCGATCACAGTTTTCGTAAAGCTCTCGTCACGCATTCACCAGCTTACTCCCCAAGTCAAGCGTGCGTAAAGGCCCGACCGTTCACCTCGCCCGATCACAGTTTTCGTAACGCTCTCGTCACGCATTCACCAGCTTACTCCCCAAGTCAAGCGTGCGTAAAGAAGTTTTACTTTAAAACGCTTTTGCACATTATGCTGTAATTGCGCCTGTAAACGTAGAAAAAGAATATGAATTAATAGATTTGTCCGTAAAAAAAACGCAATTCTTTCAAGTAAGGCGTACAGATACAACATTGGTTTGAATCACCGATAAAACTAGTCCTGTCACCTAAAATGCTACAAATGACTTACCACTGAAGCGCTCTGTTCACGCAGTGCCGGAGAATACAAATTCCACAGAATGCTTTAGTTACCACGTAACTACTACTCTACTGGTGTTGTGTGGATTAACGTCCTATACCTAATGTTTAAAAAAATATTTTAGGCAACTACTCCAAATAAGCTCAATAATCACTGGTCAAAGTTTGTCGGGTAGATGTGTCCTGATACACACACTCTGTATAAAAATGCTTGTTATTTTTGGCGACTGAAACAAAATATTATGGAAGACGGGTCTTCTATCGTGATACCCTTTCGTATGTTTGTAAAATAAAACGGAAACCGTCAAATGCATTGATAGTGCGCGGAAATACGAACGATTGCTTTTAAATAATTCTTTCTATCAATCACGAAAGAATTCAATCTAAATTCTTAATATGTGTTAAATTCAGAATGGATGTAACCAGGGATTTTTTGTCAATTATGATTATCTACTGTGTCAACTAAATTTATTAAAATTATCCGAAGTACAAACTTGTGTATATAAAACCATAAATTCAATAATTGACAACTCTGAACAATTTATTTCCAAATACCTCGCAAACCAACAACAAGGCAATAACTACCGTGTTATTGTGGAATTTAACACGATTATTCTTTACTCCCGTTCCCCATATAGGTACAGAATTTAGGTAATGATTATAAGAGTTATAAGGACGTTGTTAACATATTTAACGCACCAATCACTAAATATCAACAGGTCTTGGTAAAATTTATATCGAAAAGCAGAATAACAAATCTAATTAAACAAACTGTCTAGCCTTGCTTTGACTTATTTAATTTATTTATTGTACTATTCCCAACCTTTTATATACATATAAAAAATATATATGTATATATATTTAAAAAAATGGTTACATAGTTTCCGCTAGGTTAGGTTATGTGCTATTAATACATATCAAAACTCACTTCCTTCCTTGTAATTTCTAACATTTGCTAACTGCCCGGGTTCATGGGGAGAGGTTTGTCCAGGTCTTGGCGGTTAATGTGTCTGCCCACCTGCCGCCTGGTGGGCAGGATCGAGAGAGACGGATTGAGGGAGGTCTTTTATCCTCTTTAGCCGGAATCTCTCGACCCATCACCTTGCACCGCGGTTGGGGGGATGGATTTAAAGTCCGTCACTCCTGAACAGACTGAACCCCAGGTTCCCACCCACCCCTTATACCTATTTCCTTTCCAGAACTTCCTCTCCTTCCTTTCCTTAAAAAACCCTCCACACAGCATCTCCTAAGATGACATACGCCCTGAAAGAAATTATTTTCCTCAGGGCCTCCTGTGTAGAGCTAGCATAAAAAAAACATTTGGTAGAGCATAATAGTATGTCAGCCAAGTGGGCCGCACAAAAAGGGCTCGGAGATCTCAGGTTGTGCATCACTGCTATAAACAGTTCTAATCTTGGTTTCAAAAAGTGCGTTAATGTCACGTGCCTTTTAACCGAACAAACGGGTTTAACTAATAATCCCTTTTCCATCAGCGTTGGGCAACTATATCTCACTTGTATTCTCCTTACCTGGCTTTATCAACAGATGCGTGTTTGTCTTTAGCTTCGGGACTTATGCAATGTTTGTTCACCATCTTTATTCTATACTCCATGATGTCTCACCGCTTGCGTTTCCTCATAGTCTCCATCATCAAGCGGGAAAGTTAATCACTAACTTGTATGTTATGATGTTTTTATGTGAATAAATAATTTGTATCAGTGTAATTAAACAGATTTATCATTAAAACATACTCCACTGCTTTATTAGTTGTTGTTATTCTAACATTTACTCCCATCAAGGTTGTTAATTAAAATTCTTTACTTCTGTACATTCAAAGCACAATTGGTTTATTTTGTATTGCCTTCACTTTACTGATTCCCTATTTCTATCAATCCGTAACTTTATGAATAAAGTTCGCACGATGTTATTTTAAGAAAATACTTCAATGGTATACAGGGTGTACATATATATAGTTGTAGTATATCAGTTAGTACACCCTGTGAATTATGTTCTAACATTTTATAATTATTAAAGTATTTATTGGTTTGACCTGTTAGCTCCACGCAGGAGCCCCTGATGAAAAATAATACTTTAAAATGTTATCTTTGGGAATGCTGTGTGGAGAGTCATTTTTGAAGAAATTAAGGATTGGAAATTCTGTGATGGAAAAATGTACGAGGGATGATGTGTGTAGGAGTGACAAAGTGTGCGAAAGCTGATAGATCGAGAGAGTCCGGCTGGTGAGATCTAGATTAGGTGTCCCTCAGCAATTCTTTCCGATCCGGCCCGCCACGCAGTAGATGGGCAAATTCATTGGCAGTCAAGAACTAGACAAACCTCACCCCATGAAACTGGGCAGCCCTCCTAAATCACCAAACGTAGCGAACCACTTGGGATGCCCTACGGCGGGGTTTTTTTTTTTTATACGAATACCGCACAAGAGTCCAAACTGCTCCCGTCTGAAGCCAGTGAGGCTATGGCATCCCCAATTTGGGTATGTTGTGAGGCTGAAGGTAGTGGGGAGGGGAAGGAGATAGAGAAGAGAAAGGTGGGGAAGTACCTGGCTGTTCAGATCTGGTCACCAAACACGATGGGGATGTTGGTTATCCAATAAATGGTTCCTAGGGTTCCATACCCGCCTTCCAAACTGATTCTGGTCAATTCTGTAATTGCTTTAAATGGTTACTGTTTTAAAAAATACAAACATTTTATTTGAAAACCCCGACTTGTGGCGTATACATATTTTTTAAACGTTGTTTGGCATCTAAAGATTTGGAATTAAGATATTGTAAAATGCAGTATGTCAGGTAGGTAAGGTACCTAGTTACGTTTTCGGTATACAATAGGTATCCACCCAATGGATCCGAACTGGGAATCAGGTCGTTCGTAAGATATTAACAAAAAACAATCCTACAGCTCTCCGACTAAAAATATTGAAAAATAGACTCACATTGTCCGGAACACAGAGTTACCGCATCATTACGTTGATTGATATAAATGGAACTCACCTGAAAAACAGAAAGAAAACATCGTTAGTAAATAATTAATATTTATAAATTTTATCATTTAGTAGAAATTTATTACGACCGACCGGTTTTGCTTCACACAAGCATGGTTAGGGTATAATATTGATAAACATAAATTTTTAAATATTCATAATTGGAATGCAAACATAAAAAAACTTTAAAAAATTGGCTCACATTAATTTTTTTTAACTAAAATTACTGAGAGAAAAAAAAAACAAAAAAAGGATCACTGGTTTACAGAAACCTTCTCTCCCAAGTACATTTCTTCGAGGCAAAATCGGGAGCCGGCTAAAGTGCGCGGACTTCGAGCATCGTCTGCGGTTGGGCCGATAGCTATACGCATTCTCATTGGGACTGCCCTGTGGTCTATGGAATACTTTCTCTGGCTTTTCTTTTCTTTTTATATATTTTATTTTCTTTCTGCTATTGTAGTTATTAGTAATAACGTATTACTTACATTATAACATAATCATATAACTGCTTTTTTCCTCATTACTTATTTTATTTTGAGAAGGTTTCTTCAACTGGTTATAGCCGTTATTTTTCTTTTTCTTTTACTAACAGTATTATCTTTTTTTAAGTTACCTATTTCAAAAGAATTGTTCCACGGGCTGCTACTTCTATTAACCATTTGTATAATTTTAATGTAAGTACTTGCATACTGCTTACTAATCCTGTATGAATGGACGTTGGAGGGTCTAGAGTCGTTAAAATAAATGTAGCTTCGTTCAAAAAAAAGTCTTGACGAGTGAGGTGAAGGAGGAAACCATAAATGTTTTCTTATAACGCCGTTGGGAAATTGGTGGGGTCCCCTCCAATGATGGACTGAATGGGTAATGAACTAATAGCTGAGTAAATTAATTTATATATTTTTAGTTTTTAAACAGTATTAATAGCGTAAAGACTGCACGGTCGAAATTTAAGGATCCAGCTTAGAATGCAACTCTGACGTCGCGCTTTACGCAAATCCGATTTCGTTCGTGGAGTATACAAATCTACTTTTGTAATAGAACTGAATTAAAGCAATGCCAAAACATGCCGCCACTTACGTTAACAGCTGGTACGAGGGGCATCCCCTGGCAGGTGTAAGTACTACTAGATTTGTAATTTCGTCAATCTCTCCGGATATGGGGAAATTGACGATAATACGATTATTAATGTAACTGGCAGTTGTGAATAATAATACCACGTGTCTATATATTATGCACGTCATTCCCTGTCGCGGTTACTTTGTTACGGTGACTAGCTGTCACTGGATCCCAGTGGATCCGAGAAACCAGTTATTTTTCGAACCAGTTTCTATCGGATTTATAAAATGGTTACCAGCGCTCATACTGGGTGAAGCCGAATCAAAATCCGCCCGCAGGACCCGGCAGCAAAAACCTGCGGAGCGGCTTTTTAACTGCTAGTAGGACAATTGACTTTATTTAATTTTTATCATTCTTACTAAGTACTACGTAAGTACTTATTAAACGGTGGCTTCGAAATCTACATCTAATACCGTATAGTTTTATATAGATTACCGGACCAGCTTCCGGCAAATGAAGAACCATTTGATCATCATCATCATCATCACTATTGGCTCTACAACCCCTGGTGGGTCTTGGCATCCTCAAGAATCTTCCTACACTCATCTCGGTTTTGTGCCAGATCTCTCCAGTTTAGAGGTTCCAAGATAGATATGTCTTTGAGGATGTTGTCGCTCCATCTTAGTTTTGGTCTTCCCAGGCTCCTTCGCCCTATTGCTCTTGAGTTCAGCAGGGACTTTGGTGCTTGATGCTCGGTCATTCTCTCCACATGACCCAGCCACCGAAGTCTTCCCAGTTTTTAAAATTTCGCGACGTTTTTTAGCTCATTGTTATAACGTCTGCGCCAAAATCCATTTTCTAGAACCGGTCCGAAGATGAGTCTCAAAATTTTTCTTTCAAAAACGTCCAGTGCTCGCTCATTCCTCTTAGTTAGTACCCAAGTCTCAGCTGCGTACGTAAGTACTGGTCTGATAAGTGATTTGTACATTAATATCTTCGTGTTCCTGGACAGCACTCTGGACTTTAATTGGTTTTGTAGGCGGAAATAACAGCGATTTGCGTTCACTATGCGCTTCTGGATCTCCTCTGCGGTATTATTGTCGTTTGTTATCAGGGAGCCTAGGTATGTGAATCTTGGTACCGTTTCGAAATTTTGGTTTCCATGTGAGAGAGTTGGGATTTGTTGGGTGCACCCTACGGCCATGTATTTGGTCTTTTGCTGGTTTAATACGAGACCCATATTATCAGAAAGCACTATAATCACAAAAGAAAAGAAAATTTCGTATGTTTTGTGTACTATTAAATAAACCGCTCAAATGACGGCCGAAAGGGGAAAGCTCAATGGAAAAACCAAAATTGTGTTTTACATATAGATCGTCCAGTTGATTAGTCAGACACCTCCAAACACAAAGTTTTGAGATAATGAGAAAAGCAATATTCGAATTCTCACCATACATCAAATTATTAACACATGTCTGTGTTTTACACATTAAAAATGCTATGAAATAATTCCGGGAATCATAACGGTCCGGTACGTTAGTATGACATTTTGAAATTTTGTAACCGAACAACACAATTTTTTTTGTTTATTTCACTACAAGTGTTTCTGCATTATAATTGATTTGATGGAGTTTATTAATAATCTGAGGGTACATTTTTATACATAACTGCATACTCAACTGAAATATCGATTTTTCGGAGATGTCTGATTAATCAACTGGACGATCGATACATGTGTAAAACAACCTGTTTCATAAATTATAATAAAATGTGTTTTTGCGTACAATAAAGACAGTTCTTCTTTATTTTATGGTTTTTAGAATAAGTGCTAATATATCATCATTAAATTTTCGAAAGTGGGTTTCTGTATAACAAAGCTCACGATCAAGTGTTGCAATTAAATAAAAAAAATAAATAAAAAACTAACTATCATTTGTACCGATCTATTACATATTTCCCTTAAACACGGTAAGTTTTAAAACTCTTAAAAAAATATATGTTGTTATTCTTGAAGATAATATCTAGACTTTGCCCGCGCCGAAACGAAATTTATATAAAATTCCCTCGATAGAAAAAAATCGCAAAGTATGCTCCAAAAATTATTATTGACACGTTTGTTTCAGTTATTTTACAAGTTATATGTATGAAAAAATTCAGTGTTTTCTAAGTGCTGTTTAAGATAATGCCCACGAGATTTTTGCTCTACTTTAAACGAGTCGTGTTTTATACATTTTCGCATCGATTTTGTCGCTGTAAATGTTAGCGCTCTCCTCTAACATTCGAAATGTCGCATCTCTCTATCTTCTTCTTTTCGGGCCCGGTTGCAAAGCCTTAAACTAAATATCTTTGCCTATTTATAAGCAAAAGGTTTATTCTACCATTGCCAAATTAAATTATGAGGATATTTAAAATCTTTGATTCAATGCAATAAGTACAAAAAACACTAACACTTGACGGCAAGTGTAGGTAGGTACTAGAATAAATGCTTCGCCCAATGAACACATAAAAACAGAACAAAAGAACAGTTAAAATTAATAATGGACAAAACATGCTTTGAAATAGGCAGTAATAGTTGTTACGGCACAGCATCAGAGAAAATAATACGACTGTGGAGAAAACAAGAACCCAAAATTCGCGTGAGATGCTTGAAACTAGAAACTCCACTTATTATTAATGTTATGTCAGTAATCTTCACAATAATTTAGTTTTTAAGGCGTGCCTGAATTCGGCAAAATTTTGCAAATTAGGAAGTCTATGTAAGATCATACGATATCATACATAAGATACATACAACACGAAATTGTAATTTTCTATATAAGATCAGGAAGTTTCGATTAGCAGCAACAAGATCTGTAAGCTTCTTATGGCGTTGGCCTTCTGATATACATTGGTTGGAGATATTCCCTGCAGACCCGAGAGTCATCGAAGCCAATGAAGGCAATCCCTTACAAATGGATTTATGTGGCCATGTTTAGACTGAATACAGATTATGTTGGTCGACTTGGGGCGTTGAGCAGTTATGGCACATGAATTCATCTCGTACTCGAGACTCGAGAAGAATCTTATATCTAACTATCTGTGCGGTGGAATCGAAGACTGAATGAAATCTGTTGAATTGGTTCTGGGAGAGGCCGACAAAAGCACTATTACTAAACCTACTCGGTATCTTCAAAGATCGGTATCATAAGCCATCTCAGGGAAATATCAGGGCCTAAAATGAATTTATTAAGGATTTCGCTTCAGTATGGGTTATAGCGAACCACTAATTAATAATTAGATTGAACTCAGAGCTTCTGTACAAAATTATGTATTATAAGACTGGGAAGCGTATCCAGTCAACCAGAAAAGTATATCCGATAGGACCTTGAAGGAAATTATGTTTTCCTCCAAGGATGCCATCTATTGAAGTTAAGAGGGCATTACGAGAGAAAACCAGAAATATGTCATTTTCAAATCAGATTTTAGACGTATTGACTCTTTTCCACAAAAAATTATATTATATTTCGAAAGATTGTTCTTTTATCTAGCATTCGCATGTAATACATTTTGAGAAATTTTTTTAATTTTTAGTATAATAAGGTTATTCCATAGGTCGTTGGCAGATTTGTTAAATTTTCAAAAAAGATTTTGTATTTTACCACACCCATTTCAAATAATATAATCATGCAGTAAAATAAATCAATACATTATCTAGCAAACGCATGTTTTAGAATTTTAATTTTAGTTTCAATAAAATCATTAAAAAATATGTACCTACATGTGTTTTTTGACGAAAATTGGTCCATTTGTGTATTTATTTGCGCACTTACAAACTAATATATTTCAGATTTTTTTAACATTCTTATTAAATTTAGACATTATTGAAAAATGATAAATACTTATAATAAAAAAATAATTATAAAAAGTACATTATTTTAATAGTTTTATCATCACGCCTTTCAGCATTTTTGGATGAAGGTATAAATTAAAGCTAATTTGGATTGAAATAAATTCGATATTGAGTTATAATTTTAAAAAGCTGGTACGGAGAATAATTCATCTTTCTCATTGTAACCGCCCTGCACGATCGTAAGAACAACTTAACAACTTAACAACTTGACGAAATGTGGATTTTCGTCCGCTGGCTGGTTAAACGCTCTTAAGCCCGAACACGAAATTCAGTACCTAACAACTACCTGAATCTAAATATTCTAGTCTAGTTTCTCATTTGTCAATTTCAACAAGGAAATGTTTCTGTACGAATAATGTGATGTCTTAAATTATCCGGAAAAGAACTGTTTTCATTGAATGAGAAACTGACGGTTGATTGACTGATTTTTCGCTAACAGGCCGGCTGAGTTCAAACAATCCACCGACCTCTTAACTACATTTTATTCTAGCAAACTCGATAGGAAGGGTAGATTAGATAACATGCAGTGCGTGTTGCATCGAATCAGCAATTTTAGCAAATTATGTGTTGCCCGTGAACATTTCCCTAAAAATGGAGTAAGGGTATGCAATTATGAAATAATTAACGTGAATGACAATAAACGATAATTGGGGATCATAAATAATTGGATTGTCCGAAAGCACAATTGTGTTCACTGCTACATTAACCAGTGAAAATTGTGCGTGGGATAATAGTAAATCCAATTTATGTACTGCAAACAATCCGGTTGGATGTAGCTGCAGTGGATTAATCAATCCAGCTATAAATTACGCCGTGCATAGGATTATCCACACCAGGGATTCCACAACTTTTCCGGTCACGAAACCCTAAATGGCGCATGAGTTGGCTCGGATGTTGGCGGAATCCCAATTTGAAAAAAAAATAACCCTTTCTAAATAATTATAAAAGCTGGACAGTCTTTAAACGAAGGTTTTAAATATCCTTTAATACATTAGTCCCGATTTGCCTAAGCTAATGTTACCATGGCGTCCACAACTGTACAACAACGTACCCGGTTGCGATATTGAAAAGAATAGTATTAAAATTATAATAGTCATTCATTACTGCGTCGCAATTCAACGTCAAACCAATAAATACTGTCGATTTTCATCGCGTGAAAAATCAATTTAATTGATCATATTAATTTCTTCTCCAAATATTTTAGCCTCAAAAACGTTAAAGCCTTTAAAGTGGAAAACTTAACATAAAAAATGTAGCTGCTTAAAAAATCGGCGCGGCGAATTTTTTTCCACATTGGGATCAAACTACAAAATATTGTTGTTTGAACGTTGAAATATTAAAAAACTTGTAATTTTGGGCAGGTGATACAAAACATTAAAGGCAGAGATAGGGCCAGGGCCAATTGCGCCTCACGATCTGTCAAGTTTTCGAGAAATTTGAGATACGTAAGAGCAGGAAAAAATCGATTTTGTTCAGGAGGTTGATAAATTAGTATTATATATTAGGGTTGATAAATAATTATAATTGACAATTTACATTTTTGTTAAACAAGCTGATATATGTAATTACTGAAATCGTAAAGTTGAGTTGCGCCGTGAATTGAGTTGCCATCCGGTTTTCGGTTTCTCTGTGAGCGTAGGCCCTTAAACATTAAAGTTTGTCGCGAAACTATTTTGTGTTTTATAAAACAGAAAGGAAACCGTTTAATATTTTGATCATATCAACCAGAAATTCGATCGAAGGATATTAAAAGGGAAATTTAAAAATTCACTTCTGCTACATTGAGGTATCAGACGACTTAACAGACGACGACGAAAATAATTTTGTTGAGCTAAAACTTTTACGAAGTTTTCTTTGTTTTGTAATAGTAACGATTCAGATTATATTCCATCGCCACCTCAAATATTGTGTTCTATTTTCTTAAATGTTCAAAGAATTCATTGTTGTCAGTCCACCGTTATTTCAATGTTTGGTCTTTTTTTTAATTATCCAATTTTTTTTATAAATTCTATATTGTTCGTAAAATTAGGTTTTATGTGTGTTAGCTGAATTCGTATATTTGGGAAACCGACTTGGAACCCTCGCGATGCCTCCCACCTAACCCGCTTCGGAAACCGCTGATATACACAATCAACAAAGCAAGCCTGAAAAGTGAAAATAAATAAATATAATTTCTTACGACCTTTCCAATAATAACAGATACGTGGGATGACTATGAAGTGTGAATTGCTGGTTCAATTCGCGTTGACACCACACACTTTAATAAATGTTCAAATCTTGTTCAATACTTCGGCTGTAATCCAGTATATGGTGGAATATGCGTAAGACTAAGGAGTAAAGTTTAAGAAGAGCGTCTGAAAACAATAACTGAATAGCTAAGGCAACACTTGGCAGAGGAAATTCCATTGAAACAATGGGTGTGCTAATGTTATTGAAAACGGTTGAGGAATGTAAACTCACAGAAAGATGTCAACGCGAACAGATATTTTCTTTTCACTACCCACTCATTATTGACGAACATACTCATAAATATTTCTTAAGGCAATTTAAAATAGCGCAGTGCTGCAGTTTTAAAGCAACTGCCACGGAGTTACATGAACAAATAAACGAGTGTAAGGAAGGATAAAATTTCACCTGCAAAGTTAACTCTCTCTGTTGCTTGCTTCCTTTGGTTGGTTGCATTTGAATCAATTGTTTACTAGAAACTGTGAAAAACATGAAACGACATTTGATTATGACTGACTGTTTAGGTCGACGGTAATATTACAAGTGACAGGTATATAGGTAAGATACATAAGATAAAAATAGATGAGTATATAGACATCATTGGCCTATCCCAGTTAAACCTAACTATTTATATAAACAAGTACTTAACAATGTTGACTGTAGTTATACCAACATTACTCCTTTCCTAAAAACAATCCCAGATGAGTAACATCATAAAGCACAACTTTATTACGATTGCAGAAGCAAATCAGGATTGCACAATGGACAGCAAAAAGGCTGGCGCGGTGGCTGGCTCAGAAGCGTTGCTATTTATTGTGTCGTATAAAAGTGAAATCATTCCGCAAAAAGTTGGTCGGAGTAGGCAGTAGGAGGGCTATGGACTGCGGAGAGGAGAACTGCGAACAATGGTGGCGACGTGTAGCTTGCAAAGCTGCTGGGAATTCAGAGCCAATCATCGGACACAAACCACAACAACATGGGTAAACTGTTTTCGGATGAAACTTCCTGAAAACGAAGGTTGCTCGTTGCAAAACAAACATTCAACAAGTGCCAATCAGTTTGCGGACGCTGATGCAACCAAATGTACTTTTTTAAATCGCAAAACAGAGTTAAATGAAATTTAAGAAAATGTTAATTTTATTTCAATGTGTGCAATATCTATGTACCTATATATATATCGCCGTTTTATTGAGAAAATCATCGAAAGGATACAAAACGCTCATAAAATATGCACATTACGGGAAGTTTATATTTTGCTAAATTAGGGACAGAATAAGTAACATGTGAAAATCAGATGGAAACGTGTAGGAAACATAAAAAACGGTGCAGTCTCTTCAAGACCTAGGTGTGTTTACCACTTTCTCTCCTCAAAAACCCTGCAAACAGCAACCCTAAAGAGGGAGGCGTCTACTAATATCGACAGGAATTCCAAAAACTGAAAAAATCGAACTAATATCTATGAGAATCAAAGTGTTGACGAATATCTACAGCTCAAACTGTTGATTAATATCTATGAGAACCAAAGTGTTGACGAATATCTACAGCACTGGCAGAGGTTTGATTTGCAATTATGTATAGCATATTGGAATAACGTAATATTGCGTATGCAGTTTAAAAAACTTAATTTATGTAAGAATGTATGTAAAAATCCCTAATATCGGACTATTGGACACATTTAGCTGATTAGTCCAACCTACGCTCTGTAGATATTAGTTCAACCTACGCTCTGTAGATATTAGTCAACACTCTGAAGCTCGTAGATATTAGTTCAACATATGAGCTGTAGATATTCGTTCGACATACATGCTGTAGATATTAGTAGCTGGAGTCCTAAAGAGGACTTAGGACTTGGGGAAGTGATTTTCCACAGAAAGTTGAAATTACATGGGGTTGATGTAAAAAAATAAAGTGATTATTAAAAGGTAGGTAGATTGTACCGAATATTTACTTTCTCGGGTTATAACTTTACTTTGGTGGTATATTTTGAAAAGTTTTTGTATGATAGTTACATTATCTTAGATATCGTTAAGAGTAATGAGGGTACAAAATAAAATAAATGTTCGTACAAACAAACTGAAAAATAACTTCCATTAGAATTTTTGGTACAATGCTTTGTAGCAATAAAATTTTAAACTAAACTACCCGAGAGCTTTTTGGTAATGAAAATGATTCACGACATAATAATGAAAATTTAGATTTAATCACATTAATATTATTCACATTTAGATTTATTGTCTTTAAAAAAAGTGTGCATTCACACGCGGTAGAAGCGAAACCTTCAGAAAACTAAAGTAGACAAGAGTGGGGAGGCTACGAAACACCGCACAAAGAGGAGACCGATTACTCTCAAATTAATTACTCTCATCTTGATCTCATTCTCTCGTAGTCTAATCCTATGGATGTACGTGATTGTCTCTTTTTAGTATCGCTAATTTTCGTTTCATCAAGTTTCAAATCACAACGGTGCTTTCAAAAAAAGTTTTCAAAAATAAACATCTAAGCCCAAAAAACCGCCTAAATAAATAAAATTAAAAATCGATCTATGTTGAACCGATAAGACTTTATTTTTATTGTGATAAAACAAAAACTATAACTTATATTAAAGGGCCGCAACATCTGTTGTGTGACGCTATCTCATTGGATAGGAACAGTTGTGTTTTGGTTGCATAAATACACGCCAGCAGCTGTCACGGGACAGAGACCGGATACTCGGAACGGGTTCGCATTGGAAAATGGCAGCTTCACCTCAAACCAAACTCCGAAATATCCGGTTTTGACAGAACAAAAAGAAATTTTTACCAAAAAAACCTTTCAAACAAATCCAGCGGGATTTTGCCAAAAATCGAGTGCGTTGGATATTGAAATATCCATAAAATCGTTTCTCATCATTATTATTGATTTTGACCCTTAGTAAGAAGATTTTCCCAGGTTCAGCCAAATTTCAGAATTTTCGGGTTTTATTTTGTGGAACGAAAGATAAAATATCTTTCTAATAGTTTCTTACGATTTAGACATAAATTTGTGTTTGTTGGCTGTTCCTGCGCCAAAACTCTCAAATATTCAAAACCTTTTCTAATTATTATTTTATATTTTGACCTTTCGTAAGAAGAATTTGCCTGGTTGGATCAGATTTGGAAGCGTTGCGATGATCACTTCATACAGTATGTATTAGGTATTTTGTGAAAGGATGCCAGCATAGAAAATGAAATAAAAGAAAAATGGTACAGTTTGTCAAATAAGAGTAGAAAATATATGAGGGCGCCACTGTTGATCAAATGGCAATACTAAGCACATAACTCAAACAATCCACACAGGAGGCCCTGAGGAAAATAATTTCCCTCAGGGCCTATGTCATCTAGGATGCTGTGTGGAGGGTCGTTTTGAGGAGAGGAAGGAATGAACATTGGTCTTGAAGAGACCCATGTTGTAGGAAGGAGGAAACACAGAGGCCGGCAAATCATTCCACAGCCGAGCTGTTGAACACAAGAACGAGTTAAAGAAACGACCCGTTCTCATGTGACAAATGTCAACCGTGTACAAATGTTGGGCACGCGTTAGGCGTGTTTCCCGACTATGCACCGGTGCCGAAGGGATCAATGATGCTAGTTCCTCGGAGCATCTTCCATTGTAATACCGGTAGAACAAGGATAGCATTCCCACCGACGCCTGTGCTCTAAAGATTGCAATCCGTCTGTTAAGATGGGAGAATCTATCAAACGGACCGCCCGTTTCTGCACAGAGTCGAGGGTATTTTTCAGGTATTTTGGAGCTCCAGACCAGAGATGGCTGCCAAATTCAACCGTGGGGCGTACTTGTGATTTGTACAAGGTTAGCAGTTGTGTACTGTTAAAGTATCTGCGGGCCCTGTATAGTACCTACGCCCAGTTTTTGGGGAGCTAGCTTTACTCTGGCTTCGATGGAGCCCCCATACCTGAGCTGGTCACTTAGGGTTACACCAAGCATATCAATGGAGGGCCTGTTCGGTGTTAAAGTAAAGCTGTGTACACACATTTTTATAAAAAATTTAAAAAGGCATAATAGTGGAAAAAATATTTTTTCATTGCAGTATAGATACCCGCCGATCTCAAAATTAGAATTGCATATAGGTATATTATTATTATACCTTTGCAATTTTGTGTTAACATAATGAAGAATAACTATAATGTAATAAAATATAAAGCACGGTTTAGAAATTGCTCACATTTATTTAATACTAGATAAAGTACCTAGCGTTGACTGGGCTTTAGATCATGTCTCTAATTTTAGATCTGAATATATTTAACTCATTCAGATCTAAAAGTAGTATAACTAAACTCACCATTAGTGGTTCTTCCTTTCTATCTATTGTTAAATTCAAATTTATGTTAAATTACATTAAAGCAAATCGCTTTATAAATCACCTTTTAATCAAATTTATGTCATTAAGAAAAAATGTTTTTTAAAATGTGGTTTACTGTGTTCTATACATTCAGTGTCATTGCACTTCAAAAAAATATTTGACAGTTAAATTGGTGTTGCCAGTCTGCAAATTTAGTAGTTCCAGTTTTTATATTTTCTACTCTTATTTGACAGACTATACGTAACACCAGGCCCTACCGGTAAACATTATTGCGAAACGCGGTAAATTGCAAAATAACATAACAGAATAATATATTTGACAAAAATAAACGATATCTATGTATTTTTATACTATTATGGACCTTAGAATTACATAATAGGTTACCAGAATCCTCCTACATAATATTATGATATGGCGATTGGCATCTGATACATGAAATACCGTATAATTATTAAATATAAATTATTTTCTCGTTTCCTGTTCATCAATCGAATGGCTTTTCTGCGTGAACGTATTTTAACACATCCGCCAGATGTACTATCTACTAATCTGTATTTCGCATTTTCTCTTCTTGTTGCCTTGATTTTTTGCTTGTTGCTTGACTTTTGAGTATTACTGAAAGCGAAAACTGAGGAATACACCACGTTGCGCGCCAATTTCGCTCTTAAAACATCGAAATAATGTTTGAACATCGAGATTGATTTAGTCGAACTGCTGCGGACACTGTCAGCGCTTAACTTCAAACAGACGAGATATTACTTAACGCACGTACAACTTCTCAAATAAATTGAAGCCGAGTGGGCGAAAATTGAAAAAACCCTGCGGCAGGTTCGCCCACTGCGGAGTCCGGCCAAACGAAAAAGCTGCCTCGAACATTACCTTTATACTCCATGCCTTAAGCGAGTATTCAAAATGAACTCCAAATACAACCTTGCCCAATGATTGAGACAAACATTAACTTATTCTTTTACTTTTTGGTGTTCAATGTAGATATTACAATAAAAGTATTTCCTCATACGGTGCATGTTGTAATCTTGTTATGAGAAGAGGAAAAAACGCGCATTTTATCAAACACTCAAGGCAGGAGCGTAAATAGTATTCAGGTACTTATATATTTTGTTAGATTGGGCCTCAGGCGCGCTAACTAACAATCAGAAGATATTAAAAAAACACAACAAAACAAAATGAAAATATTAAAAAGTCGATAGTTGATTGGCTATCGGTAATGCGGAAGTAGGATTTAGATAAATTAATGTTGCACGAAAGGTAAGAATACAATACTTAAACTTTTTAAAAGATATGCAAATTAACAAATTAGATAACAGCGAGAACGAGATTAAATAAACATTTTTAGATAATTGAAATATAAATGGATAATAGTAAAATCTAATCGATAGACTCATAAAATGAGCTCATAATCAAAGCGGCCAATGCGGTAAGGTTTCATTCTATCTCATTCTCTCGCAGGCTTAATTCTGTAATTATTATTTTTAATTGATAAAACTAACGTTTAAGACAAGATTTTTATGCGTAGCACAAAGAGTAACAATTATTATAAGCAATAATTATCAGCCTGAGACACTCATCTACATTGAAAAAATCTTCCGAGAAAAGATACATGCCGCTAACGGGACTTGAACCCGTGTCCTTCAGATTCAGGTGGAAAAATGTAATAAGCAGTAATTGTTGAATGAAACACTAGTATATATTGAATTATTTGGCGGGTATTAGATAAGACGACATTGCTCAGTGGTAGAGCACCTGACCGGCAATCAGAAGGACACAGGTTCAAGTCCTGTCGGCATGTGTCTTTTCTCGGAAGATTTTTTCAATGTAGATGAGTGTTTCAGGCTGATAATTATTTCTTATAATAATTGTTACTTAATCCTGTAGATGTATGTGTTTGGCTCTTTTTAGTGTCTTTTCTGTTTCATTGAGTTTCAAATCAAAACATTGCTAAAGAAGTTTCACTTCAAAAATTGATACCGTTAGAGAGGTGCCATGAACGGTTCATCTTGTATATCAAGTAGCGAACATTGCTGATTAAGATTACGCATAATAGGTGGGTCTTAAAACTTTTTAAAGTCATTAGCGCATGTACTCGGCAGTAGTTGATTGACATCGACTCGGTAATTTAAAACGCCGGCGCGCTCATGGAGGTTTATTAAAAAAAAACTAACGTTTACCTGTCATCGAATGAAATTGGCGTATTTCCCAAAATGTCTGATTTCGTCCGTTCTTTACATTTTGTCATACGAGAAGTCGATTATTTTGTTCCGTTGGTCAACGAGCATAATAGCCGGAAACTCCATACTTTATGCAATACCTAATACCTGCCAAATTCAGGTCAATTATTCATGTTTGCCTCGACGGGCCATTAGTTTTGAATTATTCGCAAATATTGGTAGCGGAATGATAGACAATTGTATAGGAGATGATAGTCACCGCAATTGTCTCCGCGTGAGACGACTGCAAAGACTATAATAATATTAATTATGGATGCATAGAGACAATGCGCATTTGCGTTAATTGACTGTTTACTCGCACATAATAATAAGTAGGTACTTGAACAACAACTAGCGAGATAATAATGTTATGCTGCCCTCCATTTCAATCATTCTGACTGACACCATTGACTTCAGTGCGAGCGTAAGTTAAGTGACCTAACTTTTTTGAAGTGAAAACTTCTTTACACACGCTTGACTTGGGGAGTAAGCTTGTGAATGCGTGACGAGAGCGTTACGAAAAGCGAAGCGAACGGTAGTTGAGAGGGAGATATAAGTTAGTGAAGATAGAAAGAGAGAGAGAGTTACGTTTCGTATATTACTGTAGGGGCAAGGGAGAGAGGTGCGAGCACACATTTTCTATCTGTCTTTCTCTCATAGCCAGTTACGTTTCGTGTATCTAAGACACAGTGCAGGCCTATTGTCTGTATCACACTAGTAGGAGCAAGAGAGAGCAGTGCGCGCGCACATTTTCTTTCTCTCTTCCTATCATATAGATAGTGCTAAAGAAGTTTTAGTTCAGTCGTGTGGTCTAAAGCACTCGTTTTTTTTTTAAATGAACTCCATACAGGAGACCGCGAGGAAAATTATTTCTGTCAGGGCCTATATCATCTTTGGAGATGACATGAGGAGGGTCTTTTTTGGAGAGAGGGAGGAGTGAACATGGAAGTTGAAGAGACCCATGCTGTAGGAGGAAGGAAACACAGAGGCCGGCAATCATTCCACAACCGAGTTGTTGAACTCAATAACGAATCGCAGAAACCATCCGTTTGTCATGTGATAAAAATGTCAATCATGGGCGAGGTTTGGCGTGTTTCACAACTATGAACCGATGTCAATGGGGTCAAAAACGCTAGTTATTCGGAGCATTTCTTCTTTCTTGCACCGTGCCAACTCATTGCCCAGGTAGGCTGTTGGGGTCCGCTCTTCTCGTTCTCAGGCTGTAACTTCTTCGGTTCTGGGTATCGCTTTCATCTAGGCCGTTTCTCGATAAAATTTTGGAGTATTCAGTCATCCAGGAGTTCTTTGGTCTTCCTCTGGTTGACTGTCGATGAAGCTCCATAGACATTACCTGCTTCACTGTGTGATCTGGTGCTAGTTCTTAGGAGCATCTTCCATTGAAATACCGGCAGAACAAGGACAGCATACCCACTTAACGCCCGTGCGCTAAAGATTGCAATCCGTTTGTTAAGAAGGAATCAATCAATTGCACCACCACTTTCGCCCGTTTCTGTACATACAAGGGGTTTTATAGTGTTTTAAGCCTCCAGACCTGAGGTTATACTTAAAACTAAAGACTAAATTGCTTCCAGTTTACTCTTGCATATATTTTGACATGTTGTGACACTAGGTAGATCAATAATGATAGTTAAGCAGGCATTTCCAGTATTTCTACGAGTATTCGAGCGTTCAGAGTACACAACCGAAAAGCTTTGGCTACGGTGAAACTACACAGCCTTGGTATTTATTAATATGAATACATGTCATTCAAAGAAAAAAATATTTTTACAGCATTTTTAATATTCGCGACCTTACGATGACAAGGTTCTAATCGCAGTTAAAACAAATTGAGTTTATTGCAATACAACACACCTGCAAGAAATATTAAATAATTTCAATCTCCTTTCTTCACGAATGCCGAAACAAAGAATCAAATACATAGTCGATAACTTAAACTCTAGCTTTAAGATAGAGCTCTCTCATCATACCATCGCGTATTCGCAGTATAGTATTATTTATTATTATTTCTTCAGACTTTGTGTCCGGGTTAAATCTTCCCCACAGGAAAAACTAAACCCTTTCACACAAATGATCATCTAGTCAATTCACGCTATGCAATTGCACTATATAAGTATAATAAATACAAAACAATATAGCCGAAATAACAAATGGTAATATTTTAATGTCTGAGAATGCCAAATTCTTTTAATCTCATTTCCTAAATCTGTATATTTTCTTATTTTTTCAGAAACAGATTTTTGAATATTGATATAAGTTATTTTTTAAAATTTTGTCGTGTAAAACTATATCGGGTCTATTATGAATTATGACTAATTGTTCTGTCTGTTATATAATATATCAATAATTATTATTATATTATACATTATTAATATTGTTATACACCGTTATTGGATGGTTGGTATATATTATTTAATGTTTCATTGTAATTTTTTTGACCCTGTGTCCATTTTTGTGTTGGGTATATTAATAAACCTAAAATAAATAATAATAACACGTGTTGCATCAAGCTAAAAACTTATTGCAAGAAACTGAAAAATGGATACTTTCATAATAAGCAAAAATACATTCAATACTGGCTTGAAGATCTCACAGAATACGAACAAATAACATAGTGCCAACTGCCATCTAAAAAGTTACAGAAGACGTTTGCATAAATTTGACATAAATAAGTAAAACCCATTCGACTCAGCTGTACTGGGCGACCTCCTGGTGAGGAAGAATACGACATATGATTATGTATATACACTTATTTAATATATTACTTGCCTTTATTTTTCTACCTATGCTTCTACGACTTCGAGCTATTTCTTCTTAATCTGGCACCCTCTCCCGTAGGGGGTACTCTAAAGCTAAGGCAATTCTTACCTTGCAATCTGCAGCCCTCTCCCATAGGGGGTAAACTAAAGCCAAGGCAATTCTTACCTCGCAATCTGTAGCTTTGAACAACTGATATAATGAACTGCATTCAGTCATGAAGTCAGAAAATGTGGTGTCTTTCTACGCCTTGTCTCTTAACAATATTTCCTTTGATTGAAAGAAATTACAGTTTCAAACTTATTATGTAATTCATTTCGACGAACAAACTCCACTTTAGTTACAGTCAATTTAGGGTTCTTCGAGAATGATTCTTACCAAAATAAGCCAAAGCTGCGTTAAAACCGGATTTCTACTTGTTTAGAATTCCTAAACGCGCCCGAAAATATGAGTACTAAAACCACGAGTACTTTACACTTTGAAACTTAACTCGTTTGACTTTTAACATGTTTAAAGTTATCTTAAATGCTTTGATGTAAGATGAATTCGAGTCTCATCTTTGAAAAGGTGAGAAATTTTGAAGATGCTTTCATTCCTTACTCTCTCGAGTATTTTGTGTAAATACTCGAAAGCACTTCAAATAACCTTAGAAAATTATATATGTAAACATGGTGGTGATGATAATTTCATTTCAATTAATAAGGAAAAGTTTCATCAAACATGGGAATTAGAATGTAGAGAAATATGAAGCTATTCACCCAAGCACCAACGTAATAATATTTAATACTATAAAGTAGTAAAAATGTTAATGTAAAAATGTACAATCTAGCAGGTTTTCCGTATCTCAACAACACTTTGATCGTGTATCTTTGGCATTTATTCGTGTAAGTTATTCGGTTTCCCCCCTTACTTCCACTCATCGAGAACGAAGACTCGCCTTGGACTTATATACAATTAGTAAAAGATAATCCTAGGACGGGAGGAAAAAAGCTTCCTTAAAATCAGTATACTTTCCTGCCCTTGACTCGAGAGCAGAAGACGCTCGTGGCAAGCCCATCCCACTTCCTTTTAACCTTTCTTTCGATGAACATTTTAATACACTGAATTCTCAAGGCGTATGTAATGTAGATTAAAAGTTTATTTTCAATTACAAGCCATGTAAACACAGTCGAGTAGCTCTGGCTCACACACGTCAATTTTTACAGCGCCATTTTTGTGAAATGAAACCTAAGGCTTGAAAAATACTTAAAACCTGGAAATTTTTTATAAAAAAAACTTTTTCACAAAATATTATATTTATTTTTTATTTATTTATTTATTGTTTCTTTACACTGTAGGTAAAAATGTTTACAATACAATTTGTTACCTCACTAGGACAAGCCTGTGTTGAGGTTAACAATAATTATACAAGTTAACAAAATAACACAAAATTATACAGATTTTGAAAGAACAATATTGTTGTATTTCTTACAGATTGAGATTATGGGTACCTACTAAACTGATGGCGCTAGGTAGTACATTAATGTAGAGTTTTAGGGTGACTATAGTTTTGAGATCTGATTTAAAATAAAATAAAATAAAGTATTTTTTTTGTTTTGTTTTTAAGGATTAAGTTGTAAATAATAAATACATGTATATAATTTAACATGCTATAGATTTGGCAGGAGGAAGATGAAAAAAAAACAGTAAAAAAAAATAAAAATTATTTTAGCTTATTTCATAAACATACTCATTTAGCTAATAATTTAGAAAGGACAAAGTAGAGAAAATTAATTGGCAATCCTCGACTAACACAAATAATTTAAGATTCTTTTTAAAAGTGTACAAGGAATTATATGACTTTATATGTTCTGGAAGGCTATTAAATATGAGTGGAGCTTGATAAAAATAATTTCTTTGACCAAAAGAAGATTTAGTTTGAATTGCCATAAAATTCAGACCAGAGCCAATTCTCGTAGTACGAATTTGCTGTGTTCTTTCTGCAATATTAATATTATTAAAAAGTCTACAAAGCGTTTGTGTAATATATAACTGTTTTACGTTCATTACATTACATTCCTTAAAAAGTAAATGAGTTGGATATTTAATTTTTTTCTTGAACATAACTTTAAGAATCATTTTTTGGGCAATATTAAGTGGTTCTATATAAGATATTACCCAAATGAAACTGATATTTATAGATGTTACGGAAAAGGGGCTCTAAGTGTATACAAAAAGTGAATAGATGCATGAATTATGTTAATTTAATAATTTAATTTATACAGAATTTAATCATCTAAAAATTTAATTTTTTTAAGGAAATGATTTTCCGAAAAGGTGCAGGTAAAAGCAGTGTTTTAGCAGAAAAATATAAAACGGACAATATTAATCAGACGTGAAATATCTATGATTTCGAATAATTTTGATACGGCCAGGTGCAAGGAGCGCCATCTCTCGGTTTGATCCGTAAACGAACCACCTGGCGAGTCAAGGTGATGCTGTAAGTTCGAGGTTTGAGTGCCGGCTAACCGAATCTGTAGCAAACCAGTAACAGGTAAAAAGTATGATCGATTATTACAGGTAATATTATTATCTAACCGCATTTTTTGCCGCAGGTAATCATTTATTTTTGGCATGAATCAAACGATAATGTATTCGGAACGCGTAATAATTTTAGCTGAGTAAGCTTCCTGAGAAGTTGATTAGTCAACGGCTGAGTGAACTAAAAAAAACAAAGCTTTTAAACTAATAACTAAATAATTGGGTGTGCTATTTATTTATGCATGTATCGTTGAAGGTGGAAAAAATAATAATTATGTTAGTAGGCACGCTATTACTAATTCAACTCGATGGAATAAAACTAACAATCCGATTATTCAATTTAAAAAAATCAAGAGTGAATTTAACGTGATAATATGTCAGAGAATTTACAATTTCATTAACGCCGATCCAATTTTCCCGGACTTTGGTAAACAAGTCTACCAGGAAGGAACAAATTGAATTTAAAAAAAGGCTAACGATAGTTAGCGTCAAAAAATAGCGATGGGAAACCGGACGGTAGAAACACGTTACTCGTATCTACTCGTAGTATAGGTTATTAAATGTTCACCTCAGTGAGTCATCCACCAAAAACAAGCTTCATGCTAACGATGCTGGACAGTTCATTCCATAAAACTTCGCACCTGTTAAAACTCTTCTAAGGGAATATATTATTATTTTTTGTAATGAATCTTGGTTAGTAAAATTAAAGACAAATGGGTCACTTTTAAATGCGACCAAAAGAGGTCGTGTTGTACATGCGAGTATTCCCCTGTGTTTGCTTTTATCTCGAGAAGGTTGAAAGATCGTCAGTGTAAACACGGACCGACAACTGACTGCACTTATCTAACGCGAAAAGTTATTTATAAAGATAAAGAGCTGAAACTATTGGAAGTGTAAATAAGTAAATATACAAGAGTTCGACCTAAAAACTGGCGCCACCCATAGGAGTAGGGGGGGCGGACGCGGCGCTCCGATGTTCTCCGGTCGAGCCGGACCCGGCCAACGAATGGCAACGCTAATTGCTGGATTGCTGAACGGGTAGAGCCTGGACTCGCTAATCAAAGACTAATTCTGTGATAAATTTAATGTCGGATATCTTTCCTGCCCCGGCGCTGCAATCAATAAAAAACGTAATTTTGCATTCTAGCCAACCGATCCTGTTGGCTAGAATGCAGATTGTTTTCGAGTGCAAAAACGATAAGAAAAGGATATGCATATCATGGATTACTGGCAGACCCAGCCACGCGTTTTTGTGGCTAACGAAACACAACGCCACGCCGTTACTAAACCTTTATAACCAACGCCAATCGTTACAATACCACACGGCCCGCTTGCCAGTTCGCTGTCCGCTTGCCAGCCTTTATTTTTATATTTCAACCAATTTACGCAAAATCTTGACAAATTATATACCTAAAAACCTTCCTCATGAATCACTCTATCTATTGGTGAAAACCGCATGAAAATCCGTTGCGCAAGATATAAGCGCACAGACAGCAGGAGCTGTCATTTTGTTCTATTGTAAATATTGTGCAAAATAAGAGGAAACCTTAAAAGCCTATCATATTTTTTGTGCATCTGTAATCTATATCTGTGTAATGCGCCAATTCAAAATGTTAAAACATATTTCTGGTGAATATTTTAGAACAGAGATATGAAATAATTTACAAGGGTGGGTAAGTTTGGTTTTAAAGTAGGAAAAAAATGGTTGCCACGATCCATAGGTACGAAACGTCAATTCACCCTGCGCTAAAAGCCAAAACCATCGATCGTCCAGTTGATTCGTCAGACATCTCCAAATACTAAAATTTGAGATAACGAGGAAAGCAATTACGATTTTAGGTTTTCACGGCCAAAAGTATTTTTGTTATTAGTTTTTGGGATATTATGCCGTGTTGCGCTACCTCCTTCTTTAGCCAACGTTTCGGACAGCGTTACAGTGTCCATCATCAGGGCAGGTGAGACTGTGAAAAAAAAGAGGAAAGCAATATTCGAATTTTAATTATATTTAAGAAATTTCGTTTAATTCACTACAAGTTTTTCAGCACTATTACTGATTTGGTGGTGTTTACGAGTAATCTGAGAATTATTCCAGATAGAGGTACACTTTTACGACATAAGGAACCGTACAATAATTTCAAAGCGATGATCTTAAAGTGATGTCATTGATAATGCACGTGAATATAATTTATTATATTCAAGAAGCAAATACAGAAAATCGATGGAAAAATGTAGATAATGTAGTCCCCCCTGCGAAAAGTTGCGTGCATCTTATAAAAAACACTGTTGGTACTAGCCTACAAAGCCAGTATCTATCTTTATCTAACATGTTTTCTAATAGGCGTATACGAGTTTGTTATCAGAGCGAGGCAGACTGGTGTCCATAGATTTGTCTGTTGATCGACCTCTCATGCCGGTGTTTCCCGTAAAATATATACAGAAATCACGCCAGCATCTTCACGAGTACCCAGGGGCAGAGAGAAGATATCTAGTTACTTGATGGCACATCGATAAAGTAATTTCAAGGAAAGTTTAGATTCTGATGTACCCGGTTTTACCGGCTGTTGATATATCGATTTTACAGACCCCTCGTACGTTATACACACCCCGTTTGACTCCTTCCGTAGACGGGAATTCCGCGGTGAATAAGGCACAGACTGTCCGGCATTAACCGCATTATAATCTACCTACAAACCGTAAACCATGAATTAATACCTACTTAATAAAAAATAAAATATTAAAAAAACACATCTAAGGACGCAAAGTGAACTTCAACATGTTTTAAAACATTAATTCATTTAATCAGATTCACTAAAAATAAAAAAATAAACAAAATTTTTAACAAAACAAAAAACGACTTCAAAAATGCACTAAAAAGTATAATAATAATTAATGAGTAGAAAAAGTAAGTTGATTATGAAGTTGTAGAAGAATACGAAATTACTTTTTTACTTTTTAGTGCATTTTTGAAGTCGTTTTTTGTTTTGTTAAAATTTTTGTTTATTTTTTGATTTTTAGTGAATCCGAAGTACACTAATTTGTCTGAATATGGGTAGATCTACTAAACGTGCCGCTCATATGAGACAGACATAATTTGACCATAACGACATTAGGGTCAAATTAAGAGATTCGGCCGAGTTTCGTTAATTTGCTCCTAAGAATTGAAGAGTTCCGTTACTTTGTCATGGATCCGATAATCAGAATCTAACCAAACTCTCATCAATCTATCCTTGAAGTACATCCTTTCCAATAAAAAAAGAATCATTGAAATCGGTTAGCGTGATATTGAGTTATTCGTCCATTTGTCGCGCACATACTTTATGCAAATTTAAGACTTATATGGGTTTCTCATGGATGCCATTGTCAGAACTAGACGAAATTAAAATGGGACCACATGGGAAGCACGATCTTTCAAATAAAAAAAGAATCATCAATATCGGTTCACCCAGTCGAAAAGTTTTGAGGTAACAAACATTAAAAAAAAAAAAAAAAAAAAAAAAAAAAAAAAAAAAAAAAAAAAAAAACAGTCGAATTGAGAACCTCCTCCTTTTTAAAGTCGTTTAAAAAACATAATTAAGTACCTACAGCAGTGAGCATAGAAATGTATAAGTTAGACGGATTTTCTTACCTCTGCGAGTATTTAGTTGTTTATAATATATTAATTTATGTGAGTCCATGGATAACCTATCAAAAGGACGATGAAATACCTAATATAATAATGTGTAATATTAAGAGATGTGATTTATTAATATCTTTTTACTTCAAGTGAAAGAAACATCCCTTAAAATATTAATGCGGGCCTCTAGGAAAATATTTATATGTGCTTAGAATCTTTAAATTTAACAATACAAATGCAACATCCTATATATTTCAACCACACTGTACAAACACTATGTATAATAAATGGGAAAAAACATCATGACGCCATTAAATACATAATATGTACTCGTACATGTTTATCTCTCCACGATGTAAAAATATATTAATTAAAATGCATAAAAAGAGTATAACAATATTTACAAGGTCAGAATTGTTTTACACTATTTTAATATGAGTTTAGTTTAAAAGCTTAATTTAACAATACCAGGCTATACAACAGTTGTAAAGATGTTTTAAATTTGGTTTAAATTAAAGTTACTTTAATCTAAACCAAATTATTTCTTTTTTTATATGAGCTTCATACAGGAGGCCCTGATGAAAATAATTTACTTCAGGGCCTACATCATCTTTGGGGATAATGTGGAGGGTTTTTTTTAATGAAAGAAAGGAGAGTTCTGGGAAGGAAAAGTTTTGAGGGGTGGATAGAAATCTGGGGTTCAGTGTGTCCAGGTCAACCGCCGCCAAGACAAATCTCACCCCACGAACCTGGCCACCCCTGCTAAATCACCAAACGTAGCGAACGACTTGGGGTGACCTACGGCAGAGGTGTTGGTAATCCAATCAACGGTTTCCGAGGCGGTGGTACCCATTCCCGCTTCCCAAATTGAAATTAGTATGACAATAGCTTCATGTCTGTCGTGATGGCACCAGAGAGGTACCGTTTTTTTGGAAAGTATTTTTTGCAATTTTCGAGCAAAGTCGACGGTTGTCATTTTGTAAAATACAAAAAAAATCTTATAATGGCATGAAAACATGGGCTGAGTCGGTTTTTTCATGTAAAGATGTCCAAATAAATGGCCTCTGTGGTCGAAGAATTAGGATCTCGACTGTCAACCCGGGTGCAAATCCCGGCGTGCGCAAGTTAATTTTATGTGATTAATTTGTGTTATTCCACAATTCATGTAATTTAAATCATTTATAGTATATTAGCGTCACGTATCAGAGTGGAAGATACTCTCAGCATAGCCCTGGTTATAGTTTTAACCGGGTTTGATGACCAGAACCAGCTAGGTACTTCCCAACTTTCCTCTCCCATCTCCTTCCCCGCTCTTCATTCTCAAAAAGTACCCAATTGGAGATGGCATGGCCTAACTGGTTGGGAGCAGTTGAGACTCTTAAGCGGTAATCACATTTAAAAAACATACACATTTTAGTTGAAAAAATCATCAACGGCACGCCACTGTAATGCACCTATCTATTATAAAAATGTTATGTTCTGACTAAAAATACACATGAACAGCACTGAAATCACCCGCTGAGATTTATTTGGGAACAGATGAAAAAAGAAAAGTGCTTCGTTTGATTCAATTTACGATTTAATTTCGCAAGATATTGTTGTTGATATTGCCTATTTTTACCCAACTCGCTGAGAGGTGACGTTCAAATAAAGAGCCCGTCTTATTATATTGTTATGCTTATATAACAATACGAGCGAAAATAATGCAGGAATTTATTATGTACCTCCGCCGCCGGTTTATGTTCCGGCTCACCGAAGTAACGTAGTTGTTTATGTTATTGTTTATGTTATTGTTTATTATTATTTAACAATATGGGTTCGAATAGTATGCATTGGCCACGACCGGAGCATTAAACGGTTTGAGCGAATCCGCGGTAATTTACACGACCGCTTCGGTACACAAACGATGCCACGTGAAAATTATTCGAGAAAGATGGAATGAAATGGGAATTTTTACGGCCGAGTTGCACGGTCGAGGAGCAAGCAGCCTTTTTAAAATACAATAAATTGCTGGGCGGCCATATCTTCCATCTCGTTGAGATTCTGCATAATGCCTGGAACGGATTCCTAAAAAAACATTATTTAATGTTCTGCCTGTTAACAAGGATGAGCTTTCAGCACTCCATACAACACCGAGAATTGTTTCTTTAAAAAGAGTCGTTGAAGTGATAACATTGAGTTTTAAGTAAAAGTAGCAATCAAATCACCAAACATAATTTTTCATAAATTCTGCTTGAAATTTGGTTTCAATGAACTCAAATATACTTTGTGTCATTTTCAAAACTGGAACTGATTGTGGAACAGACGAATAAATATTGAATAAATCAGACGAGCGATAACGTAGGTAAGGGAACGTATCCATACTAAGTGACCAAATTTTTGCAATTTTTAACCCCCTCTCCCAGTGACTAAAAACCTAAGCCCCCGCCGCTCATTTGTACCAAACGTGGTATTTTGAAGACCCCCCCCCGAACAGGTCACGTAGTATGAGTACGTTCCCTAATCTACCCAGAATAAAATATTTTTAACACAAAAAAACAGAGTGCGCAATTCACACGCGATAGAAGTGAAACTCTCAGAAAACTAAAGTACACAATAGTGGGAAGGCTACGAAGCACCGCACAAAGAGGAGTCAGATTATACTATTTCATTCTCTCGCAGGATAAATCCGATGGATGTATGTTTGTCTCTTTTTAGTGTCGCTATTTTTCATTTCGTCGAGTTTCAAATCACAACGGTGCTAAAGAAGTTTTCACTTCAAAATTGATTTTAATTGCCATTTTCAAAATCGGAATCGATTGATCGAGAATTAAGACTATCGGTTGGCTGTGCATCTTGCGTAACCCAATTAGATTTTAAGAGTCATTTTCAAAATTGGAACCCATCGTGTGCAGAATTCAGACAAGCGACAAAGTAACCTAATCGTAATAATAATATAGGTAATTTGGGAGGCGGGAATGGGTACCCCCGCCCCGGGAACCAGCCAACCAACACCTCTGCCATAGGTCACCCCAAGTGGTTCGCTACGTTTGGTGATTTAGCAGTGGTGCCCGGATTCATGGGGTGAGGTTTGTCTAGGTCTTGGAGGCGGATGACCAGGACATACTGAACCCCAGATTCCTACCCACCCCTTAAACCCTTTTCCTGTCCAGAACTCTCCTCTCCTTCCTTTCATTAAAAAAAACCCTCCACACAGCATCCCCAAAGATGACATAGGCCCTGAGGGAAATTATTTTCCTCAGGGCCTCCTGTGTGGAGCTCATGTAAAAAAAAAGGTAACATTTTTAATACAAAAAAATTATTGCCTTTTTCAAAATTGGACTGATTTGTCAAGAAATCAGACAAATCTTTGATTTTTCACGAGTCAGCGATAAACAAAAATAAAATTGTTGAATTTACGCCAATCCCCAGATAATCTATCTATCTATCTATCTATATAAATAAAAATGAATCGCCGAAATGTATGTACGCGCATAACTTCTAAACGACTGCACCAAATTGGATAATTATTTTTTTTGTGTGTTCGTTATTGTCAGGAGAAGGTTTATATAAAACTACTGGTGAGCACTGGCATTATGAAATTTGTATAAAAAAATTGCAATAGGTGGCACGCGAGCTGTTTGAAAACCGAATGTACTGGGAATGAATGTATGGACTGCGGATGGGGTGAGGGGGGAGGGGACCTCAGGTAGGAGGGAGGGGAACTCGGAAGGGGAAGGGGGGGAGTGGAGTGGGGAGAGGGAAGGTGGAGGAGGTGGAGTGGGAAAGCGAGAGAGAATGGGGACGCGGGATAGGGAGGGGAGGCGGAAGGGGGACGGGACGAATGGGAAAGGATACACAGGGAGAAGCAATTTCTTTATTATGGCATAGCAACGCATGCCGGGTACCAGCTAGTAGCAAATAAACGTGACGAAACTTCCCATCCTTAACCTTCCCTTTAAGCTTAGTTACGATAACTGCACAGACTTCGAATAGAATACTAAAAATTAAAATATAAGATTCTACACCATTCTCCTGTATTTGACTTCCCTCGTCTATAATTATTTATGTCACGTCCGGAGCCACTTCAGTTAGGGCTGAACACCGAACACAGTTCCCTAACCTTGGCCAACGTAGCTAACTTGCTGTAGTGATGTTCTGCACACAAAAACACGTAATTCTCACGTTCGCCTTATGAATACGGGCGTCGAGAAATTACAGATTCATTAGGAATTCGCATTTCAATTGAGACGAGCCATTTTGAATAGCTGTCTTTCATTAGTTTCTTTACATTAAGATTTTAATTCAATCGCTATTGACAAGAACGTAAATAAAGTGTGCACAGATGTTCCCCGTGAGCGAATTCCTCAATGCTGTCAGTTATCAGTTATCACGTTATCATTAAATTGACACTGACACGACGGCCGTACGCTATCCGGCATATTTCTAAATGTACACATGTTGAGAAAACAGCAATGCTGCTAACCACTGGAGTGTTTCGCAATACGATCTATTTCAGCCTCGAGCGCTGGAAATTTTTAACCGTTCGGTTTCGGAATTTCCATTAAAAAAATCATACCCCCGAATTTTTAATATGGAGACATGTAAACTACTTATGGTGTTAGAGAGCCATTGAATGAATGCACATAAATTTAACAATCTTATATTGTTCTGCAACAATAATTCCGGGACCAACTACAATACCTCGCTTGCACACGCTTGGAAACCAATTCACCACAAATATTGACCTAATTTTAACATAATTTTGTATAATTACAAAAATGTTTTAATATTACGTCATAATAGTAGAAACTAGTTTCTAAATAAGATATAAATAATTACTTTGTACATTACCATTAGTTTAGAAAATACTTACCAAAAAGTTTTACAACATTTTTAATTGTAAAATAACGGTATTAAAAATCGTTATAGAAAATAACAAGTATATTTCCTATGTTATAAATTTCGCTAACTAAATAACTACACAAAAACTGTACTCGTTTTTCTAATTAAATTTAAAAAAAACGAGTATGCTTTAAACCACACAACTAAAGTAAAACTTCTGCTCCATCTACATGATAGGTAGAGAGATAGAAAATGTGCGCGCGCACTGCTCTCTCTTGCTCCTACAGTGTGTTACAGACAATAGGTCAGCACTGTGTAACGTAACTGGTTATGAGAGAAAGAAAGAAAATGTGTGCTCGCACCTCTCTCTCTTGCCCCTACAGTAATATACGAAGCGTTCGCCTGGCTTTTCGTAACGCTCCCGTCACGCATTCGCCAGCTTACTTCCCAAGTCAAGCGTGCGTAAAGAAGTTTTACTTCAAAAAAGCTTTAATTAAATAGATAATTCAAAAACGAACTCACTGATTTATAAAATGTAACAAAAAATGTAAAAAAAACAAACACTTACGGGATTTTTAATATATTTAGATATCGGAGCAAATAACGACAAAACCCAAAGATTTTTCCGGAACAATTGACCAGTTCCTTGAAAACTGAAAGGTGACATTTAGTGAAAAACGGTGAAACATTATCTCAGATTGTTACTGATTAACAGATAGGGCAAGGTTTAAAATAAACTAACAAACATGTTTTAAAAAATCTCTTCAAATCGGTTACATTTTAGCCAGCGGTTACTCGCGGGTGTTTGCAAATTGGCCAAAATATGACCAAAAACGCTACAGTGGCTAACGGGCAATATACTTTCATGAAAGTAATTACTCAAGTACAATATATTATTTATTTTTTACGCACCAGATTTAAATGTCCGGGTTAAATTTTCCCCACAGGAAAAACGGTACTACTATTTTCTTACCTTTTAAATTAACTAGCAAATCTGTATTCCAAAAGGACATAATATTTTTCAAAAAGCTAATTATAATTGGGTTAACTTTATATATTTTTAATATTTTGATTAGCCACGAGTGCCGGACACTATCAAAAGCTTTTTGATAATCTATATAACATGTATGTAAATTACGCTTTTGATTTTGAATTTGTTTTAAAATTACAGAATCAATAACTAACTGTTCTTTACATCCCATATGTTTTCTGCGACAACCTTTTTGTTGTTCAGATAAAATATTTTTTTCATCCAAATGAGTATATATTAAATCTGTCAAGCAAGAGGTTAAAATTTTGTATATTGTCGGTAGACATGTAATGGGTCTATATTGAGAGGAATTATTAATATGTTCGCTTTTAGGCAACATATAAGTAATGCCCTTAGTTAGAAAATTAGGAAAATTTTGAGATTCTCTGACAAGTTTTGAAAGATTTTTTGCAAAAAGAGGATGTAAAGTAGTTAGACGTTTGTACCAAAAATTATGTATCCAATTGCAACCCGTGGCTTTCCAATTATGAGTATTTTTTATAATTTTGGCTAACAATTCAACCGATATATCAGAAAAACTCATTTGTTCAATGTAATTAATCCTACCCCAACACACGGATATTATTATTATTAATGGCCCTTCGACCATTTGTTGATGATCCACGCTATCTTTAAAATGTACGTAATATTGAAAACACTAACGTATATCATAAATAAATAATATTGAAAAACTAGTAGGTGTATGCCACGCTTATTATGTAAGTCATTTTAAAGAGTTTTGGCGGTTATAAACAAATAAACATTTTTGCTATCAGCCGTCACCGTTCATTTGTTATTTGATCGATCGATTTTTATTGAAGTTAAACATCTTTACGCACGCTTGATTTGGGGAGTAAGCTGGTGACGAGAGCGTTACGAAAAGTATGATCGGACGAGACGAACAGTCGACTTGGGGAGTAAGCTGGTGAATGCGTGACCAGAGCGTAATGAAAAGTGTGATCGGGCGAGGCGAACGGAAGTTGAGAGGGAGATATAAGTTAGTGAAGTTTTACATCAGTCGTGTGATCTAAAGCACACTCGTTTCTTTTTTTTAAATTAAACTATCTTGTTAACCTTTTAAAAACATTAAACAGTGTTGTTTCAATTTCTGATATTCAGTTGAAAGTCAAAACAGTTGAAAAAAGACTAATTTATAAAATTTTAGAGGATTTTTTAAATATCATCTTGCATTCAATTAAATTTTTGGGTCTAAGATAATCTCCATTAGGTAGTAAGGTTTAGTTGCGTTTGCAATATATATAACATTCAGGGTTAAGGGTCAGGAGAAGGTACCGTGGTTATAAAATCATTTAATAGGACGATAACTGAAGTATCTATATGTAGGGCCGACATCATAATAATATGCAGAACAGAAGAACGAGCGGCAAGTGCACGACTCGAATACACAAGTCATCTAGCTGAATCCAATAAATAAATGATCTAGCTAGGTGACTGGTTAGACACGCACCAAGAAAAGGTTGCATAAATCAGTCACGATTTAAAAAAAAAAACTGAGAAATCATTTGGACGGGTTGCTGATTCATTCAAAGGTAAAGGTAAGGTGCCTGTGTAATTTAGATGGAATTGCATGGAGGTATTATTTTCTGCTTGACTCGATTCCGCGAGTCACCACACCACGATGACTACATTATATTACAGTTACATGATATGATTACGTAAATTCTATCAGATGATCATAACCAAATAACGACACTAGTAATAGAACACACAATTATTGAAAAAAAAAAAAAAAACACCCACCCGGGAATGGGTACCGCCGCCCCGGGAACGTTTGGTGATTTAGCAGGGGTGCCCGGGTTCATGGGGTGAGGTTTGTCTAGGTCTTGGAGGCGGATGACCAGGACATACTGAACCCCAGATTCCTACCCACCCCTTAAACCCTTTTCCTTCCCAGAACTCTCCTCTCCTTCCTTTCCTTAAAAAACCTTCCACACAGCATCCCCAAAGACGACATAGGCCCTGAGGAAAATTATTTTCCTCTGGGCCTCCTGTGTGGAGCTCATAAACAAAACGTGTATAAAACCTGCTTTACCATGACCACAAAAACCACGAACAAATGGTGATCATCAAAAAGAGGTTTTTGGTAGTCCAAGTTTCAAAGCGAGTATGTAATCGTAGAATTCCAGGATTTAATATTTGTAGCAATATCTGACTAGTGACTAGACTGACTAGGTATGTTTAAGTCCGAGATTATACTGTACCTCTGGATAGGTTAAAACACTTTAATCGAGTTAAAATAACCAAAAACAAATCAGACAAAGACAAACATATGAAGTACACTTAAACAAGTTAGAAGAGGAGTTTTGGTAGTAATCAAAAGTCGTTTATCAAATTATTTATTTAAGAGAAATCATCGAAAAAGATCGGAGATTTTATATTAGGTATGTCTGTAGACAGGCGTTCCATATATTTATAACTCGCTGGGTTACCCGGCTTCGCCCAGGACAACATTCGAGAGTGTTCTGGAATATTCCACAATGATGTTCCCGATTCCATATTATCGAACATTCCACGACATATTCCGCCACTCCACATATTCCAAGAGGGCGAAATTTCTTATATTTTCAAAAGCACGACCTTTACCATCCTTTATCATCCTGGAGGGGGGATAGAGATCTACCATCACATAATTACGCATCATATAACTCCTTTGATCGTACCGGGACTCGTTTCTGAGTATTTGCGAGCTGCACTTTTTTTGGACTTTCTTTTATAATATATATTGATTATTATAACTCGGGTCGCTGCGGTACGGTAACATTGGCGATGGAGACCTTCATACAATGTCTACAAACCCCAAGAATCGCAAAAACGTTTATCCCAGGTAAAGTGGTTCAGTAAAGGAGAAAATTCAGATTAGTTAGATATGACTATAAATAGACAACAGAAAAGTTATGGTGGTAGGTTTTCTTTATTGTTTTAACTTTAAAATGGACGATCGTAGTGAAAAGCAGTCGGTATACGGACGAGCAATATAAAACTAACAAAAATGGAAAAATTGTTCCGATGTACAAATTAAAACGGCGTTGTTTTTATAATTAATAATTTACGCACGCATGTTGTATCGTAATGTAACCAAGTGTGAATCTTGCATCGCAAATCTCGGAGGTAATATTATTTGAGAAATAAAAACGCACACACAAATCGCTCTCAGATGAGGGCATTCCTTTACGCCACTTGGATCGACACGAGCGCTAGTGGATTGTACTGAATATTTGTACAACATAAAAATGTACCTGATAGAGAAGCTTGTGGGTGCACAATTTTACTTGTTAAATTTATAGAATATCTCAGAATTTTCCAGGGGAAAAAAATTATAAATATTTCGACAAATAATTTTTAAAACGATCTCCGGAAGCAATGGAAAGTTGCCAGATGGTGAATGTTTAGGTGTGTCCGCATCGACTATCTAACTTCTCTCGCTAGCTATAGTCTACCATATCCAATGTCCATTATTCTCCGCGATGCTTTGTACAATAATTTCGTATCATAAACGCAATATATTCGTAAAGCCATATTTACACTTCACACAATTAAGTGACGTGTAAACATTCAAAACATCCAATCGTGAATTTTATATAAAAGTTGAGGAAACCGAAGACCCGAAGATCAACAACTTCTGGTAGAAATTTTATTGACAACCTACTTACGATTTGCGTAAACAAAAGAGCGTGCAGAAGAGAAAAAGTACGCTGTTCGCCTGAGATGCCCATTATCATTAATTTAACATTTACTAAGTAGATACTTGTTGGAGAATCTTCATCAGAAATGCATCCACGGAAGTGCGTGAACTTTCTTTTTCGGTGATTATTTGTTATAATAATAACAAAATAAATTGCCAGGAATACAATAATTTGTATACTTTTGAAGTGAAAACTTCTTGCACGGTTGTGATTTGAAACTCGGTGAAACGAAAACGAGCGACACTAAAAAGGGACAAACACATGTATCTATAGGATTTAGCCTGTGAGAGAATGAGAGAGCAATAAAATAATAAAATATTTATGTAATACACGGTACTCGGTAACATGATAAATCCTCGGTCCCACGCAAGCCTCCTTTAGCGAAGCGGTATAAAGTGCCTGACAAACCTCAGCGGGCAGACAGCTTGCGGATCAAGGATCGAATATTACGAAATCAAAAAAAAATTATAAAATCAATATCCAATCTTGAAATCACTTCAAAATGAACAGGCAAAAGAGAGCGACATCTAGCGACTCCGAAGAAGAAAAAACAAATATTAATAAGATGACCAAATGTATAGGAAAAGATGCACTGGAATTCGAGTGAAGTGCTTCGTAGCCTTCCTACTTTTGTCTACTTTAGTTTTCTGAAGGTTTCACTTCTAACGCGTGTGAATTGCACACTCTGATTTTTCTTTGCGCATGGCATATTTTTCATGACCACCGACTAGAGACGGGTCGTCCATTTTCATTTTATTTAATTTTTCATTCCATATTCCCTTTACTCTACAATTTTCCACGCACACTTGAGTGTAGATAGGACTTCTCAGTGTTTGAGTTTGCATACAAACATTCAACTGACAAAATGAACCAAATTCGACAAGAACTATGAATGGATGAAGGTACACTGCACGGATGAGTTCAATGAAGAACACTAGAACACTCGTTACTTGTTGCTAATAAATTTATTTATTAGCAACAAGTAACGAGTTGCCTTTCGGCTCGGAATGCTCGCCGACAGCTGACAATCGTCAGTCGACTGTCAGCTCTAATTTTCAGCGAGAATGTCGACGCCTCCCGTTTCGACAGTCGGCACCACTCGACAAGTTATAAGAGTTATCCGAATTTCGATTTACCAACGCTTCAGCTTTGCAATTATTCTATTTCCAAACTTTGTATCGAAGCGGGGAGTTAACGCGATATACCCATATATTGTAATTTTTTTAAAGTTGAAAACTTCTATAGCACCGTTGCGATTTGAAACTCGATGAAACGGAAGCGTGCGACACTCAAAAGACACAAATACATACATCTATAGACGGCCGTCGTGGTTTAGGGGTAAGACTCTTGACTCGCAATCCGAAGGTAGCGGGATGGAATCCCGGCGTGGGCAAAAAAAATTATTTGATTAATTTGTGTTATTTCACAATTAATTCACTAAAAATAATATACAGTATATTTGCGGCACGTTCCAGAGTGGAAGATACTCTCAGTATCGAATTGGTGTAAGACCGCCATTCAGAATTGAAGCGTTGCTTGAAATGGTTTTAGCCGTGTTTGGTGACCAGATCTGAGTAGGCAGGTGCTTCCCCACCCTCCTCTTCTCCATCTCCTTCCCCTCCCCACTACCTTCAGAATCACAACATACCCCTATTGGGGATGCCACGGTCTCACTGGCTCCAGACGGGAGAAGCTGAGACTCTTGTGAGGTATTCATGTAAAAAAATAGGATTTAGCCTGCGAGAGAAGGAAATAGCAATATTTTATTTATTTATTTCACGGGTACTCAGTTCCAATATAATACTATAAATCCAAGGTCCTATGCAAGTCTCCTATATTCTAGTGGTATAAAGGGCACGACGAACCTAAGCGATCGGACATTCAGCGGACCAAGGATCAAATCCTACAAAATAAAAAAGTTGAATATTTTTATTTTTGTAAAATCCATATCCAATCTTCAAACCACTCCAAAATGATCAGGCAAAAGAAAACACAAAATACAGCGACATCTAGCGATTTCGAAGAAAAAAACTCAAATACTAATAAGAAGACAGAATGACCGAATTTCACGACAAAAATATGGAAAAAATCATCTTTCACATTGATAAACAAAGTACTTGGTAGCCTCCCCACTCTTGTCCACTTAAGTTTTTTAAAGATTTCACTTCTACCGCGTGTGAATTGCACACTCTGATTTTTTTTAAATAGAGATTAATTTCGATGATCAACTCGGTGTTTTGAACCGCGGGTTAGAATTTAACACAGAATAGCACCGAGAAACCTGTTAGAGCAGTGACATCATTCAATTAGTAAAATTGCCAGCCGCATTGTCGACCGGCTGGCTCCGACTCAACCAAAACAATAGTCAAATGGATACATCTATAAAAAGGATACGTTCATATTCTTGACCAGGTAAAAGCGCTGGTTCAATGATCCTATCATTTCTACTACAAATTGACTAAATGAATGATCCGAGTTCAGATGACAATTTTTGACCCAGTGATCACACATTAATTCATACAAATTGCAAATGTGTATTATTTATTGTTGTAGTCCTATGTAGTAGAGGGAGTTGGCAATAACATAAGTTACGTGGCTGATTGTGCCTTTGAATGTAATGTATTTCTTAGCAGGAAATCGTTCGAAATTTCAGACCGTCGCGAAATACTGGAATTTCTCGCGCAGGGGCAATAAATGGCTGCGAGCCCCGACAGAAGTGAATGCTTTTTCATTGAAGTGGGTTGGTATTAAAAAAGATATAAACATTTTATGTAAAATAACATGCAGAATTGAAAGGCGCGGTATCAATCTAGGTGGGAGAAATTGTCACTCCATAATAGTAATAGATAACGTTAAACTGTCATAGGTAGTCAAATAAATAAAGGCAAATTATTAATTATTTACAGTTCTAAAGGATGTGCATCACTTGTTCATTTTGACAACGACATATCCATAGATATTGGTGTGATGATTTATTGGTAAATTCTTGTTCGTACATTTGTCTATTTTTGGTAGAAAGCAATCTCTTTGTGGTTTGACATATTAATGAAATAAAACAATAACTTTGCTTATAACCACGAAATTTCTTTAATATTAGGTCGTTACATATGAAATTGGCGTTTTGCCGTACTGGCAACTTTGATCTCAAATATCTTCTCTTTGGTTAGGAATTCCAAAAATTCAATTTTATACAGCTATTTACTCATGTATTTGTGTTTCGAAAATTATAATTCATTTGTTTTTTCCTTAATTGTTTTTTTTCTTTGCGTCACTTAGTTTACAAAATGGAAAACTTGAAATATCGCGTTATTTACGAGTACAAGTTCCATCGTGGAACCAATGCTGCAGAAACGGCTAGAAGGATTAATGATGTGTATGGCGACGGTGCCGCAAAAGAAAACACAGTGCGTTTTTGGTTCCAACGTTTTCGTTCTGGAAATTTCGACCTGCAGAACAAGCCCCGTGGACGGCCGGAGACCAAAGTTGATAATGCAGAAGTGAAGGCTATTGTCGAAGCGGATCCATCGCAAACCACGTCCGAGTTAGCTGCAGGCTGCGGTGTTAGTGATAAAACTGTTTTAATCCACTTGAAGCAAATTGGGAAGGTGAAAAAGCTTGACAGGTGGGTACCTCACGAATTGAGTAAGCAAATCAACAAACGCGCGTTAGAACGCTAGACCACACACTGCACAACAGACGGCTACCAAATTAGAGGAGCTTCAATTGGAATGTCTAAGACATCCACCGTACTCTCCGGGCCTTGCCCCAAAAGATTACCATTTTTTTCGAAATTTGGATAACTTCTTGCAAGGGAAAAAATTCAACTCCGATGGGGCAGTCCAAACCGCCTTCAAAGATTTTATTGATTCCCGTCCGAAGTAAAGGGATCGATGAACTACCTAAGAGATGGCAAAAGTGCATAGATAGCAATGGTACATACTTTGATTAAATAAATATATTATATTAAAAAAAAATCGACTTTTATGTTCCCCCCATACAAAACGCTAATTTCATATGTAAGGACCTAATATATTAAGACCTACTGGTTTAACTTATCATAATTAAACTGTTAGTCCAAGTTGTACCCTGATGATGCGAAACCAGTCGATCAACAAATTTTGTGGTTATAAACAAAGTTATTGCTTTATTTCGTAATTTATTTGGTCAACAAGGAACACGGCTACGTTGAAAATTATTAAAAAGTGTAATCTACAGAAATAAATAATAGGTTATTTTTACTTTTACACACAGCACTCCTATCAAAATACAGCTGTAACATAAAAAAAGTTATCGATATCGTGTTAACAGAATTATCTAAGCAATTTTTTATTATCAATGACGAATATAAAACTCTTGTAACTAAATAGCAAATATTTGCACACTTACCATTACTCACTAAAAAAATACACACCGTGAAAATAATAAATAAATAACGCGGCGCATAAGTCAAGTTTTGACTTATTTCCACGGCGTTTGTATGGCTACGTGCCGGCTTTACCATACCAACTTGAACTGGCGTAAAAGAATCTAATTAAAGAAGAATAAGACGGTAAGGTTAAATTTAGTGAATAGTGAAATATTGCAGTCTTTCTCTGTACTTTGAATTTATTTTACTAGGCATCTATATTTTGTAGATACTCTTCAGAATCTTAACCACAGCGACGCTAAAGGCGTGGCGATGTGATGTTCTGTAGTGCCTCGCGGGACTGCGATGAAAGTATGGATAGATAATACGTATTTTTAATTATTTATACTCGCACAAATGAAAAACCTATACTTTCTGTTAGTTGGTAGAGTATGAAATCAACGGGAGAAAATCATTAGTGTTGTACCACATCTTTCTCATTTGCGAGCGATGATTGTTTTTGAGTTATGGGTTACATGTATACATTACATAATAGGCCTGGTGTTTGTTCCAGAATGCTATTTATCCATTTCGCTTTAAGTAAAATAATTAGTCGTATCATTCGTGTTATTTTTAGTCATTTTAGGTAAACGTATTTTGTCCTTTGCGAATAAAATTCTCCCTTGGGTTTTTCAAGTAAGCTCCCAACCTTTAGAAATAAATGTATTCGGCCTGATATTATATGGGGGCATTCCTTTACCGATAAGGAACAAAAGGTTAATTTCTTAAATTGTTTATTTTTAAGTAGTTATGTATACCTGTACATTGCAAATAGAACCCATATAAAGGGTTTGCTGGCGGTTCTTTTATGCCCCGAACTAAAGGAACTTAATCCCTTAGGTTTAAGATATATCTTTATTGATGTGCCCTTTTAGGCAAACGTTTAAAAGTAATTTTATTGTTTTATTGTGGGTTGAATTTAAGAATTCGAGATAGGGGAATATTCTAATCTTAGAACTAACCATTTCTCCATTTCAGTATTGTATGATGTACTTAATTTTATTGGTGGCCCTTTTTGCCGACTCTAAGTCAATTGTTTTATTGCGGGATTTTAAAATCCCGTGGTGAAAGCAGCTTAAATATGCTGTCTCACCTTTGTATGTTTTTACTTTAAATATGTTGATATTTTTGATAGAGAGTTAGTCTTGCTGTTAGAGGGAAGCAGTGTGGTTGTTGCGGTTGAACTGGAAGATACACGAGGTGTATCTTCAGTTGCGCAGAGGGAAGACAGGCCCTTTGCGTTAGTTTTGCTAGTAGAGTAAAGCTAGAAGGTACACGCTGTGTGCCTTCACTTGTGTAATTATACTGAAGCTGGGAGGTACGAGTTATACCTACGGTTCAGTATTGGAAAACTGACAATAGAGAGATCGAATTAGAGACTTCGATATTTGTCAGTGTGGTGTGGTCGTGGACCACCCGATTGAGGGTAAATAGACCCTCTTGTAATACTTGTATTTATTACATTAAATAAATTGTGCTGAAGAAGAAGAAAAAGAAGTGTTTTCCTGCCAACTCCATTCTGTTGTGTTCTCGTACCACGATAGTAGAAATACCTGGTTTGAGATATTATAGGAAGGACAGTACCCAAAAGTACTACGTGGTTCGAGAAAAACAAGGAAGCGAAAAAATGAACACCCCTAAATACAACTACTGTTCACTGTACTCGAGAGGACAGTGAACACCCCGACACACAACCATGGCTTGAGAGTGATAAACTAGTGCTGTAAAATGGGGCCTCTGCACGGAAAAGAACCCAGCAAGGTTTCAAATAAAGATAGTGTGTCAATATTTATTAAAAAAAACGAGTGTGCTTTAGACGTTTAGACCACACAACTGAAGTAAAACTTCTTTAGCTCCGTCTGTATGATAGGAAGAGGGAAAGAAAATGTGTGCGCGCACTGCTCTCTCTCTTGCTCCTACAGTGTGATACAGACAATAGGCCTGCACTGTGTCTTAGATATACGAAACGTAACTGGCTATGAGAGAAAGAGAGAAAGAAAATGTGTGCTCGCACCTCTCTCTCTTGCCCCTACAGTAATATACGATACGTAACTCCCTCTCTTTCTATCTTCACTAACTTACATCTTCCTCTCAACTACCGTTAGCCTCGCTTTTCGTAACGCTCTCGTCACGCATTCACCAGCTTACTCCTCAAGTCAAGAGTGCGTAAAGAAGTTTTACTTCAAAAAAATCGAGTGCAGTTTACACGCGGTAGAAGCGAAACTTTACCAAAACAATCTCAACCAATACTTGAAAAGTGAGGTCATAATCAAAGCGACCAATGAGCGTAGACCAGCGTAATTTCCGTTTCATATCTCAACAGTAGGAGCCTTTAAAAGTGGCATCATAATCAAAGCGGTCAATGAGCGCAGTTGATGCGTCGCAGGTGCAGTAATCGTCATTTCCGTTTCATCCAAAATCCAAATCATAGCGGCGCTATAGAAGTTTCACTTCAAAAAAGAATATGTAATAATAATATAATATATGTGAACAGCACACAACACAACCATGACTTGAGAAAGAGGAAGTGTAAAATGTTATTATGGTTTGAAAAGGGGGAGATAGTGCAACACAGTTCAACACCCCAAAACACAATCATGACTCACGAAGGATGAGAAAGCGCAACACCGTGAAAATCTGGCATTAGGTGATTGCTTTTTAAATGTAAATTTAAATAAAGGCACGCGCAGAGCATATTCGTGGACGTAGTAGATTTTTAAATAGCAGTCCCATGGACGCGGATGTGCTGTGATAAGGTGTGAGCTGTTGCTGTTGTTGGTGCAGTCCATCCATTAGCCGTTTAGCCTGGACCAGGCCGCCCGCGCCTGGCCACTGCGCTGTTCGGCTTGCCCGAGAGGAAAGAGGACAAGAGTGCTACGCCCGCCGCGCGGAGGATAAACATTGCTGACCCATTTCAAATGCCGGGCAATGTAAATATAGATGCAATACACAGCGGCGGGCGGGAAGAATTCTGGCTGCACTTGTCTAGTCTAGGCGTCTCTGTTACGGAATACAAACCATGGTAATATTCAACACTACTTGAAACAAGTGTTGCAGGGTGAAAGCACCAATGATTGGCCGTTTAATGATCAAGTATACATTTTCAGTAGAAATTCGTCAAAACCGAATATGGTCCGTTTCTACGAATCATTTGTGCATTATCTTTAAGGTGATTTCGTAACGCTCTTTTGGGAAATTCAAATGGTCCGTTTCTACGAATCATTTGTGCATTATCTTTAAGGTGATTTCGTAACGCTCTTTTGGGAAATTCAAAGGATTTTGCGGATTTATTAGCACCCAATGCCACCCTCTCTTATTGCAGCAGGGAGCTCTTCTTCTGTGAATATATTTAAAAGCGGGTGCATCATTATTTTTCTCCGTGGTTGTTTTATTTTAAATAATAATAGAAAATTATGAAAGCTGGAAGAATGTAGTTATATAAAGAAATTTGATTGGAAAATCTACTTCTGAATCAGTAAATGACCGACTGACTTTCAACCCCGGATATTTACTAGAAGCGGTTAACATTTTTAGGTTATTCTATGTTCATTAGACAGATGTTCATTACCAATGTTCATTAGACACAGACAATCTACCTTTTACCTGTAAACTTCAACGAAATAAAAATAAAATGTTTTTACCAATAAATAACCGGGAGGTCATTCACTGGGCCGAACGAGATTGTATGAATATACGTCATTTTAAAATAATCTTTTGAGTTTAATATAGCTCCGAATAATTCACTAATAAGATTACATAACATGGTGAGGTTTAATAATATGAAACATGGCACGAAATACGATTAAAGCACATAAAATAAAACACCTACCATACTTTTCCTTTAAGAAAACAATTGAAAATCTCACAAATGTAATGGATTATACTTTGTCACCTTTGGCTACGAATTAAATCAAAACTAATATTTCCATTTATTGGCTAGATGTTATCATATTGTTGATTTCGTGTAATATTTTATTAATTCCAGTGCTTGATTGGAAATTAACTCTCATTATTTTTATCTTCATAAACCGATGATCATTTACCGGGCGGCGGTCATCCACTGGTGCCATGACCTTATTTCAGTAAGGGAACGTACCCATACTACGTGACCTGTTCGGGGGGGGGGTCTTTAAAATACCACGCTTGGTACAAATGAGCGGCGGGCTCCATAGGTTTTTGGTCACCGGGAGGGGGGGGGGGATAAAAATTGCAAAAAGTTGGTCACGTAGTATGGGTATGTTCCCTAACGTGGCTGTTTTTCAAAACCATTTACCGAAAAATGGCTTTGGAAAAAAGTAGAATTGAAAGAAAATCTATGAACCCAATTTTTTTGTTGAAATTAGTTTAAATTAGCAATACAACACAACATCATTCAAATTGATCTATAATCAATAGGTCAAGCTCTCGGATAAGCGCTTAAAAAGAAGAAGGAGATGGCTTAAGAGAGTTGTGTAAATATTTAAATCAATAGGCGTAAGAGAATATATTTAAAAGGCGTAACTTATTTAAAATAGAGCAACAATCTCTCAACAAAATCTTTAAAGAAACATTGTAAAGTTTTTCTTACCGTAAGAAGTTAAATTACAGGACCATATGTGTTTTTTCCTAATTTACGGGAGCAAACACTGCAGATTTTTTCTATCAAGGGAATTTCATGTAATAACTTTTTCAGCTCGGCAAATGTAAAGAGATTATCTTCAAACATAATATATGTTAAAAATATAATATAAAAAATCTGAATAACGAATTACATTAACAATACGACTCCACAGAACACTTCGATTCAAAGACAGGCCTTCGTTCAGGACGAAGCCTTTCACATCTATTTGTGAGATTAAAGAACTTGCTGCATTTATTGGTAGGCTGTTATTACAGAGGAGACTAAATGTCAATTGCCAATAATCCTATATCTAAGTTCATCGTCAACAGGAGTGATAGCTACCGTCTCCAGTATCGGCATTGAAATTCAACTTTAAAAAATGAGTACGTTGGTGATGTAACTTGGTAAGCTCCTCACATAAATGAACATCGGGAACGTTCAAGGACTCGCGGGAAACTTTGTATGACAATGCCACGATTTGGGACACCTTTCACGTACCATTCATGAATCTTTTCGCCCACAAAGTGGGAAGTTAAAGCACCTAAGACTGTCCTAAGGTTGAGCCTCCGAAGCTAAATACTACATTTATTATTATAAGTCACGATGTAGGCCATTTGCCGGCTGGCAATCGAATAAACCATTGATATCCATTAGGAATTTGGACACATTCATTTGAACATTAATGCCATATTTCTTTGTCAGATTTTCATGTAGGTACAACAATATCGAGAACATGTAAATGTACACAGATGCTATGCAAATGAAACTCTCTCATTTACCCAAAAGCAGTAATTACACTACAACCATAATCTATAGCGCTAGGCAGTGTGGATAGTGACAATAAATTCATTTTTAAAGGTGTCGTCATCATCAACAATACATTAAATGTACCTTCATCATCGTTATATAACTTGGTCGATGATCTACATACCCTCCTTACTGTACTTTTATGTTTTAATTACGAATTTTTTGAAGTGAAACTGTTTAGCCCCGCCGTGACTTGGATTTCGGATGAAACGAAATGACGATTACTGCACCTGCGACGCATCAACTGCGCTCACTGGTCGCTTTGATTATGATGGCACTTTCAAAGACTCGTATTGGTTGAGATATGAAACGGAAATGACGCGAGGTCTGCGCTTATTTTTTTATTATGACCTCACTTTTCAAGTATTGGTTGAGATTGTTTAGGTAAAGTTTCGCTTCTACCGCGTGTAAACTGCACTCGATTTTTTATTTTATTTCTAAACAAAACTGTTTCCTGTTCTATATTATATTTCAGTTTTAGTGATTCTTGTTTAATGGCACCGTTATCGTTATCATTACCTATTGTCCTGTACCAAAACAGCAACGTTGTTGTTAATTATGTTCTGTTGGGATTGCTTTGTATATGTTACTGTAAAAGTCCGTACTACGGTAAATTATACGATTTTCCAGTAAATCTTAAGAGGTGCCAACTTTTAATGTTGGTAAATCCTAAGATTGACTAGTTAAACCTAAGATCTATAGAATAACTTGTTTATTGAAGTTAAGCGCACTTGAAGTGAAATAACACAAAACTGCGCTGTATAAAAACTACGTTATTATTATTAATTTAGTTTGGTTTTCTATTTTTAAGAATTTACTTATGCACGAAATTCAATTCAACTTTGGGAAAAAACTTATGTATGTATATCAGTTACGGCGGCGGGTATCGGTACCGCCGCCCCGAAAACCATTTATTGGATACCCTGCCCTGTTCGCTACGTTTGGTGACTAAGCAGGGGTACACGAATTCAATTCAATTCAACTTTGGGGAAAAACTTATGAATGTATATCAATTTGGGAGACAGGAGTGAGTGCCGCCGCGCCGCCCCGTAAACCATTTTTGGTGACTTAGCTGAGGTACCCGTTTCGTGGGATAAGGATTTTGGTGGCAAATTCAATGCGTGGTGGCCCGAATCGGTAGAGAATGGTTGAGGGACAATTGACCTAGACCTCTCCAGCCTAACTCTCTCGACCCATCACCTAGCACCGTAGTGGGAGGGATGGATTCATACGTCCATCACTCCGGGATACATTGACCCCGTATCCCTACCCACTCCTCATTCATTTTTCCTTCCCAAAACTAAATCTCCCTAATAAGATCTTCCATACAACAATCCCAAAGATGACATGAGAGATTGAAGAATCAAAGATTAAAGGCCCATGTGGGATTTTTTATCCCCTGGGCCTCCAATTGGGATATATATTAAAAAAAAATAATATTAATTTGCGGTACTTACCTACTGACGTACGGAAAACTCACACACATATAAAATTCACGTAGATATATACATATTATGTTAGCATGATCTATTTAATTATATGATTAGGTATGTTATTTAAATACAACGTATCCGGCCTACCTGCTTTATGTGCTTACTCATGTACAAAGAGACCATCATCACGCTCTACCTCAATATTATGTGTTATAATTTATAATATCATCAACGAAATAAACAAAAAAAGTATGCAATTCAGATGCGATAGAAGTAAATCCTTCAGAAAACTAAAGTAGATAAGAGTGGGGAGACTATGAAGTTCTTTTTGTATCAATGTGAAGGAGGAATTTTCCCATATTTTTTATCGTCGAATACCAATGCACCTTTTCCTATACATTTGGTCATCTTATTAGTATTTGTGTTTTCTTCTTGGGTGTTGCTAGATGTCGCTTTATTTTGTGTTTTCTTTGCCTGCTCATTTTGGAGTGAAGAAACTGTTGGTTTGAGGATTGGATACTGATTTTATAAAAATCATTTTTTTTATGTATTTCATAGGATTCGACCCTTGCTCCGCTGAATGTTTCTAGCCGCTAAGGTTCGTCAGGCACTTTACACCACAAGATCAAAGGAGACTGGCGCGGGACCGTGGATTTATCGTTTTACATTGGAACCAAGTACCCGTGAAATAAATAAATATTTTATTGCTAAATCATTCTCTCGCAGGCTAAATCCTATATAAGTAGATATATATTTGTCTCTTTTTAGTGTCGCTCGCTTCTGTTTCATTGAGTTTCAAGTTTCAAAGATGTCACTTCAAAAACAGCAAACATGTTCCAACGAATGTCTTTACCAATAAAAGCATATTAACCGTTATGAATATGATTATTATTTTCCAACTTTAAGAGGAATCGAATCCATAAATTTCTGCTTCAAAGTAAAGTCTCTCGACTGCTAAACTGCGGAGCCAGTCGTGAAGCAAAAGGCATTCGATGTATCACCTTACCCTAGCCATGGCACTTAAATTTTGTTATGGTTTGCAAATTGTATGAGAATTTGAGAGCGAGACCCAGTTAAAGATTCTCCGAAAAGCTTAATTAAGTCATTATATCACGTACTCTCTTCTACCACCATTGGTCAGTGGGCGGAGGTTGGGTGTTAACACTGTTAACCCCTCGGGCATAGACAAAATAATATCATGTCATCAAATAGTCCAACTTGACTTTAATTTCAAATAGAATCGTTTTCGTTGAACGTAACACAAAATAAATAAAAAACCGTTTTAAAATAATATGAAAGACACTTACAGATTTTTGATTATAAACGTATATATTTACGCAATTAAAAATATAAAATTTTGAACGCAAACAAGACCAAATTCTAAAAATACTTTATCACTTTAAAAAAAATTGAGTGTGTAATTCACAAGTGAAACTAGAAAGTCACTAGATGTCGCTTTCTTTTCTTTTGCCTGTTTATTTTAAAGTGGTTTGAAGATTGGATATTGATTTCACAAAAGTAAAAATGTTTATTTTTTTTGGATATCTTAGGATTCGAACCTCCGTTTGCTTGATATCTGTCTCTCTGGCCGCTGAGACTCGTCGAACGCCTTACCCACTGCGCTATCGAAGGCCCGCGCCGACGCGCGAATTTACCGCATTATATTAGAACCGAAGATCCAAATAATAAATTTCTGTGAAGCATTTCCGTTTCACCTGAAATTAAAATCACTAACGGGGCTAAAAAAGTTTCACTTAAAAAAAAACTAAAAAAAAATACGTATTGTAAAGGTAAATGTCTCTCACCTTTTTTTTCGTTTTATATAAAAATGAATACTAAAAAAACTGGCAAACCTTGACCGAGTGAACTGTTTGGTGTTTTTCCGTTTTATAGAAATTTTTCGAAATATATGGGAGCGTCTATGGTAAACTTTTGAAAGAAAAGAGAAAACTTTTTGTTCTTTCTTTCTTAATCTGTTCATATTTATATATCTGACTATTACGGAAAAGAAGTTATCATTTAGTGACAGAAATAGCGCTACGTGGCCCGAGTGGTTCTAATGGACAACTAAAGATCTTTAGTATGGTGTATCCAACGGGAGATTGCTATCCACAAATGTCCTGTATTGCATTTGCATTTCAAATTTCGACTCTCTGTAAATTTTTTGTGCGTTCTTTGTGCTGTAAAGATGGTAGCCGCATTGGATAGTACCTTTTTGTTAGGCCAAAGTTCACATGTGCGTAGGGGGCTCTCAAATCGGAATAATCAACATTACGAGAGGTAACCACAAAATATAATATGACAGATTACATAATTACCAATCGAAATCAGCAAACCAAATCTTTGATCTTTGTCGTATCTTGTCTCACACAAGACGGGTAATCCGTCGTCTCTAAGAATATCAGTATATCTTAAGTCAACAATTATTGCATCGTTCAAACAGAAATATGACCTTGCCACATCAAACATTTTCTAAGACACACGTTATAAAGGAAGATAATCCATCAATTACAACTCCGATGGAGACGAAAGCCAACACGAATAGTGAAAATGTTTAGTTTCTTATCAGCAGAAAATCTTGACAAAGAAAAACAAATCATACTCGAAATTTGGGTAAGCCATTTTATGAATTTTACTGCCCATATCTAAAACAAATGATTTTTAGAAGATGAACAAGAAAATAGACGTGCGAATTAAACAAATATTTTTTGTCCCAATTTATAGCCAACAATGTACAATCATGGATTTTTGAAATAAGAATAAGTTTTTAATAAGAAAAAAAGCGTTAAAATCTCGGTCGAAACAGGGTAGTAATACTATCCAATCCCTGAGTTCTTAACTCGGTCTAAGTACATGGTGCACTAGACTCGAGTGAGCCACTCGAAAAATAGAAGGAGATCATTTCAATCAGTATGTTCATTTTTTATATGCAGTGGCGGTTCGTGGTTTAAATAATTAAGAGTTCAATACTAACGCGATTTAAAAAAAGAAAAAGTTTCTGTGGGAGCTTTTCTTCTTCATTTATCATATCATTATGGAGTCACGTTAATTCAAAGGTTGGTTTGGAGTGGTAAGTATTAGAATAGTACCTGTTAAATATATAAAAAAATAATATTTTTGAAAAAGAAGATAAAACGAATACAGAAAAATAAAAAGGTAATAATAAAAATGACGGAAAATGATCCTGGGTTCAATTCCCAGTTGCGACCGTTAACTTTTGATTTTTCTATGTATTGTTCTGTTTCAAGTTCCGTTTAGATTTATTAGTATTACTAGCTGGTACCCGGCATGCGTTGCTATGCCATTCAAAGAAATAAATTAATTCTCCCTGCATGTCCTTTCCCGTGCATACCCGTTCCCTTCCACCTTCCCCCACCCTCGTTTCTTCCCTCTCCGCAAACCACACCTTCCCCCTGCCTTTCCTCCCTGCCGCTAAAATATATGAAATACACACATTTTCATTTTTACAAATTTCATAACGCCAGAGCTTACAATTATATACAGCCTATGTTACTCGCTGATAATGTAACTTTCTATTGGTGAAAGAATTTTTCAAATCGGTTTAGTAGTTTCGGAGCCTATTCAATGCAAACAAACAATCAAACCTTCCTCTTTATAGTATTAGAAAGATTAGCGTCTTCTTCAATGATACATTACATTGACCTTCAAAATATATTAAAAAAGCTATTCCAATAAATTGAAAATAATATTATTTTATATTCAGCCACAAATATGTGAAAAAGCATAAGTTTATATTTGTGACAAATGTGATTTCAGACTTCAAAAACTTTTAATGTCTTTTATGAATAAATTTTTTTAATGCAAAAATTAGAAATGTATTTTTTTAAATGCATACTACAGCTTTACATATTAATAAACTTGATGAAAATTTTATACAGTTCATCAAAAATAACCTAACTTTTTCAAGACGGGAATTTTAGGTGACAGTTTGATGAAATGCAACGTTGCCAACTCTTTCGGAGCAAGGTTAAAGGCATTTTTTAATAGTACCAAATCGAATTTGAGTGTGTACAGTCTTTATTCAATATGTAACTAAAACACCGTTTAACGGTTGGGAAGTTTTTTTTATTGGCAAAGCTGTAAAAAATATTCGTAGCATTCCACACAATTAGAAAAACATAGAAAAGAAGAAAAAGATATCTGCTTAATCGTTGTGCACCGGAATACTGAATTTGGATCTGACGAACGTTCCGACACGTTTGCGTAAAATAAATTCCGTATCAGCACATAAGGACCGCCGCGCCGTGTTCCATTGGTGGATTATTTTTTTACTATGGAGTAGTGGCGAGCTACTATCTAGTAATATTATTATCGAAGTGAGTCTTGTTCGCCTTAGTTTTTCTTTGGGAGTTCATTGCACAGCCGCTCATTAGAGAAAACCGCCACTGTTTATTATAGGTCCGTACTTGATAAAGTTAACCTACCTACACGAGTAATGTTCACCAACATTCCAGAAATTATCTCCAATAATGCGGGTCTGGGCTGGGCTGGGCTCGACAGATCCTTAGCGCTTAGCGTTGGGGGCAGGGCTGACGAATGCTGCCGACGGAATGTGGTGCCGGGTTCACCAGTCCAGTCACTGCAGGAATTCGGCTGAATAAGGATAGATTTGATGTTTATCGCCGGTTGAGCAGTACCTTTGCCGTGTCGAGATTGCTATTTTTTAGCTAATTTTTTGGTCAGCCTTACTGTGTCGTTCCACAAGGTGGATTGTAAGAAAAAAAATCATGGCTTAAGAACATGACCACTAACTTTTTCAACGTAAGTATGCAAATAGTATCGTTATAATTACCTTTTGTAACCTGTTTACTCAGTTTCCACAAAATAATGTTAGTAGCACCAAAAATCGACTTTTAACAATAAGTATTTCAAAATTTTCACACTTCCAATATAACCCGTCTAATATTTTTTACGATTTTAACTCCGTAATTTGAAATGATGACCTAGAACACCCTTGAAGGGTGAAAGTCAGAAATATTTTAAAAAAAGTTTTGATTCCACTTTTAGTGACGATTTAATACAAAATATATTTAACAATTGAAAAATATGCTAATTTGATCAAAGTTAAATCCACTTGCAGTATATATGTTGTCAATTTTGTATGTGAGTGTAACAAAAATAATTTATATTTTGGTAGAAAACAGTCACTTTGTAATTTGACATATTAATTGAAATAAAACTTTATTTGTAACCACGATTTTTTTATTATTTTATACCGGTTTCGCTTAACACAAGCATCTTCAGGGTAAAAAATTAAACTGAAAAAAAAAAAACTATTTATTTAATTTTATTTATTAAAAGAAAATAACTTAGTTTACATCACTTTATTTTTTTTATATTATATTTTATACTATCAACATGTTTCGTGAACCATGTTCACTTCTTCAGGAATAAAAGTATACTAAAGTTAAAAAATTAATTATAGATTACATATGGAGAGAAGAAATTGAAGGAGGGGGAAGGGTTGACAATGGTGGGAGTTTCGAAGAATTGGGGATTACCAAGCTATTAGAAAGGCCGGTTAAATGGGAAGATATTTAAAACAGGGTTAACAAAAAATTTTTGCTTATTAATTATGTCAGCTTTGGAATTTACATTTTTTCTTATTTCTAAAATTTCTAAATTATAGATGTGCGATGTTTTATATCCTGTATGTAATATTTGAAGACCTGAATTTATGTCAAAGCTATGATCATATTTTAATAAATGGTCTGCGAACTCAGAATCGCTATTGCCATTTAGTGCTCTGAGGTGCTCTTTAACCCTAATATCAAAGTTTCTATAAGTTCTACCTATATAAAACGAACTACAATCATTACAATTGAGTTTGTAAACCCCTGATTTTTTTGTTTTAACTTCGCTATCTTTATTGTTGAGTATATATTTCTTCAATTTGTTATTTGTGTAAAACGCTGGTTGAATGGCCTTTTAGAAGAAGTTTTCTTCGAAAAATTAATATTTAATTTTAGTTTAACTTATACCCTGAAGATAAGGTTAAGCGAAACCTGTCGGTATTCAAAAAAGTAAATAAATAAATCGTGGTTAAAAGTTATTGTTTTATTTCAATTAAAAAATAATTTCATTAGCTTAGAAGTTTAGAATGTAAAAACTTTGTATTTTAATAAGGGTACCTAGTTTTAAGAAAACTTGATATTTCATTAGGGTAGTAGTAATAAATGAAATATTCTGCTACGGTATTGTGCATCTTTATCTTTACCATAAACAAAATTGACGTGTTGTGCATACGTAGGTATATTATACCGACGCACCTTTGTTTATCATTTTACTAGTTGCAAGTCCTTAAACAGGGGGAAATAAGAATTTTAGTCACGTAACGGCTCTGTCCGTCTGGGCAACCCCAAACACAGAAACGAAATGCAAATACAATATTTTTCAAACTGATCATCCGGAATTCGTAAATTATCCCCATTCCATTCGATTTTTTCCTGTTCCCTCTAACAAATCCTCTAAAAAATTCAAGAGTAATCAAACAAAATCAAAAGCTACTCTATTACAGTCGTCACTGTGGCAGAAAAAGTAAAAAAAATACCTTTGTAAAGTATCCTGAAATTTTATTTTATTTTTCTGATAGTTAGAACGTTTACCAGATAAAAAAAACTTTAGGGATATTTTACAAAGCCTTTACTATTTCGGCCACGGTAACAACAATAAAAGAGGAGCATTTGTTTATGCAAAATCATTTACAAATCCTATACCATTTCAGTCCATGGATGAGATTGGCAGGTAGATTCTGAAAGCAAAATCTAGTTTAATGTAGTCTATATTACATGTATATATGTTAGGTTAGATGAAGTCAAGTCTAATACTGTCTGTTGGGTAGGTTAGGTTTGAACAAACAAAAGCTTATTTATTATAGTCGTCACCATGACTGAAATGGTAGACTTTGTAAATGATTTTGCACAAACAAAAGCTACTCTATTATAGTCGTCACTGTGACAGAAATGGTAAGGTTTTGTAAATACGCAACCGGGGACCATTTAGGGAATAATAACATAATGCGCAGAGAGTCAGACGGAATGAGATCTAATCTCAGAAAGAACGTAGCAACTCACTAATCTCTTTCTAGAACTAGGCATGCTTGGTGAAAGGGTCTGTAATCTGTACTATAACTCTTAAGAAGATATAACATCCGATTTTAAGAAGGGTTCGGCTTAACTAATGAAGACGTTAGCTCAGAAGTTGTCAGACCTAATGCCAGCCAGAGTGCAACATAATAAAGTCCTTTGGCCTCCAGTATGCGCATACGTTTGCAGAGGCAGACTGCTGACTGCGACTGTAGAGTAGAATTGTGTGTGAGTCCGCGAGGGACCAGACGGATCGCGATTTGCGGCTCGAGGAAGACCGGGGAAGGACGTGAGCGGAATGAATAACCGCGAGGTCGTGAACTGCGTCTGTTTCAGTATTCTCATGGCGTTCCCGAACGACAAAAAACAATACCTAAATATAAACAATTAAAAACACACACGTGCACGTTAAGTCAAAGATTGCGACCAAAATAACAATCCAGTACAAATAACAGATAACATGCAATTTTTTACTTCGGAAAATAGTAAATAATTGGTGATGGAACACTATTCGGGTAATTTGTACAAATTATAGTTTTTTATTTATTATAAATACTACCTTGAATAATAAAATTATCCTACATCCACTTAGATGATTATTATTTTCATCAAATAATACGTAAAGCACAAAACGTGATTGTAACTTCGACTCCATGTCGTCTGACAGCTGCCCTAGTGACAGGTGCCAATTTTTGTATGATAATAAATATACCGTAAGCTGTATTTAAATGGCGGACTAGCAGGCGAGTGACGGTCTTCACAATACTATAATACAACAATAAGTACTCGGCGAGCAATGACAGCGTTCGAAGTTTGGTAAACACAGGGATTGAACTTTAGCTGACAAGCTGAGAGGAAAACTTACTCAAACATTGACGTTTTAGAAGTGTGAATTTCGACGTGATATTAAAATAATAATCTCTGTAAGTACATCAAATATAACTAAACCAACGTGAGTAATTTTGCTGCGTTCACAACTTGGTAACGATAAAACTAACTCAAATATTGTTTTTTTTTTTAAAAGATAGTGAAATCCAGCGTGGCATTTAAATTACAATTTTTATAATTCATTCATTTGTAGATCTGGTCACGTTGAAATCGTTGCAAAATCGTGGTACAATGGGAAGTATCAAGTGAGTACCAGTGTTGGTTAAAAAAAGGCAATTTTAATACAGGCCCGCGACCTTCGATGCCAACGAATGCAATAGCTCCATAACGAGTGAAATAGCCCGGACGCGGTTTTAACGGCCTGTCCATATACGTTGTCAATAATACAAAATATATTTGTAAGGATTAAGTCACTAGTTTCGTATAGCACTATTATATTTCTTATTAGTTAGAAGGTATAGGGCGGGCGTTTGGTTGTAAAAATACCGTTATCATTGCTCGTGCCAATGTCCTCGGGACGTTGCGGGATCCCTTTTCGAGAATTCGATTAGTTTTTCACATTAGCAAGTTTTGAAACTCCGTGGAATTGAGAAGTATATTGCGTAGGTACATGATTCATTTCCAGGTGTAAATTATTAATATTAAAAGAAGAGATATTAATGCTAAAAGCAAATCAAATCAGCACCAAAAAATCAAATCAATTATTTTAACATTATTAGATATTTTTTCTCACTTCAGACTAATGAGGAGTTAGTATCTAAGAATTGACAGATAGTGAAATTATTGAATTAAAATGTTTAAAAAGTACACGGATGAGCTAAAAACTGTTTTTTTTTTCATGTTAATGATAACATAACCGAAAGGTGTGTTGCTTATTATGTAAACACCGCTGTGCAAGTAATCATGAGTAAGAAGGTCACCTCAGAATTCCTTCTTTATAGTTATTAGAATAAAGTATAACTAAATTGCTTGATAAAAATTGTTTTAAAATTAAATTATCACTGATCGCAATGAATGCGATGTGTGGAGGTCTGTAAAAGAATGTTCAACTCCATGTTTTAAAATATGAGATTTTCCCGGTAAAACAGTATTATTGAGAATTTTTTAAGGTTATTATGCCGTGTTGCGCGTTCTTCAAGTTTTTCCAACGATTAGGACAGCATTACGGGGTTTATACTAGAGGTGCCACGAATATTCGGCTACTATTCGGTATACGGAATCATTCGGCCGAATACTAAATAATGAAAGAAAAACAAACTGCCAGTTTATTACCTTCCAAAATAGGCGACTTTTTCATTTAAATTGTGCAATTTCGTGTAAAGCTTATCGCGAACAAACAGTGATATTTTTGATATACACACTACAAGTAACACAATTTGATGTAACAATCAACAAATAATGCGTGTTGTGACACGACCTACTCGCAAATGAAACGACTATGCTCACCATTATTTACCGCATGCACTTCAATTCAATGATGCAGATCGGAACCTGTCACCTTCGAAATATTCGGTATTCGGCCGAGAGCCTAGCCGAATATTCGGTTATCGGCAAAATCACTATTCGTGGCAGTGACATGTCTAGTTCATACTCAGGCGAGATATTCGCTAAATCAGGAGGAAAAGGAAGCACAATACGGCATATTAATCCAAAAATGAATCACGATAACTCCATGTTAATTTAACAAAAAAAATAAATTAATAATTTGTTTTACTGTAAGAACCACACAATATATTTGGGTCCTATTGAGTTTCAGGACTGTCTGTTTATATAGTTTTAAATGAAGCGTCTATTAGAATCCGACTAATTTGTGTAAGAACTATGATCCACGAATACTTTAAGCGCCCTTCTCATAGGGTTCGCGTTGATTCATTCGATATTCTACAGCATAAAAGGGTTCTTAAATAAATTTAACATTTATTTTTATTAATTTGATTCTCAGAAATATCACAAAAATCGTATTTAAGCAATGAGTACGAAAACTAGAAAATGAAAATACAAAGAAGTAGATTCATAATATCTTTAAAAATTTACAAATAATGGCGCTAAACAAAATTACAAATTGATTAACTAGTTTTAAAAATAATCGTCCTTCGAAAAGTGCTCGAGTGAAGTGGGTCCTGAGTAAGAGTGCGAGTGATCAGCGATCAGATCGCTAAGGCCAGTTGCAGCCGATTCACTTTCACATTGTTAGATGAAAACAGCAAAATATTATCGAATGAACTTGTAGAGCAGTCTGCACAAAACGACTTTTACAGTTCGCGAATGGAAATAAATAACTTTTTGTGCAACTTCGAATGCTTCGTAATATAAATTTCATGAAAATGTTTTATTCCCATTTGCAATGGTGCCTTTTTTGTTACTTACATTTTTTTGATATTGGTAACTTACTGCCTAAGTACAGGATGGTGTTTCAACGCTAATTTACACAATTTGGTCGCATTTGCAAAGGGTATTTTTTCATGATTCATGATGTCGATTTTCACACCATAATAAAAACGAGCTACTTAATTTGGCCCACATTTATTTGTCACATGATAATCAAACATAATAAAAACAGTCCACTTCAAATGTGGGTGGAAATCAAGAAACGTATGACGACAGCGGCCGAGGTTTTCCGACATGGAAAATAGAGGGGATTATGAAGGGTGACGGTTAGTCAAACAAATGAGGCACTTAAAACACTCTGGTATTTGTTTGGACTATCGGAACGAACAGTGTGGGACTTGAGCCGTAGTAATGTTCAACATTATTTTAAATCTTACAGAAGGTAATATTAATGACCATCGTTTTGCTTATAATACAAACTTTATGTGCATTTACAACACAACACGGCAAATTGTTGAATTCAAACAATTAAATTATTTTTAAAAATTGTAGAAAGTAGAATGTTCTGACACTTTCCAGGACACGTTAGAAAGTACTCAGCTCCAAATCAGTAGCTTACTCACATTTCTACAATTGCTAATGTGCTAATTGCTACAACAATGTTTAAGTTATATAAACTGAAATGAAATTTTTTTTAAAGAAAAGCGTCGAGAAAACCTAGAAACCGTCAGTCAAAAATAGAGGTGGCGTCATTCAATCGGAGCAGTTGAGATATTACTTGAAATCGCGTGTATTTCACATAGTCCCAAAATACGAACATTCAATAAAATAGGCGCATGTTATGAATATGGATACTGGGAAGTGTTTGTGCTCGATATACTTCTATTCTATATTCTATTCTGTGGAATGCAATGAGTCCGTTTCCAAATTGAACGTGCTATTGATTTGCGAAGATAATTGAGTTGAAGTAAAATGTTCAAGTCACTGAAATTGAGAGACGCCGAGCAGCAGGAGGTGGGTGGGGGAGAGGGGTGGCGGTGGAGAGTGGAGCCGCATCCACAGGGCGATTGCAAAACCAACGTCAAAAGCTGCTCCCATTATGTAAACCAGAGTCAATAATACCTAATTGATCGAACATGTGGCAATAGCGATCGTTTAACAAGTTATTAGTCTATTTTGCTGGCTAAACTCCCGAACTCAAATTCCAAAGGCATATGGGTCTACTCACAACTCTGTAGTAATTATAAATTAATTTTGTAATAATATTCTTGTTCTGGTATTTTGTTTTGAATTCTTGCTGTGGTTATTTATGATGCAGCATTTTGCATTTGTAGGTAGGTATTTACTTACTGTATTAACATTGATTATAATACATTCAAAGAGATTGGAATAAACACAATCTACAAACAAACAACACTTACAGTCGGTTAAGAACGACAAGCGGCTAACTAGCCTGCCAAATTGAGTTTTTTTTTTAATAATTAAAAGTTCTTCGCAATGTCATATTTCATTGAAATAAAAACTGCGAAATGATAAAGGACATTGTAAAAAAAATTGCTTAAAACTCGCGTCGAAAAAAATGTTAGTTTACCACTTTTGGCGACTGTCACTTTAAACCGACGATACGGCAGACTACAAAGTCTACAAAAGTACAAAAATATTGTGTTGTGTTTAAATAGAATACCTACTTAACTTACCTGTTCAAAATTAACCCGAATACGTAAAAGCGAGCAGAAGTAGAAGACGCTTACCTGGAACAAAGAGATATACATTAGAAAAAAGTATGCGGAAAAATATTATTTTGCTGTAATAATTCGGATTGAAGTTACGATTGTACCACCCCATCCAGGAGCACTCCTGTCCCGCTGAGACCGGTACAGCAGGGGGACTGTTTTGTTGGGACTTGGGAACACTTGCTCTGAGGATGGGAAGGAGGTTGGAGTTTAATCGGCCGGTATACGTGCAAAATAAGCCAATAGTTGAATGTAGGATGGGCAGGAATAAAGGAATTAATCGAGCTATGGTTTTCGCTTCTCGCCTTTCGCTTATTTTCTGGTTTGTTATACCCTTTCCCCGATAGGCACGTCTATTCATTTGAATGTCTATGGAACGAACGCAGAATTGAAAGCACAAACTTAACAAATCGGCTTCACAGTCTCAGTCGCTGGTAACTTTACAACATATTCACGAAGTCGATATAAAGAATTCGTGGCAGTGAATAATAAATTCATAGACTGTTCACCTTAAAAATATACTATCATGTTTGTTGTATTTCTACAGGGTGTTAAGGGACGTACCTGACTTTATTTAGAGTACAAATAAAGATGAGATTTTGGTATCAGGTGACTTTGTTTTTTGATTAAAAACATAAAAATCAGTTGGTATTGAACAGCTAGAGTGGGAGTGGGGGGGCGGATACTCCGCTGAGTGACCAGCTACGACATGAGGAAGATTTTTTGTTTTTGAAGTGAAAACTTCTTTAGCACCGTTGTGATTTGAAACTTGATGAAACGACAAAGCAACACTAAAATGAGACAAACACGAACGTCTATAGGATTTTAGCGAGAGAATGTCAAAGAATTATTGGTTTCCTTTTTGTGCGGTGCTTCGTAGTGTCCCCACTCTTATATATTTTAGTTTTCAGAAGGTTTCACTTCTACCGCGTGGGAACTGCACATCTGTAATATATTTTTTTAAATAGGGTGGGTAGTTTACAGTAACCACGTCTTTCGTTCGCCACAGGCCATAATTTATGGGGAAAATGAAAGTCACATTTCTATGAACGGATTTATTATGTTTTGGCAAACCTTACAAGGACATTAAATTAAGAACAGTGTAGTGAAATAAAATTCATTTTTGTAAAAAGCACTAACTTTGTGGCTCGCCATAATTTACAATAAAAAACACATAAATTTGTTTAAGACCACTTTTATTTTAAAACACTCTACCGGTTACAGAAGCACCCTTCCTTCGTCAGGAGAATATTATAACTATGTTATAACTACTAATATTATAACTATGTTATAATATTCTCCTATAACATAGTTATAATATTCTCCTGACGAAGGAAGGGTGCTTCTGAAACCGGTAGTGTTTTAAAATAAAAGTGGTCTTAAACAAATTTATGTGTTTTTTATTGTAAAATTCATTTTATCTGAAACAGGTTTATAACGTTTTATAAAGTGTTGTCACAATTTTTCACTGGACAACTTTAATATTTTTCTGCTTAGCTCTCATTTAAGAGCACCTCAAGTTCTAAACGACGACGCACGAATAACTTGTGTAATCTTTCCATTTCGGATTTATGACAGATTCTTTGGTGGCGCAGAATGAATTTCGAGGCGTTTATCTAAACTTCCCTCCTCGCTCGATGACGTAAGCATACTAACATGCAACGGAAAATGATCTATTTCTTTAATATACACGCCACTTGGCGCCACAACCCTTGGGTCACGAGATATACAGGGTGTCCGGGGGTAAAGTGCATTACCTTCGGGAGGTGATTCTACATGATGGTAGGCCGGGTAGGAGTAAAAAAGATTAACAACTTTTTCCGAAATTCCAACTTTTTGTTTTCCCATACAAAAAGACGTACCTCTACTAAAAATCCTTAGTGTGAGGTACGATCTTACTTGCTGAGAGCCTCCCGGGCGCCCGACTCGATTTAGTCCAGTCAAGTTAAACATGAAAAGGGGGTGGTGCTTGCAAAAGGTCCGGTCATTCTGAATTTTTTATATGTTGTTAGGACCTAAACCAGTATTAAAAAAAAAAATTTGCAACTTCGAAAGTGCTGTGCGAGCGGCGGTGGACCCAAAAAACCAGGAAATTTTCGGATTTTTTTCAGTTTTTGCTCAATATCTCAGTGAAGGAAGGGTCTGACCGGTATAGTCAGTATGCATACTTTTAAAGAAGACTAAATTTGCTACAATTTGAGACCAAAGCAAGCTATATACAGTAATTGGTTTCCAAGATACAGTTCTTCGAAAATAGGCCACTTTTTCCAAAAGGTGAAATTTTTTCAAAATGTTCACTTATTTTGTAAAATATTTTCTAAAACACGCATCCCACGTCAAATATTATACGAAATAAAGTTGTAGTAAATTTAATTTTCTTTCATTTAAGACTAGATTGATATCCGTAGACCTAACGGTTCTCTCAAGAACGCCAGATAACCAAAAACAGTCATAAGTGCGTTTTGGGGAGAAATGCAAATAAACTGTTCTCACGTCTTTTTATGGTTTTATTTATCAAACAGTTACAATTTTGTTTTGTTATTGTTAACAAATTTTTGATGAAAAAAAGAAAAGATAATAAATCTATCGGGAATTGCGTCATCTTCAAACATTGTTTTATATATCTACATACTAAAATGCTTGTACAAACATCATGGTACTAACTATAAGGATAAATTACATGTACCCAAAAAATAAAACTAATATAAATCATGTAGGTATTGTGTCTTGGTTGCCAAATCATGTCTTTCTTTTTATCTTAGATGGCTCGGGCTTAGGCTCGCACGAAGAAGGTGTCTCGATATCTGTGATGGACGCTGGGAGAGGCGCCCAGTCTGTAGTCGGGTCATCTTCATCGTCCGAGCATTTCAGCTCCACATCCGGAATGTTAATGCACAATTTGTCACCGCATGACTGACAGAGGACTGAGCAGTGGAGCCCAGCCTTTCTGCACGAGCAGCTCCCAGAGCATCCCTTCTTGTATTTACATGAAATTTTTCGCAGAAGGGCAGGAGGTGCGGGATCCATCGTGGTGAGGATGGGGGTGAGTCCTTGAAAAGACAGCTTCCACCCCCATTCAGTGGGATTCAAGTTGACTCCCCGCCACTTCTGCACTTAGAGGTAGCACCTTGCTGCATGGTGGCCTGCGGCATCTTCCATCAGTGGCAAATGGGCGATGTTTATGCTTGTTGAAGTGACAAACGTCTTATACCTCAGGAAATCCAAAGTATCCCTCGCGATCTCACCCCCATATAGAGCCACAAAGCACTTGATGCCTGCTTCACTCACGGCTTGTGTGGTGGAGTCTGGCTGAAGGAATCCTCCACTTGCTCAGCAAGTGGTTCACTCTTGCTCAGAAGTGTGGTGATTTTGGTCTTTCCTTGGCCAAACGATGCTGAGGTGGTATCGCACCCGGTAAACGCGTGGGTGAATAGTGCCGTTCCTGGTAATCGCCGGGAGCCCTGGTGGTTGTAGGAGGTCGTAGAGTAGTGTCAGCAACCAGCTTCACCCTTCATGCTCTTCTGAAGATAGACGTTTGTCTCTTCAGCACCTAAACCATTGAGAGAAGAACGAGCAGGTCGACGTCTTCTCCCACTATGACGACCCGATCGGCTACTGCTCTTTTTGAAAGCGCCATCATGACGATCTCTCGATTCGCATCTTCTTCGGCAACAGCCACTTCTACTCCCTCCTTCTGAAAGGCGTCACAGAGAAGAGTTATAAGCTGGGATGAGCTGCGTAGCGCCGGAGTCGTTCCGCTGTTTTGGTGTTTTTTTTTTGTAGCATCTTCGGGGTAGCCGTCAAAACCGATGGAGACGTTCTTTCAAAAGTGCTCGAACCGTGATCTTTCGCTGCCACATGACCTTGTGCAAGAGGTAGCCACCATCCAAAATGACGTGAGTGCTGGCATCTATCGGCGTGTGGCTGGAAAGAGGAGTGAAGGCAGATTACAGAATAGATTTTGTGCCCTTGCGCATCCCTTGTTCATTGACCAGAGACATCGGGAACGGGGCCAACTCAAACTTGAAGTCATCCTGTAAATCCTGTTCAGATTGCTTTGCAATACACGCTCGCTGGAAAATTGTGAGCGGATCCACAGCCACTCTTCTGTTTTTGTCCGGCAGTTTGACGGTTGAAGTGATCGATGCCAGCGTGGTAACTTTATTTTTCTGTTTTATTACTCCCTTGTCGTACATTTGCCCCACAATTTTCATCACTCCCTCCCTTCCAACTCTCTGGGCTGTGTGGAAATTAATTTCAGGACCTACCAGTAAACCACTACTGATAGAAATCAAACTGTCAGTTTTGGGAAATGGAGGGTGGAGAGCAAACCAGTTTTTTAGTTTTTCCACATCATTGTTATCTTGGATGATTCGAGAAGATCTCATGTTTACATGCTGCTCTCCAGTAGGACATAAGATGCTGCAAAAACTTTCCAGTTCTTCACAAATGTTCAACATAAACACCATTTCTGTTGTCCACTTTGCTAGAACACTGTCGGAGATTCCCCTTCCTTGGGTCAATCCACCATAGGTTTTCATGGATCGCATCATTGATTTACGTCACAGCACAATAAATGGTCTCATGGATTTACTTCACAGCACAATAAAACCATAAAAAAACGTGAGAATAGTTTAGGTATTTGCATTTCCCCCAAAACCCACTTATGACTGTTTTTGGTTATCTGGCGTTCTTAAGAGAACCGTTAATTCTACAGATATCAATTTAGTCTTAAATGAAAGCTAATTAAATTTACAACAACTTTATTTCATATAATATTTGACGTGGGATGCGTGTTTTAGAAAATATTTTACAAAATAAGTGAACATTTTGAAAAAATTTCACCTTTTGGAAAAAGTGGCCTATTTTCGAAGAACTGTATCTTGGAAACCAATTACTGTATATAGCTTGCTTTGGTCTCAAATTGTAGCAAATTTAGTCTTCTTTAAAAGTATGCATACTGACTATACCGGTCAGACCCTTCCTTCACTGAGATATTGAGCAAAAACTGAAAAAAATCCGAAAATTTCCTGGTTTTTTGGGTCCACCGCCGCTCGCACAGCACTTTCGAAGTTGCAATTTTTTTTTTTAATACTGGTTTAGGTTCTAACAACATATAAAAAATTCAGAATGACCGGACCTTTTGCAAGCATGGATGTACATCTTGACTGGAGTAATTGTGAATGGCCCGTATCGTAACAGCGGAAAATAATAAATCTGACCGCACACGCCGGACTAATTTTATATTTTTACCTCAAAACTACCCCTAAAAGTTGGAATTTCGAAAAAAGTTATTTTTTATATATCGTGTAGAATAACCTCCCGAAGTTAATGCACTTTACCCCCGGACACAATGTATAAATAATTGGCGATAACAAATACGTTTTATTGCTAACCCAGGGAAGTACCTCTCTTGTCTCTTATCACCCTGCACAAGTACTTTTCTTTGATAACATGATGAAATAAAACTAGTAATGTAAAGGTGCGTGGGTTTATTGGATCTCACTAGGATGTTTCCTGCCTCAAGTTATAATTGTTTTTACTTGTTTCTTTTGAATGTTAATGACACACGTGTCGCACATTTTATAATAAAAACAGAGTTGCATACTGCTAATTTAATCTTCTGGCAAAAGGTAAGTTTTGGTCCTACTGAATGTACCTATGAGTGTACTGCGTACACCGAACAAAGTGACCAATGACCGTCATTGTTCCTCATTTGTAATGCAAACAATACAAGTGTGCAGTTCACACGAGGCAGAAGTGAAACCTTCAGAAAACAAAAGTAGACAAGAGTGGGGAGGCTACGAACAAAGAGAAGACCGATTATTCTATCTCAATCTCTCGCAGGTTAAATCCTATAGATGTATGTGTTTGTCCCTTTTTAATGCCGCTTTGTTTCATCGTGTTTTAAATAACAACGGTGCTAAAGAAGTTTACACTTCAAAAAAGAAACGGGGAAACATTATTTCAACTTGGAAACATATTATTTACATAATAATTGCAGCACGGTCAATAACGAATCTAATTTAATTTTGAAGATGTTTACGAAAAAACGGTGTTTCCCCAATTTGCCACATTGCTTTTGCCCCTCCTCCTCTCCCACTCAAACATTACAGGCATAGTAATACCACTGGTTATTATACATCCATTGTAACCTCTTCCTCTTTCGCATATACTTTGTACGTACATAGTAGAACAAGAATTTGCAACGGATCTCTAAGCCACAGGGCTCCGTTTGATTACATTTTAAAATACTTACTACGTATCTCCTTCGGTATTCCTATGGACTTTTGTCATGACGAAGGAGAGAGTTTCCTAAAATGTTTAAAAGTTACATTTTGCCTAATGAATGCAACACACGTCATGTATAATAGGCCACTTGAATCACATTTAAAAAAAAATTCCGGTTTAGGCAAATATTCTAAGATTCTGTATTTTTTTTTAGAATAACGAGGCGTACCAAAAATATCAGATCTCATAAATATTTTTATCCTTTATTCATCTTATTGATCATAAATCATTATAATGTTCAACGTCTCTATATTACTAAATCCAATGTAATAAAATAATAATAATCGTTTATTCCAGAATGTATGCAGGGGAAGGGCAATGCAACACATTCCATATTTTTAAACAACAAAAGAAAGATAAATAATAAGTTCAGGAAAAAAATAATTAACAACAACACATAAATTAAATAAAAACAAATAAGCATGAGAAATGAAAAGCACTTAAATGAATGCAAACAGCCGTTTACGGGGGGTATTTCACTATCTCCCGTCTCCAGAGGGCCATCAGGGGAGACTCCATCCAGGCAGTCATGGCGGTGATGATCGCATTCTTCGAATGGCGCAGTCTGCGCCATAAACTTCCCATGCGGAGAAGTGCACGGAAAGTATGCACTCGTCCCTCCAGGAACATTTCCGTAGCACTGCAGTATCTCGGTAGGCGAAAAAGTTGGCGATAAGCGTTATTGTAAGCAACCTTTAACTTATGCCATTGGGTTGCAGTGTAGTCAACCCACAGTTCTGATGTATACAGAGAGGTACAGAAAGCGTTGAACAGTATTCTTTTTACTTTGGGGCTGCAGGAGTAAAAACGTCTTGACAGCATACCCGCTCTAACTGATATTGCTCTTCTCTGCTTTTCCATGTCCTCGATATCCTTAAGGTCGTCTGTGATGACATGTCCCAGATATTTAACGCTGTTATTAACATTCATTTTCCTTTCATCTAGCCGTACTGAGGGTGTTTGGACGATTTCGTTTTTCTGTTTAAAAACCGTAACTATTGACTTGGTGGTATTATACAAAAGGTTATGGTTTTTTGCAAAGTCTTCACAAATTTTGAGTAATTTCTCTAATGCGCTTAGTGACGGTGCAAGAAGAACCATGTCATCTGCGTAATTAATGTTATGTAAACACACTCCATTTAAATGGCAACCTGTTTTCGTGGCATTAAGTCTTTGATATACTTGTACTTGTAAATTATAATAATAATAAGAATATTATAAAATTTGATTTTGTTAAAATCAGCACCACTACCATTATACCTCTAAAATACGTACAGACAGGATAAAATGTACGGGGTTCTCTTCGTAACATCTATGAAAAAGCCAAACCAAATGATAATTTCGCAGAGAACAAACAATAAATCTAGTGAACGTTAAATGTCAAATTCAAAAATTCGCCTGAAATCAAAGCGTTGCCATATAAAAAAAATAAATCAGCATGGAATTTTACAAAATTAATAGGAACATTTTCGGAGACGGGCATAGACATCCAAATGGATAGACAAGCAGTTACAGATGAGGGGTTAAACCAAACTATGGAGAGCGAAGAGGGGAAAGATGACTGTCATTCGTTGAACAATCAATCTGACAGTATATAGGCATCTCGCATTACAATATCACCATTTAGTTCTTAAAAGCAAAATCTGCTTTGAATGAATAGACCTTTTTACATGGGAGCGCGAATTGCTTGCCACGTTCAAAACATATTTGCTAAGGCCAAATGCTCGCCCCAAAAAGACTCGCGCCAATACACATATCAATATTTTCTTGCCGTGTTTAGTTAAAACACTTTTACAAATGTTTCATAATTTACTTACCCCTGTAACCAGCGACGAGCACATTGGAGTACCGCCCACATTCGCTATGTGCATATTGATACGTAGATATATTGTATAGCACAAGCTGCCGTTATTTCGTTAAATGTATGGATGTCAGCTTCTCGCTGTTCACGGCAAGAATGATGACGTCACACATTTTAGATTCAAGCGAGGCTATATCCCCTCCCCATGGAGCGAGCCGGTTCCAAGGAGGAGCTACAGCCGGCGCCATGTGGAGGGGGAAATAATACGTTTTTATCACTTAGGGCAGGTCCAGATATATTCATATGTCCGTGGAGACGGGACATTTTCATGTAGTGACGTCACGGGCCCAAATAATGGATTTATTTATTTAAAAATAATAAAAAAACTGTACATTTCTAAAAAATTTTAATAACATTTTCGTAATCTTAGTAAAAAAATCTATCCACACGATTTTTTCCAAGTCGTTATGAAATCCCTGCAAGTGGCCTATTGTTGACTGTCCTTAGAGTCATCAAGTTTTATTAATGAATTTATTGTAATATTCTCCGTTTCAGTACGGATCTCGTTTCCTTAGCTGATGTTTGTAGGGAAACTAGCGTGACCCGACTGGTTTGTAAGAGAACACCGTCCGGGGGCATTCGGCGTTCAGCAGTGATCGATATTATAAAACATTATAATACACAGTCCATGACGGATATATTATATTATAATAATATGTATATTCTATCATCGGTCGATATCGATGTCTGCGCTACTACAGATGTTGGCAAGAGCAACAAATGTTCTTGGGAATGATTTGTAATAAAACAGTAAACATAAACACACAGCAGCAAAATCTGTTGTACGTCCATATTCGAATCGAGATGAAAATTAAAAAAAAATATATCGCAGATGATAGTAAATCTTTAAAGTACTTATAAAGTTTGTCTGATGTCTGAAGCAGCAAAAACTCATTAACTGTGAGCTGTGGGATCATGAAAATTACAAAAAACTAAAATTAAACATTAAAGTCTCTTATACGTTTTAAGATTTTCACGACCAAAAGCATCTTCGTTATTTGTTTTTGGGGTGTTATGCCGTGTTGCGCTACCTCCTTCTTTAGCCAGCGTTTCGGACATCGTTGCAGTGACCATCATCAGGGCAGATCCGGCAGATACGGTAGATGTGTAATTTTTTCACCACTAAAAATTACACGTCTACTGCACGCCTGCAACGATGTTCGAAACGTTGGCTAAAGAAGGAGGTAGCGCAATACGGCATAACACCCCAAAAACAAATAACGAAAAATTAAAGTCTTGTTCAAGAAGCAAAGTAAATAAAAATCAGAGTGCGCAATTCACACGCGGTAGATTGAAACATTCAGAAAACTAAAGTAGACAAGAGGGGGGAGGCTACAAAGCACCGCACAAAGAGGAGGCCGATAGGCTACGAAGCACCGCACAAAGAGGAGACCGATTATATTACATCATTCTCTTGCAGGCTAAATCCTATAGATGTATGTGTTCGTCTCTTTTTAGTGTCTAACTGCTAACCTTGTACAAATCACAAGTACGCCCCACGGTTGAATTTGGCAGCCATCTCTGGTCTGGAGCTCCAAAATACCTGAAAAATACCCTCGACTCTGTGCAGAAACGGGCGGTCCGTTTGATAGATTCTCCCATCTTAACAGACGGATTGCAATCTTTAGAGCACAGGCGTCGGGTGGGAATGCTATCCTTGTTCTACCGGTATTACAATGGAAGATGCTCTGAAGAACTAGCATCATTGATCCCTTCGGCACCGGTGCATAGTCGGGAAACACGCCAAACGCGTGCCCAACATTTGTACACGGTTGACATTTGTCACATGAGAACGGGTCGTTTCTTCGACTCGTTCTTGTGTTCAACAGCTCGGCTGTGGAATGATTTGCCGGCCTCTGTGTTTCCTCCTTCCTACAACATGGGTCTCTTCAAGACCAATGTTCATTCCTTCCTCTCCTCAAAAAGACTCTCCACACAGCATCCCAGATGACATAGGCCCTGAGGGAAATTATTTTCCTCAGGGCCTCCTGTGTGGAGTTAATGTAAAAAAAAAAAAAAAAAAAAAAAAAGTGTCGCTATTTTTCGTTTCATCAAGATTCAAATCACAACGGCGCTAAAGAAGTTTTCACATTAATATGTATTTACTCATTAATTTAGTATTGTACATTCTTCAACACTGGCGCAGAGTCCCATGAACTTCGTACAACTCGGCTTCGACCTTCGCGGCCGTTAATTTCTTTAAATAAAATTGTTTTGTGATGGCATGTACCTCGTTTTTTCCCTGCTTACGAAAAACCGCAAGATGGTGCGACTCTGACGTACGTGGCTGTCAAACATTATTATAACTACAGTATTACACACACAAGTTGGCGAAAATGGAGGGCGCTGGCGTCTATGACACAACGATAAAAGGCATTGTTGACAGATTAAAATATAAAGATTAGCGTTAGTTCATGTTTACACTATGTACCTCCAACTTAAACTCACTATACGAGTACTTATCGTATCTGAATGAAGTTTTGTCAGATCTTAGTCTGGTGAATCATTCGTGCCAACGGTGAAAACAATGTTTAATTTGTGGCACTGCCTCATAAAAATTTATCAAACTATTTAAAATAAACTCGAATAACATATTTTATTTTCAGTTAATCATTCCTAACCAAATCCGGGTCGAATCCAGATGGTTAAGCAAGTATCTAAAATACACAGTAGAAGTAGGTACGTAATAAATAAGCGAGCAAAGTTAATCAATTCTTCGAGTAGGGCCATATCCAAGATTTAGAATACAAGAATCTTACTATATCCCATTAACTAACCATCACGCCGTTTCCCCGCAGGGGTAGGCATAGAGGACGGACCGCCAAACAACTCGCTCTTGGCACACACTCTGCCTCACTTCACATTCTGACTTTTGACATGGCCCGACTCAAGTATTTGATTCACTTGATCGTGCCATGTCTTCCTCGGGCGTCCTCGACTTCTTCTACCATTCACATTCGCGTCGTATATTCTTCTTACACTACTTTCTTCGTTCATTCGCTCTACATGCCCAAACCATCTGAGGGTCCCTTTCTTAATCTTACTCATTATGCTTACATCAGCCTTACATTCTTTGTGGATATCCACATTTCTCACGCGATCATACATTGTTTTACCACACATACGTCTCAGGGATCTCATTTCAACAGCATTCAGCTTACTTTCATCCTTCCTCTGCCAGTTCCATGCCTCACTGCCATACATCAGGGTAGGTACCAGGACTCCATTGTGGACTACTAGTTTCGCTTCTTTCGACAGTTTTTTATTAGCGCATTCCCATTAATCCGATTAATATAAGGCGATAGTTTGTATGGATGTATGTTTGTTACTCTTTCAAGCAACAAATACCAAATGGACTTTAAAAATTCTTTCACTAATAGAAAGCTACATCATTTGCGAGTACTATAGGCTGTATACATATATATTGGTAAGCTCTGGCGTTACGAAATTATTTATTATACGTTTATTGTCCAGACGAAAAGAAAAGCGTTGCAAAGTAATTGTTTAACGATGTCATTTAGTTATTTGTTTAGGTTACTGTGGAAATCCCTTTGATAGTAAAAATTCAAATATGTATAAAATACTAATCTACTTATACTAATATTATAAATGCGAAACTACGCGTGTTTGATTGTTACGTTTTAATATGTGGCACGCGAGCTGTTTGAAAAATGAATGTGACGGGTATGGAGAGGGGATGGGGGGTATGGGGAATGGTTAGGGAGGGAAGGGAGGAGGGGGGAGGATAGGGAAGGTGGAGGAGGCAGAGTTGGAAACCCCCTAATACTATGCGAGCGAAGCCGGGGGCAAAAGCTAGTAATATTATAAACGCGAAAGTTTGTACGGATGTACGTGTGTTTGTTCCTTTACGCAAAAATTACTGAATGGATTTTAATGAAACCATACAATAATATACCTCGTACATCAGAATAACATATAGGCTATATATAATGGTAAGCTCTGGCGTTATGAAATTTGTATAAATGAAAATGTGTTCATTTCATATATTTTAGCGGCAGGGAGGAAAGGCAGGGGGAAGGGGAACGGGGAACGGGAGAGGTGGGGATAGACGAGGGAGGGGGAAGGTGGAAGGGAACGGGGACGAACGGGAAAAGACATGCAGGGAGAACATGATGTATGAAAATGAACGGTGTGAAGAAAGTCCATTATCTCTGCCTACCCCTACTTGATGATTAGATAATACAGACACACCCACTTATTAATTACCAAAAAAATATAAAAAGCATTAACTGAAGAATTAATTAGCCTTCATCCACATTTTTGGTCAAATTGAAGGAAGAAAAAATAAATTTATAATATATTTAAATTAATAAATTACTTCGTTTTTACCACTTTTTTCTTAAACAATAAAAGTGGTAAAAACGAAGTAATTTATTAATTTAAATCAAACAATAAAAGTGGTAAAAACGAAGGAATTTATTAATTTAAATAAAAATGGTGCCACAAAATAAGTTTGCTGTGTTAGAAGAAATTTATAAAAGTTATTACACAGAAAAAAACGAGAAAAAATTATATAATATAAGTAGGGATGTATATGTATGACACGAAACGTAGCATTTAAAAAAAAATTACTACAAAAACGGTGTCGCGTCAGCGTTAGTTTAGAACGGTCATACATTTGTGGAGTCGACTGTACGTGCAATATATTCTATCATAATCACGGGTCCGTTACCCGCTTCACGGTTTGGTGGGATAACGGTGCTGGTGCCGGGTGCCGGGAGTGAGCGCTGTCGATTTAGACCCCGGCCCGGGTCCCGGACCTGGTGGGGCTGTGTCGTATTATATTGACTCCGAGAATGCGCGCAAACCTTTCTAAGCTTTCGCACTTATTTGTGACTTAAATTATATTGCCTATTCAAATACATTTCCAAGTGGGAGCGTACAACTAAGAAACATACTGTTAGAAGTGCACAGTGTGGGAGTGTCCGCGTCCCAGAATCAATCTCAATTTTTGAAAAATTTCACTTATGGTGAAATTCATCAAGCATTTGCAAAATCGAAATTCTTTTTTGAACAGCTGATGTCCAATTTTATTGGCCTGCCTAAGTCGTAGACCTAGTTAATAATAGACTTTTTTATATTGAATAATACCTACTATTGTTCAATTTATAAAGAAGTTCTGCCGTGTAATTATTATTACGTGTGACAGCTGTTTCTGAAGGCATTGTCTAACAGTTTAATAATGCCTTCAGAAGCCGAAACAGCTGACATTCGTAATAAAATTTACATAGCAGTACTTGTTTGAAATAAACTGTTTTTATAAATTGAATTACGATGTATTGAATTAAGATTTTACCGAGTGTATAAAAGAAATAAAAATTAAAATACAATTAAACTTGATAGACAGAACAATTAGTCATAATAGACCTGATATAGTTTTACATGACAAAATTAAATAAACAAAAATTTTAACAAAACAAAAAAAAAACGACTTCAAAAAATGCACTAAAAAGTAAAAAAATAATTTCGTATTCTTCTACAACTTTATAATCAACTTACCTTTTCTACTCATCAATATGTAGGTACGATTGTTATTTTTGGAGTCGGTGTCGGCGGGAGAGGAGCTGTCAAGTGAACACGCCGGGCCGCGGGTACCTTGGTTGACACCGACTCCAAAAATAACAATCGTACCTACATATTGATGAGTAGAAAAGGTAAGTTGATTATAAAGTTGTAGAAGAATACGAAATTATTTTTTTACTTTTTAGTGCATTTTTTGAAGTCGTTTTTTTTGTTTTGTTAAAATTTTTGTTTATTTTTTGATTTTTAGTGAATCTGAAGTACACTAACTAATTCGATTAAGATTCGGCCGAGTATCGTAAATTTGTTCTTCAGAATTGGAGAGTTCCGTTACTTTGTCATGGATCCCATAATCAGAACCTAACCAAACTCTCATCAAACTACCCTTGAAGTACATCCTTTCCAATAAAAAAAGAATCATCGAAATCGGTTGGCGTGATATTGAGTTATTCGTCCATTTGTCGCGCACATACTTGATGCAAATTTAAGACTTATATGATTTTCTCATGGATGCCATTGTCAGAACTGGACCCAATTAAAATGGGACCACACGGGAAGCACCAGCTTTCAAATAATAAAAGAATCATCAATATCGGTTCACCCAGTCGAAAGTTCTGAGGTAACAAACATAAAAAAAAAAAAAAATAAAAAAAAAAAAAATACAGTCGAATTGAGAACCTCCTCCATTTCGAAGTCGTTTAAAAAAGTAAGAAAATACACAGATTTAGGAAATGAGATTAAAAGAATTTGACATTCTCAGACTATAAAAATATTACCATTCGTTATTTCGGCTACTGGCGTTGTACCTAGGTCTCTCATTAAAAATTTAGGCACATTAGATTTGACAAAGAATTTAAAAATACCTAATAATTGGACAATTTATAGAGCGCCGTTTTTGTGAAAAATCACCTCAAGGGCGCTTAAATTTATACATAAAAATGCAAAAATCAGTCATTTTAAATACATGTGGGATTACAAAAGATTTTTAAATATTTATATTGAGGGATCAGTAGGATTTATAGGTTCAATTAGGAGTTCCACAGAGCCGAACCCTCTGCTATGAAAATATCTGGAGTCGGTGAATTTTGTTTCCCATTTGGTCTCTGGTAGGTTGACATGTTGTTCTTTGTATTTATAATACTTATATAGTGCAATTGCATAGCGTGGATTGACTAGATGATCATTTGGGAAGTGTGTGAAAGGGTTAAGTTTTTCCTGTGGGGAAAATTTAACCCGGACATTTAAATCTGGTACGTTTAAAAAAAATATATGCATTTAAATTCGCAATATCACTTTTATTCCAAATCGGCATGGATCACACCTATAGGGATAATCTGCTCAGTGGTGTGTAGGCTTCTACGATTCAATTGGAATTCACGGGATTGAATAAATGATTTAGTTTACTTTTTCAAAAATAGAAATAGTCATTACATACCCACCCAATTCTACACGTTCTTACCAAACTGATTATTGATTGTTACATTTATATTTCTATAATAAGCTAGATTGGCAATCGACGGATTCCCGGGCCCCGGGCACAATTTACAAAATCCTACACCCACCACCCTCAGTATCGAAAGTTCCAGTTTACAGTGATCCTCCCTGTCCCGCCATCCGTCTAATCTAAAGCAATTGATCTTCATATTAGTCCATAGGTGTGCCTTTACTTCATTTTGCAAGTTTTAGGTGTTTCAACTACATTCTATGGCTGGTAATTGATTTCCTTCCCTAACAACAAGTGTTTCGTCTTCTTCCCTGAGATGGTTTTAAGTATTTCAACTGTTTTCTACGGCTGGTAATTCATTTCCTTCCCAAACAACAAGAATTCTTCTTCCAGTAAATTAACTATCTAAATAAAAAATCTAACCCAGAGTATACTTGAATCGTATAATGTTTCGTGAGAATAACGAAACAACAAGCCACAGAAAAATAAAAAGTATAGTGTACAATTCACACGCGGGAGAAATTAAACCTTTAGAAAACTAAAGTAGGCAATAGTGGGGAGGCTATGAAGCACCGCAAAAAAGGATACTGATATACTAAGAAGCACCACACAAAGAGGACATCGATTAGTCTATCTCATTCTCTCGCAGGCTAAATCCTATAAATGTACGTGTTTCTCTCTTTATAGTGTCCATTGTTTCTGTTTCATCGAGTTTCAAATCACAACGGTGATAAAGAAGTTTTCACTTCAAAAGACAACGGTCGCAACTGGGAAGCGAATCCAGGAGCTCTGTTTTACTTGGACAACGCCTCAACCAACTCGGCCATTAGGACCTAATTATTTTCGTCATTTTTATGGATCTCATATTTCAAATTCAGAATAAACAATATTATCTTACAAATAGGTAAGAGAAAGATCTGGGTTCGATTCCCAGTTGCGACCGTTACCTTTTTTGAAGTGAAAACTTCTTTAGTACCGTTTAGATTTGAAACTCGATGAAACAAAAAATAACGCCATTAAAAATAAGACAAACACATACGTCTATAAGATTTAGCCTGCAAGAGAATGAGATAGTATAATCGGTCTCCGTTTTGTGCGGTGCCTCCCACTCTTGTCTACTTTAGTTTGTTAGTGTCTACTTCTACCGCGTGTAAATGGCACACTGTTGTTGAAGTGAAAATTTCTTTAGCACCATTGTGAATTGAAACTATAAAATAAAAAGAAAAATAGCGACACTAAAAAGAGACACACATCTATAATATTTGACCTGCGAGAGAAAGAGATAGTATAATCGGTCTTCTCTTTGTATGGTGCTTCGTAGCCCGCAACTCTTGTCTATTTTACTTTTCTGAAGGTTTCACTTCTACCGCGTGTGAATTGCACACTCTGATTTTTTTTCTGTCTTGTTATGTTTCACGTTTTGTTTAGATTTATTAGTATTATATTTTTCTTCAATGTAATTTTAGATTGATGGGTATAACCTTTAAGTTATAAAAAAAGGTATTCAAATAAAAGTCAATATAAAATATAATTCAGCCCACAACCACAAAAGTTCAAATCTTCCGATATTCTATACTTTTATAACTTAGAAGAGGGAGGTTCACCTGGTGGATTCTAAATCAATGCCCGCCGCAGTAGTTTGTAAGAAATACGGCAAACAGTCAACCGCGGTGCCAAATACAGAAGCAACACTGTTAGACGGTAATAACATGCTGTACTTTATGGGCTCAGAAAGCGGATGTTGGAAGGAGAGTGGATATGGACACCTTTACTAGTAAGTACATAAGAGTACCTATACCTACCCATCACTTATCAAAGCAAAACGAGAGTAGTACTTTCAGTAAAGATAACAATAGGAAAAGTTAGATTAAGTTAAATGATAACAATGAAAATTGTTTTTCAAAGTATAATTTTAGAAGGGAGTGTAAGGAAATTTATTGACGCAGAAGTTAATTGTAGAATAATTCGGGGTCATCTGAGAAAGACATAACAGTTAAATTGAATCAAATCATTGAGTCGGGTAATGTTTTCCTCGTTCATATAATCCGGTCATCTTCAAGACCCGCATAAATAAATCACTTTCGTAATCCGCTTCACAAAGCCGCCCAAACCGAGTGGCAATATAGTACCCCCGTATGTACAGAATATGTAACAATAAAAAAAATTCAACAACAGAGGAGTACCTGAACACCTCTAAAAATGCCGAGAGAATTGTTTAGTGGTCTATCCTCTCTACCTACCCCCGTAGGAAACGAAAGCTAACTGTCTGGTAGATATTTTAGAATAAATTTTTGGCATTTTCATCAGCATTTGGTTCCTTAGGAGCCGTTTGCATACAGCAAGTATTTTAGTCGAGTAGAGAGTATATTAGTATCTAAACGCGTCCGAACACCACAATTTTAGAAGAGTAGGTTAGCCAGCTCTTTAGTAGAGACAATCCATTTCGATCTAAAATAAGCATTACAATATGCTTAATTAGCTTTTACATTGTTTTTTATCTTTAAACGGGCGGCGGGCACTAATGTACTCTACTTGAAAGTAATGCGAACGATTTTCGGCGAGTCAAGTAGCAAGTATACTCGCTACTTGACTTACTACTTGTTTAAAGCGAACAAGCCATTAGAACGGGCAATCTGCCTTGCTAGGAACTAATATCGACGTTCAAGACATATATTTTCAGATTCAGTATTCAACATGAGTCGGGTGATTGTCAAAAGTCGGCAAAGAAGTTGTTTGCTTGAAGGCGCATCTCCTGCGGCACAATGTTTACAAAACATCCGCAAAAAAATTGGGGCAGGGCCACAATGTTTTTGTTTTCCGTGGCCGATGGAAAACAAAAAACTTCGTGGCCTTGACCTAATCTTTTTGTGGCATTTTTTGGAAACATTTTGTGGCTGGAGACCCGACTTGAGACGTGTGGATTCAGCGGTTCCATGCAACTCAGAATCAGGTCAAATCAACACCACTTTGAAAAGTCAATAAAAGCTATGAAAAAAATAATTTTGAAATAGCCCATAACCCTAACCTAACGTTACCTATTTAACCAATTTTCTTTTTCACTTTTTTTTCTTCACTTTTAGTGACTTTTTAAGGGAGGTTCCGAGTTGATTTCATTCTGAGTTGTCCGGTCATCGAATTCAGCAAGGTGTGTGCCAAGTTGAGAGAGTTGTATTGCTGTCCATCCTCTCTGCCTATCTCGCTTGATTGTAAGTAATTAAATTATATTAGTGTTAAAGAGTTCAGTAATTTCTTTATAAATAAAATAAAATTGTCTTAATGTGGAAAAGATAAGATTGGGGAAAGAGATGCTATATATTAAGCTGGTAGGAGCAGAAAGTGACTCTCAAAATTAGCCTTGAAGGTGGGCGTTTGAGAGAGCGCCCATACAGCAGAGGTCAAATCATTCCAAGGGCGTGATGCTTACATTGTAAAGGAAAGTGCGAATGATTCAGAGTGGAAGGTCGGAATATCAAGGGTTCTTTCGTCACTTCGCGAAGTGGGAGCTCAGGCGAAAATTTACATTATTACATTCAGATAAGCAGGTGAGTTGATATTTTAAAGTTATTATAAAGGATACCAGAGTACTAGAACCAGTAGATACAATCAGTATCGCTCTGGTGAAATACCATCAATCAGCCGAGCGATTCTCTATCTTTTGTGAGATGGAGATAGATCTCGGGCGAGATCTCTTGTCAGATATATGAGAATTTCTAAAACTATTAAATAATAAATAATCACGTATTCTTGCATAAATTCGTGCTAAAAACGACCTAAACTAAAATACGCGACAGCTCACAGCTGAAATTCTGACATCGGCCAATAGAAAAAGCAAATAACAGCTAAAGAAAATCACACAATTCTGACAGGAGATCACGTCCGAGATCTATCTCGATCTCACAAATGATAGAGAATGGCTCGGCTGAATCGAAAAAGACTATGTGAAATGGCTTTACCCTAGTTTGGTGACGAGATCCGTATATACATTAAGGTACCTTCACACCTTTCTGCCTCAAAATATACCCCAACTGGGAAAGTCATAGTCCCACTGGCTCATGACGCTTGGGTGCAGTAAGGACTCTTGGGAGGTATTAATAGTATTAATGCATAAAAAAGAAGAAACAATAGTATTTCTATGCATCTTGCCTCGTGTTTTGATAGGAGTCCAATGAATTCGTGTGGGTTATACAGATAACGTGATTAAAATAAGTTTTTGAAAGATGAAAAGGGAATAATTAAAAAATACACGTTTTTTAGCGATCATTGAGGACTTCTCAACAAAATATTATAACATGGGATAAAACAAGTTTTTTTTATTACGACAAAACACCGCTACGTTTTATTACACAACTTTTAATGCCAAATGCTTACTAGAGAGGCGGCAAAGTGTTTAAAAGACAGATAATGTTAAAATTTCATTTCGTACCTACCTTTATTATGTACTAGCGAGTTCCCGGCATGCGTTCCAATGCCACTAATAAAGAAATTGTTTCGACTGCCTAAATTTTCCAATTCGTCCCGTTCTCCATGCGCCTCCCTTCCCCACCCGTGTCCCCTTTCCCTCCCACGTTCCCCCTTCTCCTTCCCCGCCTTCCCTTTCCCCTCTCCCGCGATCCTCCCCCCTCTTCTCCGGCGTTCAATATATTCAGTCCCGGTATATTCAGATTTTCAAACAGCTCGCGTGCCACCTACTGCAATTTTTTCTTACAAATTTCATTTCTCATATATTAGAAACTTTTATTTTTATACATATATAATAATAACAATAAATCAAATTCGGTACCTATAGGTAAATAATCTTATATATAAAAAGGAATGCACCATAGTGAATAATATTTTTTTTTGTGTGTTCGTTATTGGTGAGCTCTGGCATTATGAAATTTGTATAAAAAAATTGCTATTGGTGGTACGCGAGGTTTGAAAACTGAATATATGGAAAGCGGGAGGGAGGGAGAGATGGGGGGAGGGGGAGGGAGGAGGAAAAGAGGGTGGTGAGAGGGAGGGGGGGAGGTGGAGGAGGCGGAGTGGGAACCCCCATTACACCATGCGAGCGAAGCCGCAGGAAAAAGCTAGTTTAAAATAAATATGATTTTTTATTCTGGTTTTTGTAATGATAAAAAAAAAATGTAAAAAGATGTAATGAACGCATGATAACGTTGCATATCTCACCCCTGTACCGTCTAACCATTTGTTTACTTCTTTAGGATTTCAATGCGGCTGGCAACGACACTCTTGGTACACAACGCGACCCTGCTACTGAGGGCTGACCTGAAGGAATCTTGTCGCGACCAAAGTATTTTTTTTATTATTATATTTATAAGTTTTGATTTCAAGCAAAAATTAAACATTCTTATTATAGTATTTGTTTGTTATAGTATTCTGAAAGGTTTTTTTTTCTTGATGTGTTTGTTTACTTCTTTTAGTATTTTAGGATCCGCAGCCGTCGACATCCCGAAAACAGTGAACCTGTCAAATTTCTAGCATGCAGTGGGTACTATCGCTGCATGCACGGTTAGAAGAGGAAGATGATTTAGATACCATTTGAAGCAGATGTTATTAGTTCGATCGATTCCAACATCGCCAGACTGGGTGATCGATACTAAGCAATCTCGAGACGTCGAAGCCACCAAACTCAGAGCATACATCATGTCAATATCTCATATGAAGAATCTGATGCTGAACCTAAAGATACTTTCAGAAATATAGTCCATTATTGTTAAGTGGTCAAATATAGTCACACATCCAAATATGGTCAAAAGTAGTTAAAAAAAAACCAGAATGTGCAATTCACACGCGGTAGGAGTGAAACCTTCAGAAAACTAAAGTAGACAAGAGTGGAGAGGCTACCAAGCACCGCACAAAGAGGAGACCGATTATATTATCTCATTCTCTCGCAGGCTAAATCCTACAAATGTATGTGTTTGGTTCTTTTTAGTGTCGCTATTTTTCGTTACATCTAGTTTCAAATCACAACGGTGCGAAAGAAGTTTTCACTTCAAAAATTTCTGCATTAAAAAATATTTAATTTTTGTGTAATTTGCTTCCAAGCTTGATAATAAACGTTAAAATTTATGAGGAGGGACCGTATGGTTTTTATCATACGAAAAAAAAATTCCTGTGATTTGAAACTCGGATGAAATGGAAATGACGTATTACTGTACCTACGAAGCGTCAAACTGCGCTCATTGGCCGCTTTGATTATGATCCTACTTTTCAAGGCTCCTATTAGTCGAGATTGTTTTGGTGAAGTTTCGCTTGTACCGCGTGTGAACTGTACTAGATTTTTTTGTTAATAATAATTATTAGTTAGGTTGAATTCAAGGAAATGTTTTAGATTGTTTATGTTTATATTATTATCATCATTATGCAATTATACAAGTAAGCAAATGTACATAATCATCACAAAATAAATAGATAGTTTATTGCTGGCGAAACAATGATCATAAATCAAAGCATTAAACACGGAAAAAGTCGTAGGTGCCCGTAATAAAATAATAAATAAAAAAATAATATTATGACTTATGACTGTGTACTTTAGACATACACAATTTAATGTCAAATTATTACCAATTTATTATAGTAAACATTCAGAGATAAATAAAAATAATCTATTAACCTATTAAAAATTCTAAGAAGCAATTCCAAGTCATGTGATTTTGGTTTGAACATTGGATAGCTAAGAAACATTATAGATGACTTCGAACATTATAGATACTTCGAACAGAAAACACATGTCTCTGAAATAATGGTTATATCTTAAAAATTAGAATTTTTTTATTAGTGTTTTTATAAACCCAGAAAAAACATAAAGTATCAGGCCTATAAAAACTGCTGTATAGTTCAAAATCTCCTACTTGCGAAGCCCTTTCCGGTTAAGGTTTTATTGTTTAATGTGGAAAATTAAATTGTTTACAAAATGGTTGTCATTATTTAAATGAAAACTTCTTCAGCACCGTTTTGATTTGAAACTCGATGAAACGAAAAGCGACACTAAAAAAAGCCACGCATACATCTATAGGATTTAGCCTGCGAGAGAATGAAACGGTATAATCTGTCTCCTCTTTGTACGATGCTTCATAGCCTATCGGTCTCCTCTTTTTGCGGTGCTTCCTAGCTTGCCCACTCTTGTGTCTTTAGTTTTCTCAAGGTTTCACTTCTAGCGCATGTGAATTTTAATATTTGTTCACGCTTTTTGGCGATGTTTTTTTCGTGAATAAATCAAAAAGAAGGCGCTGATTCTAAACGGGAATTTAAACCTTATCGCCACCTACACAAAGAATGTTATTGTTAGCGGCCTGATCCCGAATTTTTGGCAAGATTGCTTGAAAATCCCCTTTCTTCGGAGGGACGTTATACGGGGAATATTTGAATGTGACATGGAATGTTAGAAAAAAACTAAATTTTTGATTACTACGAAAAATATGTTTAATTTTCTTTATCCGACATGTTTGAGTCATCATCACTATCATCATCACCATCATCATCTCTACCATCATCAAGATCATCATCATCATCGTCATTGTCATCACCACCATCATCATCTCTACCATCATCAAGATCATCATCATCATCGTCATTGTCATCATCACCATCATCATCTCTACCATCATCAAGATCATCATCATCATTGTCATCACCACCATCATCATCAGCCTGAGTTGGATAAATTCCAATTATGGGCAATAAATAATGTAATGGTCTCAAAGAAATCGTTGTCTCCCTTACGATCACAGTGAGAAATATGATCTAAACTCTAAACGGTATTAGAATGAGAAAACAACACGCTTTATATTAAAATTTAAAAATTAACCACAGAAGAATTAAAATGCTTACATGCATGAAACCAAAGTTTCCGAATTTGAGAAAAAATAATTAAACTTTTTGAATTTTTTTACAAGAAAACACAAACATTTATAATACAGGTGAGGTGACGATAACGTTTATAATACATTTGTCTAGCAAAAAACATATTTACTTTTTTCTTCATAAATTTAGATAAAAAAAAGGTAAGGAGAGCCACTTTTAAGAATTTTTTATGTTTGCATTAAAAAAAATTACAACAATTATTACAAGCAATAATTATTAGCCTGAAACACTCATAATTATTGCTTATAATAATTGATACCCTTTGTGTTATGTACAAAAATCTTGTCTTAAACATAAGTATATCAATTAAAGAATTTTTTTTTTAAATTATGTTTAAAAAATTATATCTGTTCTTCTAATAATAAAATTAGGAAGCGTTATTTATCAGCTTTCACAACCAGTTTGTTTTTGGATATATTCAGAAATGTTTAATTTATTTGGATTTTATCGTGAAGCGGAAAATTAATTGACCTTCTGACAAAATGCCCGAGAGCTGAGGGATTAATTAATTTAAAAGTGCACAAAAGTGGTAGAATTTTAATTAACATTTTCATTAATAATTTAATAAAACTAATTAAAATGTACACATCTATGAAAACAAAGTTTCCGAAAGAATTTTAGAAAATATTATTAAATATCATAATTTTTTTACATGAAACGACAAAAAATTAAGATAATGTGATACGTTCGTCTAATAAAATATGTAGGTGTTTTTTGTTAGAAAAAGAGTAAGGTGAGCCATTTTTAAAACTTTTTAATGTTTGCGTTAAAAAAATATATTTAAAAAATTATATTTAATACGTTCAGAAATATTCCAATTAAAATTAAAATGACATAGATGAAACCAAAGTTTCCGAATGCAATTTGAGTAGAGTTCATTACAATTTATGAATTTTTTATTAATTATTTTTACAAAAAGTGAGGTTACAGTTACGTTTATGATACATTCTCTTAATAAAGCAGGTATGCGTATTTTTGTTTTTTTTTTATTGTCAGTAATTTTATTGTCAGTATTGTCAGAAAAAACTTTAAGTGAGCCATTATAAATCATGTTTTGTTTGTTTTAAAAAATATATATTTTAAAAATTATATATATAATTTTTATACTAAAATTTGATAGCGTATTTTATCACCTTTCAAAAACAGTTTTGTTTTCAGATAGGTTCAGAAATATTCCTATTATTTGTATGTTATCGCGAACGGAGAATTTTGACAAAATACGCCTGAGACAACCGTGAAGGGTTAATTACTCTTTGAAGTATAAAAAAGTGGCAAAAGTTAAAAAGTGATTAGTAAATTACAATAGTTACTGATCTAAAAAATGTTCAAATGAAAGCACGGAGGTGCCCGGAGCAAAGTATATCTATCTCTAAACGAATCTGAAATTTTTAGAAATCAAGATAATATTTTTGTATTTAATTGAAATACGCTTTTACTCATCATTCTCATCAATACACCTAATGATTTAAAAAATATAATAACGGGGATTCTTGACTTCACGACCGATAGGCGTGTCCTGGGGGCAATTACGGGCAGAAGGTTGGGTCAATTGCGTTTTCTTGCTTTGTTTATTGTATAGAAATGGGGAATTTGGCCCCACTGTGCGACGTGGTGCATATAAGTGAACGTGCATTTGAGTATAATCTCTATGTATATCGTTACAATCACAACACAATATTATGTTGACGTTTATTCTATTTGTTTACGTTATCTTGCGATTTATCCACAATGTGACACACTTCGGCTCATCACGTCCGTGTTGATTTTAGAGTTCCTTGAAAATATAATATTGTTATTTAACTGATAATGACTCGATAGTTCTTAGGTTGAACATTTATTTTTATCTTTGGATCGATAGCAGACATTATAAAAAAAGCAATACAAGGATGAGCAGAGATAAAAGGTACGGAAGTCTTTGGTTTCACCACCCTTTTCACGAGCATTGTGTGAGATAATGGGTTTCGAAGACATATTTGTGTTGCTATAGTATAATACCAGACATTTCGAAACTATATACCGAAATTTTGGCCGGGTCATACCAGCTGTCATAGGAGGTGGCGAGGCAGTATTAAATTATCAATCATAATTAAAAATATTAACAGAATCAAACAATTTTAACAGCTTTATCTTGTCTTTTAAGGACAACGCAAAATAGAATTTTCAGCTCGCTAAGTCGCTAACCGCATAATAGTCCCAACAGGCCGGAGCTAGTGGGACTATGACATCCTCGATTGGAGTATGTTCTGAGGCTTAATGGAGCTGGAGGGAAAGGAGATCTGGTCACTAAACACGCCTAAAACCATTTCAAGCTAAGTTTCGATTTCCAATTTTTTTTTTTTTTTTTTTTTTTTTTTACAGTGAATACCGCACAAGAATCTCAACTGCTCCCGTCTGGAGCCAGTGAGACTATGGCATCCCCAATTGGGGTATGTTGTGAGGCTGAAGGTAGTGGGGAGGGGAAGGAGGTGGGGAAGAGGAAGGTTGGGAAGTACCTGGCTATTCAGATCTGGTCACTAAACACGGCTAAAGCCATTTTCAAGCAACGTTTCAATTCTGAATGGTGGTCTTACACCAGGGCGATACTAATAGTATCTTCCACTCTGGAACATGCCGCAAATATATTATATATTATTTTAAATGAATTAATTGTGAAATAACACAAATTAATCAAATAAAATTTATTTGCGCATGCCGGGTTCGAACCCGCGACCTCCGGAATGTGAGTCAAGAGTCTTAGCCACTGGACTACGGAGGTCGTCCAATGATGATCTTTCATCAACGCTATAAAAGTATCTACCACTCTTAAACTCTTATCTAGAGAACTGAGCTTATCGTACCTTATAGTGTCAAAAAAACAACATCAGACGCCAATATTGATGATAATAAATAAAAGTGGATGGTAGCATCGCACTACCGGCCGGAACTGACCCTGCCCACACTGATCAAACATTTTCAAATACCGAAATATTTTCCTCTGTTTATTTATAAGTCCAGGAATATTTCGATAAATTTTACTTCCAACCCCTTTGTCTATTTTTCATTCGTTAAAGAACTTTGTAATCGTTATTAGTGTTGCTATTTCTGATATGTAAGCTTTTTACGGTCCCACAGTGAGACTAGAAAAGTTAGAACTTTGGCAAGACATGACATTGTTTCACGGCATCGGCGGCGTCGGTGGCCGATTTGGCTGGATCGATATTTCAAGTGCACGCATCAAGGCTGCGACTGTGTGCCTGTGCCTGACACTGTGCTGGTGTACAGAACCCAATCGAGTAGAACTTGGGAGTCACGCGCGAGATTTCGTCAAAGTTTACCCTAAGGGGGTAATGGGTAATAGTTACAGGATGACGCGAATTAGTGAAGTCAGCAGCTAAATAGTCCATATTATATGGGTCAGAGTTACCTATTTATTTATTTATTGTTGTTATACGCCCGTAGGGGCTTTTACATAGATTAGAAAATAATATTTAAGATATCGAGGATTACACATACATAGAATTTATACCAAAAGTTATAAAAGTGAAAAAACTTTTAAGAATATACAAGTAGTTTTTAAAGAAAAAAAAACCACTTGTATAATCTTGTGGAAAACCGTGAAATATTTTAAACAAAGTAATATTTAACAATAACATAGAACAAAATATAATATAAACATTACAATAACAAATCAAATCGTTAAATATATTATACCCATGTTACAATAATTTGTAGGATTCCACAAAGTGTTGGTTTAAATTGCATTTTAGAATGTAAATGGAATCAGCGAATACATCTACAATACCACCAAACTTGTTTCCTAAATAATGCATCCTATTGGTAAGTGAGTGTGATTGATAGTTAGTTGTGTATGTGTTGCAAAAGAATGTTATATTTTGTCTAGTATTCCTTGTCGGCACATGAAGTTTAATAGTAGCAACGGTGGCAGGGCTGTCAATTACGTTGTTCATAATTCTGTACAATAAAATTAGGTCTGAAATGATTCTTCTGTCAGACAGCGTAATTAAATTTAGTCGATTCATTAAACTTAAATAATTAATGTTTTCTATTGGAATTTTGAGTTTGAAATTTAAGTACCTAAGAAATTTGTGTTGAACTCGTGCTATTTTGTTAGAGTGTACTTTATAGAAAGGGGACCAAATAAGTGAATTATATTCTACTTGACATCTAACTAATGAAATGTAGAGTGTTTTCATGCAATCCAAAGACTTAAAATCAGTTAGGGTTCTACAAAGGAAGCCAAGAATCTTTAAAGCCTTATTAGTTATATTATCTATATGTGGTGTGAATGTTAAGTTTGAATCGAATATAACTATATTGGTTAATATTGTTTTAACCTATCAGATTTCTAATTTTCTTGCACAGCCATACAATTTTGTGAACCAAATTTTCATAAAAAATTGGTTCAAAAAATATTTCACACTGTTTGTTTTTCTATGGGAGCAAACGGTTTTCGTGTTTCCATAGATCGGCTTGTGGTGACATGTCCACTATAAAAACTGTATTTTGTCATCAGAGCGCGGTTTTTAACGATTGCGTTCACACATACCTTAGGGTGATGCTCTACTAAGCAATGAAAAATCATGTGATTTTTGGTTTAAAATAATCGAGTTTTTTTTTATTAGTCTTTTTATAAGCCCAGAAAAAAATAAAGTATCAGTCCCATAAAAACAATTTCAAAGTTCAAAATTTCCCACGTACGAACCCCTTTTTGGTTATAGTTTTATTACCTAATGTGGAAAATTAAATTCTTTAAAAAATTATCGTAAAACATGATTATATTTGTGCCTGAGTTTCGCTAAATCAAATAAAACACGCTTTTTGGCGATGTCTTTTTCGCGAATAAATCAAAACAGGCGGCTGGAGTTATAGGGGAATTTAAACCTTATCGCCATCCACATAAGGAGTGTTATTGTTAGCGGCCCGATCCCGAATTTAACGACTGGGTGCATCACCTTAAAGTGTAAGCTGTATGCATAGCAGTAATTTCTCATCAACTAGGCAAAGAACTGATTGAATAGGAACAGTGTATTTTTCCATGTAATACGGGCTTAACGTGTTAGAACTGACTCAAACCAGCCGGCGAGAATCTGACCGCAGAGTTCGAAGGAAGCGTGAATCACCATTATACGACTGTGTATGACGCGAGGCTCTATCTATGCCGATCCACACTTTTCGAGGCTCATACCGACCAATCCACCTGGCCCCGAGTAACGAGAACCTTTCTATAACACCACGAGTAGGGACCATCGAGTACCTCCCGCGATTCTTTCGCCTCGGGGCTCAGAAATACCTGGTTCGCCGGGCAAACAACGCCCCGATCCATTGAAAATTGATGGATGCTAGTAAAAAATGTACGCTCGCAAGTGCGTGGATCTTTGGCAGGTGAATTTTTAGACAACACACAGAGGGCGGCAAACTATGCGGGCTGTCGTTGTTTAAGTTACATCGGTTTACTTCGTTGCTTGTATATTTGCAACAATATTTTTCACATTTACTGTATCTGTTATCTTTATAGGCCCACGATAGAGGTACACTATGTTCGGAGACTAGGGTACAAGCTGGAATCTGGTTACAATCTACATCACATTTGAAATTGATTTTGTGGTTTCGTTTTCGAAGAAATCAGGTTCGACGTTGAAATTTTTTTCGTATCAACTTCAAAACATTGGGTCGCTATGAGATTACCATACTTTTAAAACGCATCGAACCGTAAACCTGGCTCTCTTAGTTTCTTAACTAACTAACTAACCATCACGCCGTTTCTCCGCAGGGGTAGGCAGAGAGGACGGACCGCCAAACAACTCGGTCTTGGCACACACTCTTTGCCTCACTCACATTCATACATCGTCTCATACATTCTCTTCTATTGTTCTGACTTTTGACATGGCCCGACTCAAGTATTTGATTCACTTGATCGTGCCACGTCTTCCTCGGGCGTCCCCGACTTCTTCTACCATTCACATTCGAGTCGTATATTCTTCTTACACTACTTTCTTCGTTCATTCGCTCTACATGCCCAAACCATCTGAGGGTCCCTTTCTTAATCTTACTCATTATGCTTACATCAGCCTTACATTCTTTGCGGATATCCACATTTCTCACACGATCATACATTGTTTTACCACACATACGTCTCAGGGATCTCATTTCAACAGCATTCAGCTTACTTTCATCCTTCCTCTGCCAGTTCCATGCCTCACTGCCATACATCGGGGTAGGTACCAGGACTCCATTGTGGACTGCTAGCTTCGCTTCTTTTGACAGTTTTTTATTAGCGCCAACGGCATTCAGTCCACCATTAATGGAGTTACCGGCATTCACCCAGTTTCTTAACCCAACAATTAAAAATGTCGCTGACTGACGGTGATCAAATGGGACGAATGTTTGAAAGAGCACCACGGTCCTAAAGTCCTAAGTACCGAACGGTAGCATTAACTAATTCCAGAGAAACGTGCATTATGTGCGCGATTGCCACCAAAAAAAGGGATGTATTGCATTGTCATCGACAAGTTCTTCCGTTTTTTAGCTCGATTGGATGTCGGGAAGTGGGTTAATTTCCACCACCAAGATTACGTTAATTCAAAAAAGTAAATCGAAATTCAAATAGATATATTAAAAAAAGATTTGAGTGAATCACAAGGTATCTTGTTCGCTGTACTGGGTACCGTGAAGAGGCTCCGCGCGGAAATGGCAGTTATACGGGCCGGGCTGCCGGGCATGCCTACAAACATTGATGTACATATTATATTGTATAACTCTATACGTACAACCAACACAACTCTCCTCGTAAGTTATTCAGGCGTGATTCAGACTTCAGCCAGCTGAGAGCCGTCATGACGGTTATTTTTCAGCGACACTCTTCGTTAACCTTTGGTAAGTTCTGTTGAAATGTACTCGTACAGTATTACGAGTATGTCGACGCAGCGGCAGAGGCAATTGCACGCTGAGCGACAGCGACACAATAGAATGTCATATTATACAGATGTGATTAAATATTAATCCCCGACTAGTAGTTAAAAACCCGCTCCGTAGATTTTTGCTGCTTGGCCCTGCAGACCTTGACTGTCCTTTGTCCTGCCTCTCAACGCTGAATTTTCTTTTAGTCTTCGGGTATTTTACCCCAAATATTCAGTTAACATTCTTTGAGGCTTCACTGAGTGGTTGGCTAAGGGACACGGAAGCTAAGTGTAGTTTATGGTCAGACCGAAAGCCATTCACATTTTTTGTTGGTACTTGCCAATTGATTTGAGATTTATTGTAGGTATTACTTATGTTCTCTATTTTATGCAGGTGCTTTCAGGTTTTTACAGATGCAATGCCGCCTCATGGAGCCTCATGAATGAGTTTTTCTTTTGCCCTGTTTAATTTATCTTTGTCTTACTAACCTATTTTTTGCATTTTGTTTTTCGTGTTAAGCACTTGCATACTGCTTACTAACAACGTATGCAAGGACACTGGAGGTCTAGATTCGTTCAAAATAAATAAATGTAGCTTCGTTTAACAAAAAAAATTAGAATCTTGCGAGACCCTTGAAGGAGTAACCATCAGTTACTTATATCAGGGCGGGTAAGAGGTGGATAACCTCCACTGCTTGGCCCTGCGGGCGGCTTTGGGATCAGTTTGAGTGTTGGTGACAGGAACTGGTTCCAAAAATAGCCGGTCCTCGGATCCACTGTGATTCAGTGTCAGCTAGTCACCGGGACAAAGCAACAGCGACAGACAATGACGCCATATGTAATGCGTCCATGCCAACTCAGATCAAGTCAACTCAACAACTCTTTGAGAAAAGTCATTAAAATACATGAAAAATAATATTTAAATGGCCGAAAACCCTAACCTAACGTAACCTATTTAACCAATTTAACAAAATATATATATCATCACTATTTATGTCCTTTCTGAGTTGGTTTCATTCTGAGTTGGCCGGTTACCACATGTAATATATAGCCGCGTGATACTATTATTCACAACTCTAATATTACAGACAACCTTTCGAAATCCGGAGAGATACGCAAATTCCATAAATCCGTAGTATTCATACCTAGGGGGGGGGGGCACGTCCTCGTGCGATCTGCTAACGTAAGTGGAGCCATTCTTTTTGGATTCTTGAATTCGAAACCGAATTACAAAAGTAGTTTTTTTAGCGTTTTAATAATATAGATGGCAGCACTTCCTTTGTTTCTATTAATCGAGTGTGTACGAAAGATGTTAACGTAATAATACTGTTCGATAAGGATGAGATTGGTGCGGTAGGAATTTGCGAATAATATTTTTAATTTTACTTAAACATGTTTTACAAATTATCGTCCAAATACGCACCCTCTCTAAGGGAAGAAAGAACTATTTAAAGCACGACCCACCACTCATTACATTCGCTCCTTCGGTTCAGAAGAAGCTGCCTTCTAATACTCGGGGTGCTCTTCAAACGACACCAAAGTAAAAATAACAGAGGCACCTTCACTTCCCCTTAGCTTCGTGTTCCGTTTCCACCCACCTCGATTCGCCCCCTTATCCCACTATTTTTCCGCCTGAAGAAAAATGATAGATACCCACTCTTATTTTTAAACATACCTTGTGAGTAACTAAATAGTTCGCGAGAAAAACAGCGAAACGTAAAATTATTCCCACCGGAAGGTTGAAATAAATTGCCAGTGTATAACCTGAATAAGTAAACACATGAAGTGTTATGAAGGCAAATAAGTAAATTTCACACAAGAGACCCATTTCCAGAGCAAGTGAAACTATGAAACCCCCAAATATAGAACACAAGGAGAAAGTAAATATAAGAGAAACGATAAAACAAAAACAATCCATAAAGGCAGTTTTTTACTATAATGCATATATTTTTATTATGTACTGAAACAGTTTCGACTTTCCGCCACGGTCCTACGCATTGCACGGCAAAACCTAGGTGCGCAATAATTTCACCCAATTTCAGAAAAATGCGTGAGTGCCACCAAAATGTGATAGAATGCATTGTCATCGACAACGAGTCTATCTGCCGAGTTTCAGCTCGATCGGATGTCGGGAAACGGGCAATTTCCACTTCCAAGATTTGCGTTTATTCATTCATTCATGCACGAAAACAAAATCGATCGATTGGTAAGGTTTCATTCTATCTCATTCTCTCGCAGGCTAAATCCTATAGTGTTTGTCTCTTTTTAGTGAGGTTTCCGTTTCATCGAGTATCAAATCACAAAAAGGTGCTAAAGAAGTTTCATTCCAAAAAATCTAGTTAATAAGAAAGCATATTTATTATTTAGAACAATATTTTTAATTATTCTTTTTAAGCTAGCTGGATGGACAGGGTTACAAATGAAGATGTTATGGTTCGGATGAATAAAGAAAAGGAAGTTATTAAAACTATAAAAATCCGAAAACTTCAATATCTTGGGCATGTGATGAGACATCCAGAGAAGTATGAGATCCTGCATCTCATAATGCAGGGAAAGATTGCCGGAAGACCCTCGCAGAAGGAGAACCTCATGGCTGAAAAACTTGAGACAGCGGTTTGGCCAGTCTATTGTGAAGCTGTTCTGGGCCGCAGTAAACAAAGCCCGCATAGCCAACATGATAGCCAACGTCCGTTGAACGGACAGGGTACTAGAAGAAGAAGAAGCTAGCTACTGTACTTAAATTTTTACATTAATAAAAAATAAAATTTAAATATAAATATTAAATAGACGTAGATGTAGATTATTTTCGTAGTCCTCCTCACTATGAGATCCTTTGTGAGGGGGACTATGTTTTGGATAAGTTTTCAGCTCTTTCAGCGACTAATTAAAATTATCTCAAATTAAACTGAAGTACGGAATAAATCACAAATTTTGCAGGAGAAGCGAAAATGTTTCGGTTGAACCCTGTAAATACAAACAATAAACAAAGATATTTTTAGTAATGAAAAATACCCATTTCAATTGGCAAGGGTCAACATAACATTTTCATCTCTCCTGAACAATGTACAATTTGTTGATTACTGTATTTTAATTTAGGACCGCCGACTACTGGTACCAACCTATGTTTTATTCCTGGAATGTGAGTAGGTACTTTGACATTTTCAGTCTGCGGCTATTATGAGAACATCGATTTTTATGTTTGACGAACGTTACGAAAATTGGTGTCAAATTTAAGTAAAGAAGTTTTTTTATTTACATAATTTGTTATTATAATATTATGTTGTACATTAAAATATAAATTTGTTTAACTCGTGTAGAATAAATTTACAAGTTTCCCATTTTAGCAACGACATCCCATCTATGGATATAATGGTTATGAAACCGTTTTTAAGATATTGGTAGAGATATTTCGCAAAAGTTGTACAATATACAAAAGACGTAGGTAAAATATAAATACTAAGGTGGGTCACGACTGTATGGGAAAAAATTCTTGTATGAAAAAAAGGTGTTAAATGAAGATATGAAATCATGTAATTTTTTTAATAATATTTGGATATCATCTTCTTCCTTCGGATTGACTTTGAAATTTCACTTATTAGAGAAAAACCCACCCTTGTTAAATTTTATAAAAATTTATATAAACCATTAAAAATTAACTATTTTTCAATAAAACACGAAATAAAGGGAATATTAAAAAATATATGAATATAATTCAAATTATATCAAGGCAGTGTATTCAAATACCAGCAAAATCCTTCTTACTCTCAAATTTCGGCATTATTTTGCGAAACTCAATTTTGGGACTTTTTGTAAATGATTTCGTAAATATATACTACATTTGCTATGGAAGATTACAAAAAATATGGTTTAAAAGATTCATAGATACTTTTATATAAACTAGAAATAACCCCTTAATATGAAAATTTTCAAAACTTTTAAGAGAATCCGGAGGCAGAAGATCGTATCAGAAATTAGAAAAAATTTAAACACGTCGTTTTGAACCCATTTGGCAGTCTTTTACTGCTCTTAAAATAACATTTTTTTAAATGATCCACCTTAATAAATACATCATGTAGGTACCTAAGTGTGAGGCATATTTTATATCCAAAAACGCAGTGAGAGTTTATTAGAATATTATGACGCTGTGTGACGCTATGTGACGCTGTTTTTTACATTTAGGCACAAATTTATGAATATGTTGATGGGTTGAAATTGAATCTCGGACAGAAGTACCATTAAATCAAGTTGGTTTATCACCGCTCCAAGTGGCAACCTCCGACAGAGAAGAATTTTTAAAAGTCAGACGATAGCATTCTCATCCTTTATTATATCATCATTACATTATTAGAGTACAAACGCGACTTCCGAATCCAAGAATTGATAATGATGAAGTTAACATTAATTTAAATAACATAAGAACGTGGACATGAGTTTGGGTCAAAGTTTTCTTTAGTGCTCTTGAAAATGCTTGAAATCGAATCTGCAACCTCGGGCATATCATACACAATAGAAACAAAAAAAATCTGAGGGTTACACAGTTCAATATGAACAACTTAGTAAGTATGTAATCATTAGACAGTTTTGGTTTGTGTCTTTATTTTTTAATAATTTTATTTTAACGTACTTTACTGCGATCATTAACAGCGTATTCGGAAATAAAATAAGCTACCAGCAGAAACGTTTTCTTGCCAATGACAGTTTTTTAAAAGCTGGCTTAGGTTAAAAAAAACTCAAATTTTAAGGGAAGACCGTCCTATATATTTAGTAATTAATACCTTTTTATTTAGCAGGTTAAAAACGCTTTTTTGTACCGGATTGCTACATCCTTCCTTGTATTCATGATTTAGTGTCAATTCTTAATAGAAATGATAATATTATACAATAAAAAATAAAAATGTTCATGTCACCCAATTAATAACAATGTAGATCTAAATGTAATGGAATCTTTCAGTTCAATATTCATTCACTTCCCGAACTACCGAAATATGTGAATTCTCGCACACGCGATGAAAATGATTACAATACATACAATAACAAAAATCAACCAATATTAAAGTTTACTTTGCTTTATTAGTACATGATTAGCGTGTCTTTTTAAGACCATTTTTTTAAACCTGTCTTGTATCTTAATGCCCCCTGTGCCATCTCAACGCCCTCTATTTTTCTCTGGGTCTTCTACTGCCCCCCTGAAAGTCTGAAATGCCCACGTTGAGAACCTATGAGATTATATCTAGCTTGAGAATAATAAATTGAGAAAAATAATCTAACATTCTCAAGGTCTAATCTTTAGAAGCTTTATGCAAGTTCTCAAATCTCCAGAATGTAATTTAATTTGTAAGCCTTAACACGAGTAGTAGTGTTCAAGACGTCTCAGTTATTCCTTCTCCAGGAAAGTTATTATTTTGCGGGTTATTTTCATTTCATTCAAAGTTGATGATGTTGCATAAACAACAGCACAAAAGTATTTGTTTAGTTTCGCGTACGTGATACAATGTTTTTTTCCAGTGACTGGACAACTCAGAATGAAATCAACTCAACATCTCCTTTGAAAAGTCATTAAAAGTGATGAAAAAAATATATTAAAAATTGGTTAAATATGTTACTTTATGTTAGGTTATGGGTTATTGTTCAATTTTTTTCGTGGCTTTTAATGACTTTTCAAAGAGATATCTTTTGGTTACCTATGAATTGACAATAGAAAAGAAATCCCAAAAATCATATCACAAATCACAACTAGATGGTAATTAGTTTTAAGGATAATGTTGGTTATACGTTATAACATTTCCAACACTCCATATATCTAAATATATTTACACTGCGTATTTAAGTTCAACCCCTTTAGGAGAGTAAAATGGTGAGATGGCAGAGAGGAGAAATAAAATACAAAAGTAGGTTTAGTAAAAAGCTGCAACATTTATTTATTCTATGAGCGGTATCCGATTATCAATGATAATATGAAATTATGGCATCAATACAGGAAACATGTCCATGGAAATCCATATCACTACATAAACTAATAATAGTTCGATATGTTTTATGTTGTTGATTAATAAGATATGATTAGTATTTGAAAATAATAACTACTCTTAATATGAAAAAGCTAAATACCATAGACATATGAATATTAGTATATCTATGCTAAATACGAATAATAGTAAGAATGTATTATATATTTGAGACTCAAAGTTAGTAAAGCACTTTCTCGTACATTTCAAGCTCTTGAATAAATTCATCTGTGTAATATTAGTGGCAACGATTTAACAAGCAAAAATTAAATAAACTACATACTTAATAAGGCCAGAAAAGTAGTTTTCCCTACACTAAGCTGTGTAGTTTACAGGTCAAGTTAACCAAGAACAATCCACAAGAATTTCTTGATTCTTAACACATTTTTGGTAATAAGGCACTCCAGTGAAAAATATTATGGCTTTAAAAAAATATGTTCATATAGACCAATAAACGCTGATTCTGAATATATAAGTATTATTTCATAATATTAAACGCAGAGTTTTTAAAAAATTATTAAAAAGTCCATTTTTAAACCTCTCCTCAAAACACAGCGTCAAGTTGGCATTACTGAAATGGTTAACGGTGACGTCACTGTTAACCTGTCACCTGGTGATAGCGTGTTGAATGTTGTATTGACATTTGAAACTCCTACTGAAATGACTTGAAGTGCACACGTACGCAATTCAACATTTCGTGTTTTTGGTTTGTTTTCATACTGTTTATAGAGATTTAGATAAATAATAGTTGTTGTGTTTATTGAAACATTATATAGGCCCTCAACAATTTACGAAAAGGGCTATATTTGCGGACAATCTGCAATAAATTTTGCCTATTTGAGGTTAAAGTCGTGTCATATTTGACATTTGGTTTATGTATTTTCAAATTGTTTTTAGTATAGGGCTTTTTATACAAGTTATTACACAATCGTCATGATCAGTGTATTATAAATACCAGTGTTTCTGTATGTGTTATACATAATAGAATGCACAAAATCACGCCTGAACACAAAATTAGATGGCAAGATGTCATTTGTATATGCAATGAAAAAGATGATTTATTGTTTTTATATTGCACTTTGGTACAATACAATAACAGTAGCGATGAAATGTGGACATTTTACCAATGTTTTTCTATATTAAAAGCAGTTAATCTTGAATAAAAAACGACTTCTCACACTTAAAAGTAGTCACACTAGACATCCGCCATATTGTTTATTGACAACAGGGGTGTTCTGCCCAAAAAAATTATTTCCCTAGATTTCGAGGTGAAATTTCCCTAGAATTTCACATTTACGCAATTACCTATGTAGCCACCTGATTGTGTAACACTATTTTATTTATTTATTTATTATAGATACAAAAGAAAGTACAAATTATAATTTGAAAAGCTTTGCCTGTCCAACTAGGAAAGTAATAACTAATCCTGTAATATGTTAATTAATATGATTATTTGATTGGAAAGATATCGGAATTTGGTAAATGTACTAATAATAATGTGCTTTTCCAAATAAAACACTTTTTGCTACGTGAAATAATAATTTAAAAGTATGAATACACTCACCACTGAATTAGAAACTGAATTCCAAATAAAAAAAAACACTTTGCACAATAAAAATCAACCGCAATCACCGATAAAACGGAACTTAAAACATAAATTAATTTTTTTCAGAGGTCCCATTTATCTTTTTAGATACATAATATCATTTTGAGTTGTCAAGTGTTAAAAATAACATTGCATGTAAGTACATGAACAATAATTAAGATTCATAGGAATTCCAAAAAAATATGTATACGTATATATACATAAATAATACCAGTAATATTGTCATATGTAATAAAAAATTTGCCAGAGTTCGAAATTTCCCTAGATTTCTCCTGATTTCTTTTTTCCCAAAAAAATATTTTTCTCCCCTAGATCTAGGTAAATTTCCCTAGACATATCATCACTGATTCAAAATGACAACTTGAAAGTAAATAAAACTATCGGGTGGGTAATGAGTCACACAATCCACCTTAGATACGGTGGTTTTCTAAGGGTCTTGAAAAATTAAAACTTTGACAATTATTTTAACTATTAAAACTAACTATAAAAATAAAAATGCAGTTATTTAAGTTTGAAGGTCTTTATTCATTAAAAAAATAAAAGAATTGGACTGGAGTTCTCTATTATAAAAATTCCAATTTTTCATGGGGGTCGACGGTCCCGAAGAACAATGTCGGATCTGCTAAAAATTTTAAATAGTTTTGTTGGCTTATTTTAATTTCCTTTTGATGATTTAAAAGTGTGTAATTTCTAAATTTTTAATGAAATTAATTGCAAAATATCAAACCATGTTTCTTGATCTCAAAAACAGTAAAAATGCAAAAACCAAACTTTAAACAGCGTTACTCCAAAATTACAAAATCGCACAGCCGACATTGTTCTTGGAGATCGTCGTGTGTTCCAACGCGATAGATTTTTATATGTTTGGGTGTAAAGAACGATCAAACTCCTCGGCAAGATTTACGACTAAGGGTTGCTATGGAAACGGATTACAGTTACCAAAAAAATATGTTCTCCTACATTATTGTTAAAATAAAATGTTTGTAAACTAGTCTGTCTCGGCACGGGGTATCCCTAGGCGCTATAAAAATGTGTATACAGATATACCTACATGTACCTAATAAATAAATAAATTCGCATCTAGTTCACTCTTTTACAATTCTACCTATCGTTAATAATAATTTGAAGACAGTTTTTTTGTGAATATCACCTTAAGAGGGCTGTACAATATATTTTGAGTTCCTAGGTTCTATTTAATATTATTATTTACAAACAATCACAGAAAACCTTGTTACTCGGCAGGTTTCTTTTGATAAACATACTTTTATTAGAAATTTAAGCTTGGAGAAAAAACGACTTTGTACGCAGAGGCCACAAAAAACACCGGACATCGCGTAGAATTTTGGACTCTTTCGGACTAGAAATGACCTTAAAATGTTGCTGTTTACATTTTTTACACATATAGTTATTTACAATGTCGCGGACGATGAAGGTGAAAGTTTGCTGACCTTATCGGTATGACTATCTGAAAAGGTGAGTTTTAAGTTTAGCTCTAAATTATGTCGAGTTTGTGATCATTATTAAATCATGTGGCAGTCCATTCCAGGTTTTAGGTCCTGACACTCCGAAAGCTCGCTCACCGAACTTAGTACCTGGTGTGCGCTTTGGTTCCTTTAACCTACCGATAGCTGTTGACGCTGTTGACCTGAGGGTTGACTGTCGTGAATTGGTATTTTCAGGAATACACATTTCCGATAAGCAAGCCGGAGCCATTCCAAAGTGACTTAAATACCATCCAGCAGAGCTTGAACTGGATTCTTTCAGAACATTCGAGTCAGCGAACGTTTTTGAGATGCCATGAAATATGGGTTATAATTAAGGTTAAAATGGATTTTAGAAAAAAAAAACAGACAAACATTCCTGGGTTACGAATAACCTTACAATATTTGAAAATCTCCTACTACCATCACAGAAAGCGGAAAATGTTGCTTGTGTCATAATGGAGGACTTAGCCAGCCGAGGAATCACACGGGACGCCTGGGTGGGACCCAAACGCGATGCCAACTCAGTCACCGACCGATTTTAGATGTTATTCACAGTTAACAGAAGACTCGTAAGGAGGACAAGAAAGTGATAATATTTTTTATTATTATTCATAAAATTTGTGAAATCTTAGGAAAACGTAATATAAAAGGAATTTTCTTCAGACCACTTCGTTATTTTTTTTTTTTATTTGATAATGTCCATAAAATAGTAACTACTATTTAATGGACATTTTCAAGAAACAACCCGGACATTAGTCTTCCCATACCGGGATATTTTAAGTAAAACTTCTTTACGCACGCTTGACTTGTGGAGTAAGCTGGTGACTGCGTGACGAGAGCGTTACGAAAAGTGTGATCGGGCGAGGTGAACGGTCGGGCCTTTACGCACGCTTGACTTGGGGAGTAAGCTGGTGAATGCATGACGAGAGCGTTTTGAAAAGTGTGATCGGGCGAGGCGAACGGAAGTTGAGGGGGAGATTTAAGTTAGTGAAGTTTTACTTCAGTCGTGTGGTCTAAAACACACGCGTTTTTTTTTTAAGTGAAATCTTCTTAAGCACCGTTGCGATTTGAAACTCGATGAAACGGAAACGAGCGACACTAAAAAGAGACAAACATATACATCTATAGAATTTAGCCTGCGAGAGAATGAGTAATCGGTGTCCTCTTTGTACGGTGCTACGTAGAATAAAATAATGTTTAAACCTGGTAACAATATTATAATAAATAAACCATACAAATATCTTACTCCTGATACTCTGCATTCTGATGGTCTCATTCTTTCCAAGTTCAGTTTTCTGAAGGTTCCACTTCTACCGCGTATTAACTGCACAAGATTTTTTGAAGTGAAGCTTCTATAGCCCCGCTGTGATTCTGATTTCGGATGAAACGGAAATGACGATTACTGCACCTGCGACGCATCAACTGCGCTCATTGGCCGCTTTGATTATGACACTTTTAAAGGCTCCTGTTGATTGAGATATGAAACGGAAATTACGATAGATCTGCGCCCATTGGTCGCTTTGATTATGATATCACTTTTCAAGTATTGGTTGAGTTTGTTTTGGTAAAGTTTGGCTTCTACCGCGTGTAAAACTGCACTCAATTTTTTTTTTTCTTCTTTCCGCTCTAGAATAAACATTATTTGAATTTTTTTTTAAACTTTACACTTGATACTAATTATTTAAGTGCCATACATCTCTCGAGTATAAATATAATAACACATAACTGTAATAAAATCCAATATTATTGACGTTATCCTTGTTGATAATAAATCATATAATCACTAACACACTGCGGTGGGCAATGTTATGTTTATCATCAACTTGACTAACACCGAGATGACACCTAATTAAAGTCAGTTAACGACTACTGCAATTGCCAAATTATTGCCACTGGCTGTGATTATTGGCGGAGCTGAATAAACACACGTGCGAAATGGAATCAAAACGGTTGCATCAACTCACGTTTCGTATTCAGAGTGGGTTGACGAATTTAACCAATCAATTCTCCGAATTATTGCTGAATAAATAAATACACGTACGAAATGGAAACATCGCTTCAGCTTCCATTTCAAATGCAGGGTGAATTGATGGATTCAACCACCTACAATAATTCGCCAAACTATTTATTACACGCGTGAAATAGAAGCAGAAGTATCGGCCGCGTATCATATAAAGGGTAGATTGGTGGATTCAATTTTCAATTATTGAAACTATTTGCTGAATACAAGTACGAAATGGAAACATCGCTTCAGCTTCCATTTAAAATGCAGGGTGAATTGATGGATTCAACCACCTACAATAATTCGCCAAACTATTAATTACACGCGTGAAATAGAAGCAGACGTATCGGCCGCGTATCATATAAAGGGTAGATTGATGGATTCAATATTCAATTATTGAAACTATTTGCTGAATACAAGTACGAAATGGAAACATCGCTTCAGCTTCCATTTAAAATGCAGGGTGAATTGATGGATTCAACCACCTACAATAATTCGCCAAACTATTAATTACACGCGTGAAATAGAAGCAGACGTATCGGCCGCGTATCATATAAAGGGTAGATTGATGGATTCAATATTCTATCATTGAAATTATTTGCTGAATACACGTACGAAATGGAAACATCGCCTCAGCCATTCCAAACACAGGGTGGATTGATAGATTCAACCACCTACAATAATTCGCAAAACTATCAACTACACGCGTGAAACGGAAACAAAAGTGTCGGTCCTGTATCATATAAAAATATAAAGGGTAGATTGATGGATTCAACATTCAATTATCCAAATTATTTGCTGAATAAATATAGACGTACGAAATGGAAACATCGCCTCAGCCATTCCAAATACAGGGTGGATTGATAGATTCAACCACCTACAATAATTCGCAAAACGATTAATTACACGCGTGAAATGGAAACAAAAGTGTCGGTCCCGTATCGTATTAGCGCCCTCCTCACCATCCAATTTCTAGTGACTGCGGCAGTGACTGTAGAGAGCGTGGAGTTGAGCGAACTAGCGCTGTCTCGTTCTAGAGGCCCTTTAACAAACTGCCGCAGTCACTAAATGCAGTGTCGTGTGTAGGCCGCTTAAAAATATAAAGGGTATATTGACGGATTCAATATTCAATTAATCAATTTTTTTATTTTTTATTATTATTATTAAGTTCAAGCTTTCTTAACTTAAGTACAGAGCATATATAGTATAGTAGTACAAGTAGTATGGTAGTAATATTTTTAATTTTGTTCGAACATCTTAAGTTAAAATAATTTTTTTTAAAGGTTTTTATATTCTTTTCCGCTTTAAGGTTATCTGGAAGGAGATTATATAATATGTGAACTCCCTCGTGGCCAATACTTTTCTTGCCACTTTCAGTCTTCACAGTATTTGTATAAAATTTATTGAGTTGTCTAGTATAATGTTCGTGTACTTGTGATGTTTTTATAAATGTTGTGTTTGTGTGTATAAGTCCATTTTGTATTTTGTAGATTAAAAGACATATGTTATATTCGTACAATGTTCTTATTTTCAAAAGATTCATTTCCTGGTATAGTTTTTTTGTGGGAGTGTCTGGATTATGGGTGAAGAGTTTTTTTAATAACTTTGTAAGTTATTAGCTCTCGTTTCGTAAAAAATACAGGATGGGTTGATGGATTCAATAAATTAATAATTTCGATGAATCATTTATTGGATAACCAACGCCTCTGCCGTAGGTCACTCCAAGTGGTTCGCTACAGTTGGTGACTTAGCAGGGGTGCCCGGGTTGATGGGGTGAAGTTTGAAAAGGTCTTGGCGGCCGATGTATCTGCCCACCTACAGCGTGGCGGGCCGGATTCATAGACTGGTTGAGGAGGTCTTTTGACCTCTCCAGCAAGAATCCCTCGACCCATCGCCTTGCATCGCAGTTGAAGGGATGGGTTCACACGTTCGTCTCTCCTGGACACACTGACCGTCAGATTCCTACCCACCCCTCATACCGATTCCCTTCTTCCAAAAGAACAATCCACTCATCATCACCTAAGATGGCTAGGCGCTGAAGGAAATTATTTTCCTCAGGGCCTCCTGTGTGAAGCTAATATAAAAACAAACAAATGCAAGCGTGCAGTTCACACACGGTAGAAGTTAAACCTTCAGAAAACTAAAGTAGACAAGAGTGGGGAGGCTACGAAGAACCGCACACAGAGGAGACCGATTATTCTATCTCATTCTCTCGCAGGCTAAATCCTAAACTTCACACATGATGCCCTGAGGAAAATAATTTTCCTCAGGCCTATGTCATCTTTGAAGATGCTGTGTGGAGGGTTTTTTTTGAGGAAAGAAAGGAGTGAACATGGGTATGAAGATACCTATGTTGTAGGAGGGAGGAAACACAGAGGCAGGCAAATCGTTCCACAGCCGAACCGTTGAACTCAAGAACGAGTCATAGAAACGACCCGTTCTCATGTGACTAACGTCAACCGTGTACAAATGTTGGGCGCGTGTTTGGCTTGTTTCACGACTATGCACCGGTGCCGAGGGGATCAATGACGCTAGTTCCTCGGAGTATCTTCCATTGTAATACCGGTAGAACAAGGACAGCATTCCCACCTGACGCCTGTGCTCTAAAGATTGCGGTCTGACTGTTAAGATGGGAGAATCTATCAAACGGACCGCCCGTTTCTGCACAGAGTCGAGGGTGTTTTTTAAATCTATAAATTCATACATCAATTTACCTATTGGATTCATACCAATTAACCAGGAGTTGGGGTAGCGGGTATAACTTAATTAGCTAAGGTTGCTGGTTCAATTCTCAGCGAAGAATGAAAATTAAGATAAATAAAATTACGGTTCTATGACAACTCAGAATCAATTCAATTCAACACCTCTTTGAAAAGTCATAGAAAACTACAAAAAAATTTTTGGAAAATAGCCCATAAACCTAAACTCTTTAGCCATTTTTTATATGTTTTTAATGACTTTTCAAAGAAGGTGTTGAGTTTAATTCATCCTGAGCCACCCGGTCACCAAAATTAGTGCCAAAATATAAATTCTTATCAGATGGGTAAACAGAATACGAACAACACCCTTCATAACCAAACAAAACTACATAAAAATATACACCTCAAATGACACAGAGACCAAAAAACAAACCAAAAATAAAGTGCCTCCCCTTTTTGATTCTCCAATACTTATAAATGACAATAATAGAGATTTAGAAGATCATCCTTTTTATTTTAAATTATGTATTTGAGTGCTTTTGAGGTTCTTGGGCCCTTCGAACTTTACGACACTCTGTTCACATCCTGGTTCAGTGGCGCATCACTAAAAATGTTTCGTTGTTCTAAACCGGTTCCATGACAACTCAGAATCTTGCAATTTTAACTCTTTTGAAAGTCATTATTAAAAGTTATGAAAAAAAAATAATAATAGAAAAATAGCCCATAACCTAACCTAACGTAACCTATTCGACCATTTTTTTTTCATCACTTTTAATGACTTTTCAAAGGAGTGGTTGAAGTTGCATGATTCTGAGTTGTCCGGTCTCCTATGAAACCACATAAATTTGTAATGCCTTTTATAAAAATAAATAGAGAATGTACCTGGTATACAACGTTTGAGTAATTCAATAAATTATTGGTAATTATCGGTTCGGACTGGCCACGCTTATTACGAATAATTTTTAGAAAAAAACTTTAGATTCGCCTAAATTACTATAAAAGGAAACTTTTTGGCTTTGGGGCGGCGAAAAATAATGCATTTTAATTTTCAATTGCATAAAACCAAAATTCACTTCGCGAACCGACGTAGCGAAAATCCGCGGCCGTAGCTGTCACTGTTATGGACTGCAGCCGACTTCGTGGGATACCTACATGAAATACCGCGAATCACAAACCATGTTACACAAACCTAGCGTAGCCGCTAAACCACTTGAAAACTGGGATGTTTTTCTTGCGTTGACGCGAGCAGGCGTTATAAAGGGGCACTTTCTTTTGTATCACAAACCATGTTACACAAACAAGCCCGCTAGACAAATTTCATAAATACGCGCATTATCTCACGAAGTCGGCTACAGTCGTATTAGCTCTTGATAATTTATCAAGAATACCAACATTAACAACAAAAGTGACAGTTACGGCCGCGGATTTTCGCTGGGTCGGTTCGCGAAGTGAATTTTGGTTTTATGCAATTGAAAATTAAAATGCATTATTTTCCGCCGCCCCAAAGCCAAAAAGTTTCCTTTTATAGTAATTAAGGCGAATCTAAAGTTTTTTTCTAAAAATTATTCATAATAAGCGTGGCCAGTCCGAACCGATATTTACCAAATTATTTACTAAGTTAAAAATTATAGCGATTCATTTTGTTATTATTACTGTGAAAGTGAAGAAATAACTGTAGGTACCTAAGATAAAATCAATAATTTTTATTTATAATTTAAATGATTATTTAAAAAATCAGCACTCTTCAAAAGATTGTGTAGAAATATAGTTGCTTGCAGAAAAAAATATGTCATACAATATGCCTAATTTGGCAAATAATAAATTATTTATTGGTGTTTTAAAAGTGTCTATTGTTTCAACGAAAGGATTCTGTGCGCTCCACGTCCGGTGTACGCTGCTTTACGAAATATGTGATTATAAGTGACTACTGAATTATCAATAAATTAGTAATTAAAAATAATATTACCTGAGCACGTCCAAATAAACATCTGATAAACAAACTGTTATTACGGAAGACAGATTGTCGAGATAAAAATTGCATGAATTATTTTTATCTCATTTCAGACCAACATAATAATAAAGGTTGGTTGTTGGTGTAAGTATGTAAACCGAAGTAAGCAAACCGCAATAACTTTCGTATTCATTATTTATTAAAAGTTTATTAAATTACAAGGAGACTTTCATAGAAATAATACACCTTTATAGCCAGAAATTGTGGATAAAACTATATTTAATATTCGCTTACACGAGTTATCGATTAATTTAGCGAGTATCAAAAGTAATTTGTATGAAAATTGTGACTTACCTTCTGACAATTCAAGTTCCAATTCTGCCAATTTTTCTTTGATGTCGTCCGGCAACTTGGTTAAGTCTATACTTAGTTCTGCCATTCTTAAATTAAATTCACAGCCCTATACACAAATCAATCTGTCACAAAATTTTCGATGTAAGAACACAACAAGAAGCCATCTTGAATCACGAACATACTCGTTCGGCTACTGAACAACTGAACGTCTATGGGAGACGTGCACCTTCTGCGCGTGCGCCGATTGCCCGTTTTCTGAATATTTTGATAGGCTACTTCATGCATCAGGAACGCGGCTGCGCTTTTCGTGGAATGCGCCACGGTGTACAAAATAAATAAATTTAAATAACTGTTTATTTAAAAATCTGACGGCTGTGAATATTTTAATATATACATTTCCCCAACCAAAAAATCAGGAGTCTAATAACCATACACCATACTACTACCGGCGATACCGGGGTAGGTTGTTCCACTACCACCGCCCTGCCTAGCGTTTCCGTATTTTTCGTGAGATCATTATTGGATATCGGACGTTATCTCCTGCAGATTTGTGTGATTTTTATGGCTGTTATTTGCTTTTTCTATGTACGTACATTAAACGATTAAATATTAACTTGTACTTGCAGGAATTCGTGTTTAAATCGATCTAAACTACAATATGTGACAGTAAATATATAAAAATTACACAAATCTGACAGGAGATATCGTCCGTTATCCAATAACGATCCCACAAAAAATACGAAATCGCTAGGCAGGTTCATGTTAAAATTAACAAAAACAAGAATTTTTTTAATCAATGGCAACCATTTTTAACGTCACCATTGTTGCGACGGACGAAATGGCGATAAACTTAGAGATTTTCATTGGTTAGAAAATCGTTTGCTTTTGAATCGTCTTTTCTCGACGGACGGAAAATATATTTGCTTATACCGCCATGCTAAATACTTTTACACTTCTTCATACAAATACAGCACCGATATAACCGTAGCTATTGCTCTTGTACTTTACTCTATTTTATTACTAGGTATAATATCTGATCTAATTACAATGAGATATGTATAACAACAAGTGTTATACCATATCTGAGACATGGTATAACAACTTGTTGAACGATACAAAAAATATTTTTTTAATGTGGTTCTGAAAATAATATAGGTAGGTACCTCCAATCTCATGGTACGGCCACACTGAAGCCAACTTCCAACTTCAAATGTTAGGACGATTGTGTAGAGGGGTAGCTCCTAGGTGTAGGGGTTAGTATATTTATGGGTAGCTCGTCTGTTGGAAGTTCGAGTTGGCCCGGGATCGCCTCCGAGGCGATCAGCGATGGCTGGTTCGTGCGAGTTGGCCCAACACATCAGTCTATGCAATATTATTACGGGAGAATTGTATAAAAATTGTTTGAAATTATTATTTTTTAGCTCTACGAATCGAAATCAATATTATGGAAACCGAAGCACTGCCTGAACAATTGTAGGCAACTGATAAGATACGACGCCGAATCAGCTGTTCGACATCCGCCATTTTGGAGTTCAGAATTTAGAGTTGGAGGGTTGATCACAGCCACCACACCGAACTAAGTTCGGAGTTGGAAGGTTGGCTATTGGCTTCGGTGTGGAAGTAGCATCAGTTAAAAAAAGCCACCACCAATTTGCACCACATCATGTAACGTTTAGATTCGGGCCGTTAACAATAACACTCCTTATGTAAATGGCGTTAGGTTTAAATTCCCGCTTGACTAACTGCCATTTTATTTATGCAAAAAAAAATATCGCAAAAAAGTTTTATTTTTTTTTATTTAAGTACAAGTTGTTTTTAAGCTCTGGCACAAATTTTACGATAATTTTAATAATACGATAATTTTCTAAAGATTTTAATTTGCGACGTTACAAGATAAACCATAACTGTAAAAGGGTTCGCAAGTAGAAGATTTTGAATTTTAAAACGGTTTTTATAGGCCTGATTTTTTTCTGTGCTCCTAAAATCACTTCTTCACAGTGCTTAGATTTAAATGTAAAATAAATTTTATACCAAGCTTCCAAAATAGATTGTATATTATTATAATATTTAATGACGTGCAGTCTTACGTCAATGTGTGCAGTGCTATTTCCATACTCTCATTCAGGTGTGTGGAAATGAGTAAAATAAATATCAACACGTTCTACTAAAACCATTTTTACTTTTCACAATATTGAATAGATATAAAGATACATACAGTAGATTAAATGTATAAAAAAATATTGAACACTGTCTTAAGTCCAGGTGGCGGATTTCCAAAACCTATACCTGTTCAGTCGCGGTAGCGACAATTTACATTTTTAATATCAAAATTTTAATATTTAGAAATAAAATTGTTAACTTCTAATACACACATTGGAAAGATTATTTTATCTAGATTTTAGAACGATTTTTGTTTTTGCAAAGTGATAAAAAATAACCAATATAGAGGTGTATTTAAAATGTAAATTGTCGCTACCGCGACTGAACCAGTATAGGTTTTGGAAATACGCATCCAGGTTAGGGCTGGATTAAACATATGCGGGGCCCCTTTACCCTAGGGGGTTGCCTACACTGCTTCATGATAATACGTTCCTGCCAGGGCCGGATTTAACTTGTCGGGGTTCCTAAGCAATGCACGTCTCGGGGCCCCTTTACTCTAGGCAGTTGCCTACACTGCCTTTTGGATAATACTGGCCCTGGTCCAGGTGCATGAGAGCAACTTTAGTTGCAGGCAACAGTTGTGTCACATCAAAAGTTGCGTGCATCAAAAAACATAATGGTCTACTTATATGGGAATCACATACAAATAAGCCCAGTGAACAAATGAGTTGTTCAATTTCTATATCTGCTATATCAACTTTCACTGATTTGGAAAAAACTGCAAAAACTGTCACATCTCTAGCGTAATAAATAATAAGGAACTCCAGTGAAAAATTTTATGGCTTTAAAAAAATATGTTCATATAAACCAATAAACGATGATTCTGAATATATAAGTTTTATTTCATAATATTAAACGTAGAGTTCTTAAAAAATTATTAAAAAGTGCATTTTTAAACCTCTCGTCAAAACACACTGTAAAGTTGGTATTACTGAATGGTTAGTGCTGACGTCACGCGTCACCAGTCATTGTATTGAAATCTTTGATTATGTAGGTATGACATAAGCCAACAGTATTAACAAATTTCATGTTATTCGTTATTTCATACTGTTTATAGAGATTTAGTTGTTGTGTTTATTGAAACAATATTTAAGCCTAAATAATTCAGTATCAAAAATAGAGGTATCTCTATTATTTAAAATATTTAAAAACTACTGCACAAAAAAATAATAATGCTACGTCTAGGGAGAATGCTTTGAATAACGCTATTCAAAATGGCGGCACTTGATCAGCTGATTGCCCAATCCTATAGTAATTTTTCAGGAGGATGACGTAACACGATTCACCGTATATGAGGTGGTCTTAGGGGATCTTGAAAAATTAAAACTTTGACAATTATTTTAACTATTAAAACTAACTCTAAAAATAAAAATGCAGTTATTTAAGTTAGAAGGACATTATTCATTAAAAAAAATAATAAAATTGGACTGGAGTTCTCTATTGCTTTTCAATTTTTTTAATAATGAAATGAAGTAATATAATTTTCTAAAAGTGTTAATTTTTTATGTATGTCTAGCATACTTAAGTAATTTCGATAAATAAAATGGATATAGCGGATTTTGATACTCACCTGATTTACTCACGATGTAGCGGCTTTTGAAACTCAACTGACCTGATGCGCGAGTTTCTAAACCCGCCATTTTGGTAAAATAACTGCTTGTGATTGGTTGAATTCCGATATAGAAGGTTTTGAAAATAACTTTTGGAATGATATAGCGGGTTTTGTTTCTCACTCGCAGTTTAAACACGGTTTTTGGTCGTTATAAGGGAGGAGGTTTTGAAATTCAATTTTAGGTTCCTTGAAAAACTGTGAATAAGATGTCATACTCAGATCATTTTGTCAAAAAATCGGATATAGCGGGTATTGAAATTATAGGACTCAAATCACCTTTGTTGAGTCAGAGGCTTGTATTGCTCAATGACCAAAAGTGGGTTGTGTCTAGTTTTTCAAGTAGAATATATGAAAATGGCCATTTTATTATCACCTTCCGCTGATTGTTAAAGTTATCCCATATAAGTTCGGCATCCCATCGCCTCGCCATTAACCAGCAGTGAACGCAACACAGGCACATAACTGGGCTTAACACCTCCTACGATGCTGAAGCGCTGTGCTGCATTTTAATTTCGATTTTAATATTTTCTACAATTTTTTCTTATGGTTCGTTTTTCTTAGGGTAGGTGCAGGTTTTCAGCTCTTATGGACTGCACACCACTGAAGAAAGTTATTCCGACATCTTGAGGTGGAAAGGGCAGCAGTCTAAAGGTTAATTTTTGTGGTTAATCTATCTCAATTTTATGTGGTTGAAGATGATACTACTTTTATGTTCTGATCCAACAAACAACACACCACCTGTAAGCTTAGTTGAAAAATGCTTTTATTGAGGACAGTTAGAATAAACGTTGTATAAACATATAAAACTTTGTATAAACTGCTGTTTTTTTTATTTAATTATTTTACACAACTAGTTTCGGGTGCACAGCATCCATCTTTACCCTACCTTAACCCCTGCCATCAATATCTAAGTAATATTGAGTGTAAGTTTATCTGTGCTCACAGTAGGGGTATAAACATTATAGTGCCACCACTGACAAATGAGCCACAGTGAAATCAGAAACTACAAATGTCAGGCTACATTTATAAATTGTTAATACAAAAAAAAATAGAATGTAATTGCTTATCTCACGGCAGCTAATCATTCAGTGGTCAATGTACATCGACAGACTGCCCTATACAAAAGTGTAAACAAAACACTGCATGCTTCATACAGAAATTATACATTATTTCGCAATGAATAGTTTGTTATATATATAATATTGTATGGATAATAAAAAATTGCTTAGAATCTAGCAAAGAAAATTTTCTACAAATTGTTGAATGATTCCCTTTTTTCTTTGCAGTTTTTTAACCACTTGACTATATTTTTTATATACATAATTTTCACACTTTGATACACCTCTGTTGTCAGAAAAGTGACTTATGATTGCTTAAAGTTAGTAAACTTGAAACTTTCAAAACTTGCAAGTATCGGGTATTTTTAGCGTTAGTGGTAAAATTAAGTGATATGTAAACTAATTCAATTGACAACAATTTTTCAAGGATCATACAGGTTTTTTCATTTAGTGATTAATGAGATCAAATAATGTTTTTGAAAAATTTCAATACAATTCTCAGGGTGATTTATTGTCCTTCATATTATAGCCTTCAAATGAACCGTTAATATGATTATGTAGTACTAGGTTAGATTAGTTACTCTCTAACAAATTAAATTCTAAGATACTGGGACACACTTTCAATAGACACTTTAAGGTTTAAGGCCTATTTTTTGCCATTGCCAAGCAATTGTGACCAATGCACCACTGTATCAAGATCTACTATACCTGAATAGAAAGATTCACAGCTAACGGTGTAACAATACATAAAAGAATTATGAATAGTTCCACCACTGTGATTTCCGCAGCGAGATCAGGAACTTCAGATGTCAAATATAAATAAATAAATTAACATTTTAAGAAGGTACCAAATAATTTGTAGTTCCTGATTTCTTTTTTAATTTAATTTTTTTTTTTAAATAACAGCAAATCTTAAAATTAATATACATATTAATAAAAATAGAAATGATGCCAATCATAAGATTTCGACTGCTGTTAGTAAATGAAATAAGTGAAGTGTGGCAATATAAATGAATTTTTCAGTTACAAAGTATGTGGAGGTGGGGAAGAATAAAGGGATAGTAGGAAAGTAGGAAGTTAGTTTAAGTTTAGGGAGTTGATTGAGTGATCTAGGATGGTTGTGTAATGGATTTTAGTTTTAGGTCCTTTTAGTCAGTTTAAAAATTATCAATGTGGTAATAATTTAAGTGAAATGAATTTGTGGATCTGTAGATAAAGGAGCTCTGTTTAGAGATAGTCTTGCAAAGATGAAAAGTAAGACACTGTCTGCTGTTGCGATTTGGAAAATCAGGGCTATCAACTAAGTTATGTGCGATTTTAAATAACATTTATGAATCCTCTTCGTTTTTTCGGAAAATTAATCTGTATATTGAAGAATTTTGCTGTCTTCATTGCTAACATGATATCGAAAAAGGCAGAAGGTTACGTACCTTAAAAATCCATTGAATTTCAATTTACTAGTATATGCGAGATAAGCGATAAATTATACACACAAAAATCAAGTGCAGTTCACATGCGGTAGTAGTGAAAATTTCACCCATACAATCTCAACTAATAGGAACCTTGAAAAGTGAGTTCATAATCAAAATGGCCGATGCGGTAAGGTTTCATTCCATCTCATTCTCTCACAGGCTAAATCCTATAGATGTATGTGTTTTTCTCTTTTTAGTGTCGTTTCCGCTTCATCGAGTTTGGAATCATAACGGTGCTAAAGAAGTTTCCTTCAAAATACAGAGTGTGCTTTTCACAGGCCCACAGCTGGTAGAAGTGAAACCTTCAGAAAACTAAAATAGACAAGAGTGGGGAGGCTACGAAGCACCGCACAAAGAGGAGACTGATTATTCAATCTCCTTCTCTCACAGGTTAAATCCTTTAGATGTATGTGTTTGTCTCTTTTCAGTGTCGCTTTTTCGTTTCATCGAGTTTCAAATTACAACAGCGCTAAAGAAGTTATCACTTCGATAAGTGAATTTACAGTGTTTATGCAATTTAACTAAGTTGCAGTAGTTAGGCCCCTAAATGACTGGAGTTGTGATTCATTAATGCCCCGCTCGATTATCCGACAACTAAAATTCTTTATTTTTACTAGCTGAAAGCACAAAATCAAGCTCTATAATTCACCAGTATTCATATGTGAAATTCAATATTCCGCCACATCCCTACACTCGAGGATTCTTGCGAGTGTCGGCAGCATTCACACTGAGTACCGCTGACATTTTTACCAAAAAGCACTTTTATGTGAATACCACACAAGAGTCCCAACTGCTCCTGTCTGGAGCCAGTGGGACCGTGGCATCCACAATTGGGATATGTTTTGAGGCTGAAGGTAGTGGGGAGGGGGAGGAGATGGGGAAGTACCTAGCTATTCAGAACTGGTTACCAAACTTGGCTAAAGCCATTTCAAGCAACGTTTCAATTCTGAATGGTGGTCTTACACCAGAGTGATACTGAGAGTATCTTCCACTGTGGAGAAATAAAAAATATAATATATTTAAATAATAAATTGCAAAATAACAAATTAATCAAATAAATTACTGGGATTTGAACCCGCTTCAGATTGCTAGTCGAGAGCCTTCTCAACTCGACGACGGAGGTCGATGTTTTTTAACGAGAAAATTTATTAAAAAAATGATTTCCAGGCTAGCGAAACCTGGTTTGGTAAATTCAAAGAAAGATTTGGCATATCAAAGATTTGTTAAGAGGATCGTCTGCGCAACCTTTTCCAAACAAAACTTAAATTTGGATATGATGCAAAAATACTCAACCAATCTGAATAATAATTTTTTAAATCAAAAGGTATATACAGCAAATAACTAGTAAGAATGCAAGCTATTTTATTTATTTGTGTTGTAAATTATAAAATAAAAGTATTTTGGCCTGTGATTTTGAGTGTAAATAACACCATAGGTTGCAAGTGCAAATTTTACCATAAAAACAAAATAACTGTTTTCATTTTTAGCATAGGTTTAACATATGAACTAATCCACCGCTTTCACTAATTGGACACAAGCCTGGTTTTTGGGGAGGCGGTTTAGTGAGAGAGTAGTGGTATATAGTTTAGAGAGTAGTCTCTATCTCTGGTTTCAATCCTGGGATTGGTTTGCAGCAATTTTCTTTAGTTTCCTCTTCCATTCTTCCCTGTCTTGTGCGGCTCTTTTGAGGTCTGCATATGATAAGCAGCGCACGTCCACCAGCAGGTCCTCCAGGTACTCTCGGCGTGGGCGTCCCCTAGAGTTTGTCCCCTCGGTCATACCCTCCATTATGGAATGCAAGAGGCCTTCTTGTCGTATTACATGGCCGATCCATCTTGCACGCCTTTCGGACAAGGTCCTGAGCAGGTGCCTTCCTCCTTCGATTCTTTGGAGAACCTCCTCATTTGTAATGTGGTCTCTCCAGGAAATTCCTAATAGTTTTCTATAGGACCACATCTCAAAAGCCTCTAGTCTCCGTTTATCTCTTTTGGATAGGCACCATGTTTCGCAGCCGTACATCAAGATACTCCATACATAGGTCTTGATGAGGAGTATTCTCAGCTTTAGGTCTATATTATTTGATTCAATTATTTTCGACCTTTTATTGAAAGCAAGCCTAGCCTGGTGTATACGGCTGTCGACATCGCTCTTAGACCGACCGTCCCATGTTATTTTGCTCCCGAGATAGACAAACTCCTTGGCGTTCTTTAGTGGAACTCCTGACATCTCTATTCGCATCTGATGTTGCGTTCGGCCTACAGTCAGCAGCTTTGTTTTGTCTTTATTTATCTTCATGTTATAGTTATTTTGGAGAATGCTTTGCATGGTTGTTAAGGCCTCTTGCAGTTCTTCTTCGCTTTCAGCAACCAATGCAATATCGTCAGCAAACCTTATCATATCCACCTTTTGCCCGTGTATCTTTACACCTTTTCTGTGACTCATTCTCTCTCTCAAGTCGTCAATCGCACTTTGTATATAAGCGTTAAAAAGAACAGGTGACAGAGAGCATCCCTGTCTCACCCCTTGTCTTATACTGGCTTCTTTTGTATCATTGTCACATCTAATTATAGCGGCCTCATTCTTGTATAGCGCCTGGATTATTCGTCTATCTCTATATTTGATATCAATTCTCTTCAGAATCTCGAAGAGTCTTTTCCATTCTACTTTATCGAAAGCCTTTTCCAGGTCTATGAATGCGATGAATGTGTTTTGGTTTCTTTTTATTCTTTTTTCAAGTAGTATTCGTAGCGACAATATTGCTTCTCTGGTTCCTACACCTCTTCTAAAGCCATACTGATCTCCGGAAAGGATGTTCTCTACTTTTGGTTCGATTCTTTTTAGAATGATATTAGTCAATATTTTTGAGGCATGAGATATTAGGCTAAGAGTTCTGTGTTGTTCACATTTCGTCGTGCCTGCTTTCTTTGGTAATGTAACAATTAGGCATTTCTCGAAATCCTCTGGTATCTTTCCAGTCTTATACATTGTCTGTATCATTTTAAACAGGGCATCTATAGTTCCTTTTCCTGCTGGTTTAATTAGTTCAGCCGGAACGTCATCGATTCCGGGTGCTTTCCCGTTTTTGAGGTTTTTCAGTGCGAGATCAAACTCTTCTCTAGTGATGGGATCTCCCAAATCATCTGCGTCTACCTCATTTTCTCTTTCTATCAATGTTTCGTTGTCACTATTTCCCTTCCCATTGTACAGCATTTCGAGGTATCTTTTCCATCTCTCTCCTATTTGGTCATTTTCGAAAAGTATTTTGCCGTCTTCTCCTTCTATTGCATTACCCTTTCCAACTCTCATCCCAAAGAAGTCTTTCACCGCAGCGTGAGCTCTTTCTATATTTCCTCTCTTGAGGTCGTCGTTTATCTCATCGCATTTATTCTGGTAGAATGTTTCTTTGGCTATTCTTGACTCTCTATTTATTCTGTTTCTCAGCACTTTATATTTCTCTTGTGATTCAGTTCTTTTATCAGAGAGTAGTATATGTGTAATATGTACGTAGATTGATCACTCAACTAGATTTGATAAAACTAAAAATAAAAAGTGCAAAAAATAAAGAAAAAATATGATTTATTGGTGGAATTCATTAAACAAAAATTTATTGTAAATAAACATGAAGGGGTCATCACCATAGGGTGAAGTCAAAACATATTAAGTATGGCCTATACAAGAATCGATCAATAATAATATTTTTGCAAAACATTAATCTGAGCTAAACGATATTTTTACATAATGTTTGGCACACACTTATCATTTGATTACGTGGAAACATTTCATTAGAAGCTGCTTTATTTTATTTACAATGTTTTAATAAGCGCTAAAACTATAAGGAAAATAGGCATCAATAATTTATTATTGCAACCACGGAGAAACAAAAGAAATAGGTACCTAAGAAAATCCTATATCCTAAGTATAAAATTTTTATATTCAGTGGCTCAAAAAAAACTGTACCACTTTTGGGAAGCCATAAAATGAGTTTGATAAGACATGTTCAAAATGTTGTGTTATTAACAGGCTTCACTAGAATATAAGTTCACTTAAACAAAATTCGAAATATTGTAGACATTATCACGATATTGTTACCAACCACATGGAAATATGGACGGTAAACTATCAAATGTCTTTTAAAACAGACATTGAATAATTCTTCACAAACCCGAATAGATACAGGTCTCAAAAGTGGTGCTGTTGAAATTGTGCCACTGTCCACACCTACTCCTCGATATTACGCTCATTATTTTTAGGCAGCAGAAAAAAGCTTCTGAAGAGACTAACAATTTCTGGAAATTATGAATTTTTTCCAAAAAATGATACATCCGGGTGACGGTGCCGTACAACACCAAATAATTATTCCACAAACTCAGTTTTTCACAGTCCTGCTGTGACTGAGAAAGTCTTAGTATAAAACGAGGTCAACGAAGAGAATATTAATGAACTGCTGCAGATAGGTGTAAAATTCTTTTTGTCTTCGTTTTATTCAACATTTGCACAATAATGTTGTGTGATGAACCCGTGGAATTTAAATAATTATGTTAAATTTGACAATAAATGCAAAGTACCTACCAATTTACCAATAAATAAATATACCTATATAATACTATGTTTATTGGGTTGGTTCATTAGTAAAATATGTACATTTTTTGTCAAAACTTTTTTACAAGGCATCTACATATTTATGTGTACATAATATGATTTCTGTACCAAATAATACGAAATGAATTTGTAATACAATATATATATTATATAATTTGATACAGAAATCATGTACTGAAACGTACCTTCTAATAATGTAAAGTTTCTTGCCTCAATCCACCTGCCAAGCAATTCCATATTTTTGGTAGGATTGTTATTGGATAACGGACGTTATCTCCTGTCAGATTTGTGTTATTTTTACATATTTACTGTAACGTATTTTAGTTTAGATAGATTTAAACACAAATTCTTGGAAGTACGCATGATTATTTTTTCATTTAATGTACGTTGTACATAGAAAAAGCAAATAACAGCCATAAAAATCACACAAATCTGACAGGAGATAACGTCCGTTATCCAATAACGATCTCACAAAAAATACGGAATTGCTAGGCTGATTTTGTTTAACTGAAATTTACTTAAAACTTGTTTGCCTTGTAAATCGAGGGAATGGTGTATTTTATCATACAAAATGTTTAATAGAATTATAATATAAAATAAACTAAAGCAATTACATATTACAAACTAAGACACATTTCAGTTAAAATTATAATATAATGCTGACAGTGTAGAAAGGTACATAATATTATGGATAAATGCTAAAAGGAATCCAGACATTGATTCATATTAAATAATTTAATGAATTTATTACAAAACAGATTTCTGCTCACTAACCAGCGGTTACGTATGAAGCCTAGGATAATTGAAATTCTGAATAAAGTTTAAGTATTTCTTTTAGGCAACATCTATTAATCTGATTGCACATTATTTATTATTATTGTAAATAATAATAATTTTACTTTTATAACCTGTGAATGATAAAACAAGGTAAGCGTACGAACACACAACAAGGTTAATATTTATGTTGCCTAGAATATTATCAATCATGATTACATTTTCATTACATATTTTTTTATAGTTGTAATAATAATAATTATCAATAACACAATAGGTCCTTATACATTATTTTGTGGAAATAGATAAAACTTTGAACAAAAACTAAAATACCTCAATACTATCAATTCATTGTAAAGTCACTTCAATGGTAAAAAAAATACCAACAGTGACCGAATCACTATTCATCTGCAACTTGAAAAGCAAATAAGCGATGTTTTTATGATATCACATATTTACTTAATCGTAAAAAATGAAAAATATTTTACACTTTATATATCACAATGAGAAAAAATCACAATCCTCACCAAGTTAGCGTAGCTAATTAATATGAAAATTGCTGGACATTTGTATGAAAATTGTCAGTTTTATTTCCAAAATTGGACAACTGAATAAGATGGCACTACATCTGTTAGTGCACCAGTTTTATCAAAATGATTTAAATTCATATCTCGAATGAAGCAAAATTGCTTGACTCTAAAGTAAAAATACATTTCTAATAAATTGCTGAAAGTATGTATTATTATTGATATTTATAAAGTGTATGAAGTGAAAATCACTTCAGTGTATTATTAGAAGGAAGATGAAGCAAATGATACAAATTAATTCAAGCCACACAAACTGGAGTACAAGAGAAGAAACCATATTGGGAGTGATGGGGATGGGAAATGGTGAGTTCTAGGGATACTGAGATACTAAAAATATATTTATTCGTCTCTAATATTAACATTTAATTACTATAAAAAGAAATTACCCACCCTTTCCCCTATGGAATGTTATACATATGAGTCATATAATTTCTACATTCGCTATATCAACTTTCATAGATTCGGAGAAAACAGTCACTTCTCAACCTTAGAATAAATAATTGCATTTGAATTTTTTATATAACGAGTTGGTGTTAAATAATAATGAAAAGCGTTGATATTTTTTATGCATATGTAGCAATCTTAAAGTAATTTCGGTAAACAAAACGGATATAAAAGATTTTGATACTCACTTCCTAATATAGAGGCTTTTGAACCTTGACTGTCTTGACATGGCGGGAAAGGAAACTCGCGCGTAGATAATTTTTACATTTGATTCCAAAGATTTCATGGCGTCCGAAATTTAATTTATATAAAATAAAAGATTAATTGCCTTCCTCTTCTGACTTTTATCTTCTGGACTCAAGAAACCCACGGAGAAGTTATTGACAAATATAAAATGCAACGATAATAGTTTGTACCTAGGTTTACTATGATTGTTAAATCCAAACTTAACTTCCTTGTTTTCAATACACAAATTTAGCATAGTAAAATCACCAGCCCTCGCTGCGTCAGTTTCATGGGAAAAGGGGGTTATTTAACTTACATTAAAATGTGGCTTTGATAGTAACTTCCTATATGATATAGTAGATTTTGTTTCTCACCCTGAGTTTTAACACTGTTTTTGGTCATGATATGCAATGAATCTCAATTTTAAGTTCCTCTTGTTGAGTGCAAAGATGTGAACAAGATGTCATACATCATTTTGTCAAAAAATCAGATAGGTATAGCGGATATGTAGAAATTATAGGACTCGTATGTAATAAACATGTAAAGCAATTTCCTAGTGTACATGGTTAAGTTTTCGTAGTAATGCATACACCGCCGCAGAGAAATAACTACATACATATACGGCATAGGGAGGCTACAGCGTGAGTTCCTCCTGAACCGCCAGATGCCATTAGCTGCGGCGGTGTGAAAGGACATTTCATGCGTATTAATACAGCCTGTGTAGTAAACACTTGGATAATAAGCTAAATCTGTTATATTGCACATTCTTTTCTCTAGAGAAAACCACGTTCACTTCTTTTTAAAGTGATAAATATAATTTTGAAACCAATTTACCTAAAATCACCATCCCCAAACAATGATATGAGTATATCCAGCAGTTAGTTCTTCGGTAAATGATTGTGTGTTTTGACCCTGAAATAAATAAATAGCAAACTAAGTATACAGACACTTCCACTGCCTTAAAAGAGAATTGCTAATGTTCTCCAAAACTAATTGAAGAGTTAGTAGGAAATTAGTTCAACTTTGTGATCCTGATTGAAGTAGAGAATTAAATTGTTTGGCTCTTCTTAGGCTGATATCCCGCGGGTTAATTAGGAATCGACGTAAACCAAGTGCGGGAAATATTGCACGATGCATGGTTCACGGCACGGTCTCCATACACGGCACATGTTAAGTAATAACTTTGTAAATTGTAGCCGAGAACTGTTGGAATTCAGATTTCTGTTTTTGCATTTACCACATTTATGCTGAATGTCGTCATCTTCTCATCTGTCAGATCTGACTCACGGGTACCATTATAACAGGTAATTTAATATAATAATACAAATTGTACTTTGATAGAAGACTGAAAAGACAGTCGATGGAGCATAATCATGTAAACAATATCAAATCAGACATCAAGTGATGACAAGGTTGTGGAATTTTTTGTGATGTTATTAACGTAAAGCATTTTTTAAAGTAAAATAAATATTATTAATAAACCTAACAATTAAAAGTGCGTGATGTAATATCGACGGTGATGCAATAAATACTGAGCGTTCATTGAAACCCCATACAGCAAGCTGCATACGAGATGTATGTCGCATGGCTCCGGCTCCCCTGCCCTAATATAAATATATGGAATGGTGGGCTTTCGATACACCGCATCGGTTTTTGTCTATTGCTTGCCGACCTGTAGGATGACAGCCTTAGAATTCATTAGTGAGTGTTGATGTAAAAAAGATTAACTGAATACAATTACTGCAAATTTAACCCAAATGCATTCATGCCAGTCTTACAATCCAATTTCCAGTGGAGTTTCCAGAACCAAATAATAATATTGAAGACAGGGAAGCAATAGTGCAATAGAAATGAATGAATTTCTGAGAGTAAGGACATTCCTCCAATTATCAAATCATTAAATCCACTAATCATTGAAATACTAAAAGATGTCACGTAATATGTTCCGGCTCCAAACATGAGGCTTCGAGAGATTTGTCTGCAGTAAGTTCCAAATTCTTGGCATAACCTTGATCTAAAGATGTATCTGAAAAAAGCCTCTAGATTCTTGAAGAGCTCTAAGCTGCAAAAATAGATTGATTGGACCAAAATCTAAATCTGGAGGTAATAAAAGATCTCAGCAACATAACCCAATCTAAGGGCATTCTCAACTATGTATTGCACTTCGCTCCATTAAAACTAAAAAGAAAAAAAAAATTAAAGAATGTTTACAGGTTGTTACAGACTGTTGAGACTTTATTCAATGCGTAACCGACCTAATACAAAAAAGGGGATCTAACACAAAAAAAAACTAATGTAAGTCCAAGACCATGGCGTTCTGTTAGAACTATTCTGAAAGATGAATGATATTTCTGGTGGAGAGAGGCAGCATTTGCCAGTACTGGCGTTGAGGCTGAACAAGAACGACACTAGCTGATCTGTTCACTGCGTGCACGCCAAAGGACTATTATGGTCTAGGGTCGACTACATTGCAATATTTCAGAGTAACACTTGTATAATACATATATTATTTTCGTACACATAAATATGTTATTTATACAAAACCTACAATATTTGCTTCAATTGAGACAAAAATTTAACCTGATATCTTACAATCACATTTGTCAGTTCCGATACAAGAATGTTATTATTAGACATTATCAACTATGGTCAATTTCAATTCAGTCAAAGCCTTGAAATTAATGACAGCGTGATTTATTTTTAGGCCAACCTTAAAAATATTTAAACAGAATGCAGAAAGTATGCACAATAAATGCAACGGTTAAGTAATTACAGTGAAACTTTCTTAAGAAGTTTTCCAAGGGATCAGAAAAAAACTTCTTAAGCAGGGAAACCTTATATGTGGGATAAATTGGGCCATTCAGTCTTCAAGGGACCGAAAAAACCAAAGTTCTTAAGCATGACACTTCTTAAGAGGGTTTCTCTGTACTTGGATAAAGATATATAACTGACAAAAAATAAACAAGGACTTCAGTAGGTAGTGATTATCCTCATCCACTTTGAATAAGATACGAGGATGGATTGATAAGTTTCCAAAACAGAAAGGAACACAACAACTTTATGGCATGCAATAAAAATTTTTTATTCCGTAGTTTCATTCTAACTTGAAACATTTAGTCTAACGCTTCTCGAGTGTCACTGTACCATTTTAGAAGAACGACTGTTCAAGCTACTCAAAATAGCAATTTTTAGTATCAATGACTTCGACACTGTTCGAAAACTTCTTTTCAACTAACCGATTTTGAAGATTTGGGAACAAATGGAAGTCACATGGAGCCAATCTGTCGAATGAGGTAGATAGGGCAGTAATTGGAAACCCAATATGGATTTTAGCCATTGCAACAGGTGCCGTGCGAATCAGCGCGTGTCTTGATGGAACAGAACTTTTTTCTTGGCCAAGTGGGGTCTTTTCACCTTTATATTATTGCTCAAACTTTGCAACAAGTCTGCGTAAAATATTTTTCCACTTTCAAGGTAATCGACAAAAGTTATGCCACGGGCATCCCAGAAAATAGTCGCCGCTTTGGTGTCTGTTGACCACTTCCATTCAATTGTTTTGAATGCTCCGGTGTGTAGTGGTGGAAACAAATCTAGTCAACTGTTGTGAAACGCTCCAAACAATTGGGAGCAAAGGCGGTATCCATTGTGCACGCAGATTCTTCAGAATTAAATGCTTGTGCAAGATATTTAACATACATGCAAAATCAATGCTCACTATCTTCGCTATTTCATACAATTTCAAACAGTGGTCATTCAAAACAATTTTGTGAACTTTTATCATAATTTCTGGAGTTGTCGCCTCATTTGGGGGATAACCACAGATTGCGTTCTCACTGCTCTTTCGACCGTGTTTGATATCAGTCAACCAAGCGTGAACCATAACACGCCAATATTTGAAAATTGTTCATACGAAGGATGCGACTTATCAAGAACAAAATAAAATAAAATCTTGAACAGTCATTTATCAGTTGTTTTGGGTACTTATCAATTCACTCTCGTATTCTGGATAATAACCATTCAACACAAAACACATTACGTTTATAAACTGCAAAAACAATATTTTTATTTTTATAAAATTGAACTGATTTCTTCTACAAAACACCCATTCCTGGGCTCTTGCTATGAATACACTGGTTAATATACACCTTGAATATCTTATTCAAATTGGATAAAACATGTTAATGATTCAAGAATTGACATACAAAAGATTCACGAGTCTGGACGGCTTGTTAGTTTTTGATATAAAAGTAGGCAAGTGCACTACAGATGATGATGCCAAAAGTGACCGCCACCGGCTTGTACAGAGACCTCTTGATGTTGTTCCAGCGCTCGGCTTCCCGCTGCTTCCGCTTGATTTGCTGGATTCGCTCACTGAGGGCCGCTCGTGTCACAGCGCGCTTTCTCACTCCATCGCTGGTCACTTCCAATTCCACCTCTGCTTCCGCTTCCGCTTCCGAGCTCCTGCAATTTAACAAACAGTATTGTTACAATCTTATTACTTTCTTAAAGTAAGAAGAGATCAATGGAACAAAATAATAAGATAAGTACAAAATCATGAAAACTGTTAATTTATTATGTAAAAAGTTTGGCTTACGTTTCACTTTTATCATCTTCCGATTCTGATGGAGGTGCTTCTGGCAAATCTTTGTTGGGAGGAGCCAGTGGCAGTTTTTCCTCTGGCAAGCTGGCACTGACGGGGACCACTTCCTCGGCCCGGGCCTTGAAGCCGTTGGTAACCGGGTCTGGCTTGCTGGGGTAGGGGCTTGGCTGGAAGTGGTCCAGGGACTCGCTGTTGGGAATGGCGGGAAGAGGGCGGGTGGGGGTCTTACGTAAACTTTCCCCGCGCTTTGGGGGAGGAGGCGGCGGCCCGTCGTCTTCCACAGGTATATCTTCTTCTTTAACCTCCCACTTGCAGTTCTGAAATAAGGCACTTGATGTTATTATCTGGATTCTAGACTAACTCTGTACAATAATATTACACATATACATGGCCACAACTTAAAACTTACCGCATTATCAGGGTGTAATCGCTTGGCCCCTTCTATGATAGCTAGGTATGAAAATCTCAGTTGATCAGGAGTCTGAATCAGTCCCATTCTGTCTCTTCTCATATTTAAGAGAACATCTTGTACTTTTACACTATCTGCTCCATTCTTCTCAATCTACAAATAAATAAAGAAAATATAAATTGAAAAATCTTTATTAACAACTACAACCATGTTTACTAAAATTGTTCCTTCTCTGAGGTGCTAAGGATAAATTAACTGACAAGCACAATCCCGTGTCTTATGCCATGGATTGCAGAACTATGAATATTAAAGTGTTCAGTCGAGGAAGTAGAGAGGCAAAAGAGAAATTTGAGGTATCATTGCACACAAGGAAGATAAGTTCAAGATTGGTTCAACCGGAGGGTAGGTTTTAATGTCTTCCCATTGGGGGTTGCCATCTTTCTAAACATAAAATCCATATAATTGTAATCAGGAATTGGAGAATTCATAACTTTCACAATAGAAAGATTAGTACTACCGACTATGGGATGAAGTGAAGTGGAATCTAAACTGTGGTTGTAAAATACAGAAATATATAGTTCATTGACTCTAAAGCCCATTTTAATGAGTCTAAAAGTAGGAAAATCAACAAAAAAAAAAAAAAAGCGATACGTCAGAAGTTTGAAAATTTGTCCCAAAATAAACTAAGCATGTAGATAAGCAGAAAGCTGACTGCATGTTTCAATGACAGCAGAGCATTTTGGTAGCTATGGTATGCCACCACCGGGCAGATTCACCTTAATTATTTGATCTATTTCAGAACCCATGATGAAATAGATCCGTGATAACAGGCTCTTCTATGGAATAAAAACCCGTTGATTGAATTTCAACTTTTTGTCATTTTTGACCATATAGGCTCACAGAATAGATGTGTTGTTATGCGAGTTGAGAAGATAGCCATGTTTTCAAATTAATTGTACTTACCAGCACGAGGCAAGAGTCCACCAGGCAGAAGGTACCCGAGCGCCCAATACCGGCGCTGCAGTGAACCACGGGTGGGCCTACCGAGGAGTCCAGTCCGCCCGAGGCCCGCACTTTATACAGGAACTCCAGGAAGGCATGCGGGGAGCTCGGTACACCAAAGTCTGGCCATGTGGTGTAATGGAACTGAATTATTTCCCGAGAGGTATTGCTTTCTAAGTCCGTTAATCTAAAATATAACACTACATTAATATATATTCCAGGAAGGGGATGACGAAGATTGGGAAGCACCCGGCTATTCAGACCTGGTCACAAAACACAGTTAAAGTAATTTCAAGCATCTTTCTGATCATGAATGGGAATTCGGAATGAGATTTGATATTATTTTTTTTATATAAAAAAGTAAAATAACTCACTTCAAATTAAAACAATTATTTGGGTGTTGATTCAAACCTGCAACTTCTGGGTTAACAGAAAAGGAACTTATCTCTGTTTCAGAGGATGTAAGATGGACAGGTTGTTTCACAGAATTTGATTAAGTTACAAAATTAAATTTCGAAGTTAAATTACAAATTCTGTGGAAAATCTATTCATAATCATTATTTCATCAAAGGTTGTTGAAATTTATTATTTATTGTTATCAAGTTTAATTTGTAGAACTCCATTTTAATTTTTATTTTTTTATTATATTTCAATAATATTATTATTAAATTAATAAAAACAGTTTATTTTTAAACAAGTTCTGCTGTGTAATTATTGTTACGCGTGAAATTTATTATCATCACCAGTTGTTTTGCCCACTACTTGATAACAACAGAACTTCAATAGGACTTTCACAAAACTTAAATATTAACTTTGAAATTTGGGGAATTTTTCAAATTCCGTGAAACAACCCGTCATAATCTATTTTCCAATAAAAACTACATGATTTATTTATTTAATATCAATTTGAATAGAATGAAGGAAAAATCTGTACTTCAACATAAAATTTGAACTGATACAGAAATCAATATCAGGTCAACAGTCTCTTCGGCTCCTCTGGCACCAAATGATATACAATTCATGAATAATGCTTGGAACATTGTCTTTCCAGATCGGATTAATGAAAATAATAAAAAGAATGAAAGAATTTTTTTTTGGAAGTGATTGAATCGCAAGATCTACTTGCCCTCTTTATCGTTTCGTCAGTTAACTCGTTCAAAAAATTTGGTGATAAATACATTAAATTTGTAATTGCCGCCAATTTCGCAATAAATTTACACAAAAATACACATTGAGCAGCAATGTATCGCATCACATAACACGACAGAATACAACACATAACATCTTGTGTTTATAGATGACAGCTATAACATTATGAGCGCTGTGTTTGTGTGTGTAAGAAATCGACAACGGCAAATACTCCAAATCATGTAAGTCCTATCAGAATTTATCACTAATAATTACTTTTTCAAATACAATCACCCTCTGGTGTATTTGACTTCTAAAATAATATAATAAAACAAATTATTGGGGAGGGAGAAAACCAAAGTTAGTTCAATTAATCACTAAAATTAGGTAACTCCAAAATCGCCGTTTTCGAGTTACACACAAAACCATAACTTTATTTCCTCGCCTATGTATGCCACAGGCGACAGCACATATTATTTGTTTGTGTCCTACGGATGAGAAAAAAATAAATGGCAAAGTCCTCGGTCATCCGTTTAAAATTTTTGTATATTTTACTAAAAACTGGCAAAATGCAGATTTGCGACTTTAGCATTTAACAGATGATATATAGTATCTTGTTTCTTTTAAACTTTGATTGTGTTTACAGTTTCAAGGCTGTATTTGTTATACTATATACTATATATCAAATTCCTCTAACTCAAGAGGTTGTTAAAATTTTTTCCACCTGTTTTACTGTATATAAAAAGGTAACACCAGTTTGAATACAAACCTTGAATATAAAAATTCAAGAATTAGACATAACCTACCCTAATATTTCGCAGTAAAATGAGCATTAGGTATGACTTTTACCTATATCAATTTCAAAGAGATTCATTACACTCTTTGAAAAAGACACAATAATAATATGGTGAATATAATAATGAAATAGTAAAATGAGTTGTGTTTACGTTTGAGACTGATATGGAGGAAATTAACTTTGGGTGACTCGTCAGAAATAAGATTTTCTCAATAATCAAAACATTGAAATTGTTGAGTTTGATAATATAATGTAGTTCATTGTCATTAGTGGAATGTATAGGGTGTAGGTTAATTCGTTATTATTATGTAACCAGATAATGTTTACAAACAGAGAGAAAATGTGGTGGAATTGTTTACACAAGGCAAGACAAGCGATTAAATGAATTATACAACAATAATAATAATATCGTATTAAGATTTTCAAAGTCATCATAAAAATCCAGTTTAATTTTGTTGTGCCTTGCTGTAACAGATATTTTTAAGGAGAAAGTCTTCCAATAAAAACAATTCTTCATCCTCGGTGTAGGTTCTAATCGAGTTCTGTTAATATATCATTATAGACGACCGGCGTGGTCTAGGGGTAAGGCCCTTGACTCGCAAAATCTGAAGGTCGCGGGATTGAATCCGGGAGTGGGAAAATAAATTTTATTTGATTAATTTGTTATTTCACAAATACTCAGTATCGCCCTGGTGTAAAACCACCATTCAGAAATGAAACGTTGCTTGAAATGGCTTTAACCATGTTTGGTGACCAGATCTGAACAGCCAGGCACTTCCCCACCAGCCTCTTTCCCCTCCCCACTACCTTCAGCCTCACAACTACCCTAATTGGGGATGCCAGTCTCACTGGCTCCAGTCGGGAGCAGCTGAGACTCTTGCGAGGTATTCACATAAAAAAAGACCAGTTGCTTCATAAAACTGAAATAATCACAGAACTTGAAAATTAACTTCAAAATTGGATAAATTTTTTTAAATCTCTTTTCGATTCTGTATAAACTGAATATTTAATGAGTTCAATATATATGAAATAATTTCTTCCATGCTCATTATCATCATAGTTATTGCAGGAAATAATAATGAAAAGGACGAGTGTTTATATGGGAAGAGGATTGTCTCAAAGGTAAGAGTAAATAAAATGTGTTATGCATACTTGAAGACTCTCATGGAATAATAGGAATGATCTTCGTTGGACATTTGTTCTACATGAAGGTTGACATCACTGAGGTCCATGGCATATTGGGAGCCTATGTTGTAGGGCCAGTACCAGTGGCATTTAATTTGCTCCTTCTCTATAACCTTGTTTAACATCAAAATAGCTCTACAATTTTGCTCCCAAACCATCAGCCAAAAATGGCCAGCGGTAGTTGGCAGTGGTCCTTGTGTTAGAATGTATTTTCTATTAGCTTCTTCCATCTACAAAACAAGAAATTAACACATCATAGAAAGCGTATCCATAAACTATTCAATTTGCAATGTTATACATATTAACTCATATTTATACACATTTACGCCAATGATGAGTTATTTGGTATTCAAAAGAAAAATGATAGAAAAAATGCAATATGATTCATCAAAAATTTATGCAACAACACGCACCAAATCTGGTAAGTTTTACATATTTCTCAATAATGATACATGTACATTTATTGCAACATACTCGAAAAGTATTTATTGATTCATCAAAAAAATTAATGAAATGTCTAGCGCAAAACAAGCATGTTTGCCCATTTTGTGTTCGCATTCCTAGTACAGGTCCAAAGTCCGCAAAAATAAATAATACAGGAACATGCACAATCAAAGATCTTGGTCAGACAATCCCATAGCTCAAATTTTTTCTTTTGGCGTCAATATTTCACTAACAATAAATACTTTTTTTTTAAATGTATTCCCAAAAAAACTATTTGGAATGGATGATAGTTTTATAAGAAGTGCAATATATTTAACCTATACATTGCTAAGCACATACACGAATCAGCGAATAAACTGTACGCTTTGCACTGCTATGCGCGCATAAATGCATAATTTCATATTTTTACATAAAATTGTTTGACTGTACCTAAAAGTGCCACACATACCAGATAAAGCTTATTCACATCTACGGCACCATGCTAAGCAGCTGACACAAGCAAAATAACGCCACATCAATAGCTGATTATGACATTACGTGGGCAAAGTCCTATTTCAATTCCTTCGAAATTCTAATTCCAACGATTTCTATTTCATACAAATTAAATCGCAATCACATAGATTTTGATTACGTAGTCTCATAATCGCTTGATGCGGCGCCAATTTTTTCACATCTATGCCAGTAAATATGAATAGACCTTTATCCTATACACATTAGGATCGCGATAAAAGGTTATGAACAGTTAGTTAATAGGTAAACTCCCTCGTACTTTTGGATCTGTCATTCAAAACATGTAATAATGCGCACAGCGATGCTGACACGATCCAGAAGCAGGTGGGATAACAGTGCAAAAAAACAGCCAAAATGTGAACCGCAATTGAAAACATCAGTGAGCAATACATTTCATAAAACAGTGAATGTACATTTAAAATAGGATGAACTTAATAGTTGTGTTGTTCCACAAACTGCCGGAAATTTTTGCAATTCGCTAGCCATCACTCAATGGAGTGCAAACATTTTCATAAACGCCCAGGATAATTTGCAAATTACCTATTCATGTGAATGTATCAATTACAGAGATAATAATAATTATTTTCACATAAACAGGTACTTTGCAAATTAGCTTGGGAGTTTATGAAAACAATTGCAGTTCTTTCGAGTCGTTCAAGAAGTATATTACAGAAGTGTCAGAAAAAAATTGTTTTGTTTAGATATTGCGATAGAAAACCAAAAAACATGTGGTTGTACCGCCAAGAGACTATATTACCATTGTAGTAAACAGATGGAATGATTTTTACCTGACGAGGAAAATAAATCATTTACTCAATTTCCAGATGGGTACATTCGCATATTATTACAAAAATAGGTTAAAAACATCATAATAATATATATTCAAAAGAGCAAGGTTAAAATGTCAGATTCTTAAAAATATTAAGAAAATAAAAAAGGGCTAATGTGTGAAGGTTTAAAATGTGTTGCAATTTTGCTTTCCTCGTAATTCAGAAGAAAAAACTTCCAATATAAATAAACGTAATACGAAAAAATTCCAAGCAACCTGCTTCCATATTGAGGTAGGCAGAAATTTTGTAAACATCGTTAATAATATTTAAAGACAGCTCATGTTTTTGCGCGCAACTTTTGCGATTTTGAGAGATGACACTCATGGTTCTGTGTTGTGCTACATTAATTAAAACCTTTGCATTTAAACAATCTAATCTGTCGATGAGTCATTTAACTCGAAGATTAGTTGAAGGTATTCAAGTAACGCCATGTTTATTTCAACATAATTGGGCATTCTCGGGATTGCGCGATATTTTTATCGCTATTCTAACCGTTAATCTTTTTTTAAGAATTCGAAATGGTAGATCTCAAGAATATGTAATAATAATATGCGATGCAAACTAAAGCAATGTGCGAATTTGAAAACATTTTGGTTGGTTTTCGTTTGTTTCTATCGTAACATGGCATGCCGCAAGATGGCGTCAACATAATTTGCTTTATTGATGGCTTACACTTTCTTTGTTCGTTTTCAATTCGCAGTGAATTTAATGCCGAGAGCAAGATAATTTCACAATTCACAATAAATAATCGTCATAGACACATTAATAATTCACATCGAGTAGCACATGACGTTATACATCTCCAACGGAAGAAACTTGTTGAACAATAATACTGATTAAATGCAACAACACTACGGCTCTGATTGAATGTTTTTAAAAAGAAGTTAGTGCACTAACCTTTACGACGTTTGCATTGATATAATCCTGGTTTCCTCGCCGAAGAATTACCCTGGAGTGGTCAAATGGATTCACGTCCATGTAACGATTCAGAGATGTGTTGTTCGGCTTTTTAGCTTGTATAAAAGTATAATCATATTTCTCGCAGGTTTCTCGAATTCTCTGAAAAATCGTAACTTGAGTAAGTAAACGGAACGTCTATTCACGAAAACCCAGATAAAACACTTGAATATACAATCGGCATAAAATACCTGATATACGGAAGTCCACGCATTTCGTTTAATTATGTCTGCGTACTCCGTTTCTATAGTATTAGCCATTGTGACTAAATGTATGTCTTAACTATAACTAAAAACGAACCAACGGTGTAAAATTTGCCAAATTAGATGATTTAAACTGAAAAAAATAGCACACGAGTACGCGAACCGAGTCTCACAGGTATAAAACCATTATAAAACCAAAGAAATTAATCCATAAACAATAAAATGCGTTCCATAGAAAAATATGTTTCAACGATCCATAGACGCACTGGGCAAAACCGTGTAGGTACTTTTAAATTTAGAATAATTTGGAAAAGAAAATGATAACAATGGACTGAAAGCGGTTGAAGGCGAGATTTTAAAAATATTAGGATTTAAAATTTTTAATTTTAACACCAGAAACGTGAAAATGACATGTTGTTACGAAAACGTGTCGATACAAACTGTGTCCTTATTTTGAAACGCTGTCGCAAGTAGACGTTATGGATGCGTTTATTTATATATTTATCGATGTGCGCAGAATGAAACAATTTGTGAACTGCAGACTGCATTTCCTGGAATTAAACGGGATCAAATGGAAGGAAATAATTATTAAGAAGTGGTCGACACCGCCACCGCTTTATAGAATCATTGTTTGTTTTTTTTTGTTGAACTAAACGGGGCTGCGCTTTCTTCAAAAATAAAGTCGTGTAAAGATTGAGGAAAGCCTCGATTACATTGAGCGAGTTTACAAGCTACTAGCCGGTAAGTAAAAGCGGGTGAATCGGCGAGTGAGATTGTCATGATGATACAAAAAACTGTCTACTCGCTCAGTAGCAGCTAAAATAACGACTCCCGCACGAACCAATTCTGTCGACATTTTGTAGAAAACTTGAGCTCGCAGCTAGCGCAACACGTTAGATAGTAGCGAGAATTACGACTCCCGTGAGAACTAATTCTGACAGTTTTGAAATCAGCTGTTCATGGGCCGCATCTTGAGAGAGTAGCGAGTAAAGTTGACCACCTTTCAATTTTTTTCGTAGATTGTCCACGATCTGATAGTTAGCTAGTAATACGATTAAGCGTCGATAACACAGAGTGAGTTTACAAGCTACTATCTGGGAAATTCACTATCTGTTAGTAAACTTGCTCAGTGTCATCGTGTTACTTGCTAACTAGCAGATTGTTGACAATCTACGAAAAAAATTGAAAGTTAATCAAATTACTCGCTACACGCTTGCTCGTGATTGGTTTATTTATGTTTTTCAAGATGGCTGCCAATAAACAGCTGATTTCGACTGTCAAACATCACAGAATTAGTTCACGCAGGCGTCGTTATTATTGTTACTGGCGCTAGCAGCGACCTCAGTTTCCTACGCTACTGAGCGAGTGGACAGTTTTGTGTGTCATCATGACAATCTCACTCGCCGATTTACCCGCTTTAAAACTTACTAGATAGTAGCTTGTAAACTCGCTCTGTGTCATCGAGCCTTTTAACAGATAGTGAATTTCCCAGATAGTAGTTTGTAAACTCGCTCAATGTAATCGAGGCTTTACGTACATTATTTAAAACTATCTTAACTAGAAATTAGGATGCATACAGTAATTTTCCTCTTATTTCGAACATCAAGTGTGCAAAATTTCATCGAAATACTGCTTTAAAAGGTGTGAAAAGGGGATGGAAGTGGTTTTTTTAAAATCTAACGTAGACAGTGATCTTTCACTTTTTGAAGGTCAAGTGAGCAAAGTTTCACCAACCTCGAAATAAAACTGTAGATTTGTATACAAATCAAATCCACGCTCGAGTCCGCCCGCCCACCAAAAACAGTCCACGTCCACAGACAATCAACTATATATTAGATTTTTGAAGTTAAAACTTCTTTAGCACCGTTGTGATTTGAAACTTGATGAAACAAAAAATCGAGTGCATCCCACACGCGGTAGAAGCGAAACTTTACCAAAACAATCTCAACCAAAAGAAGCGTCATTTCCGTTTCATATCTCAACCAATAGGAGTCTTGAAAAGTGACATAATCAAAGCGGCCAATGAGCGAAATTTGATGCTCCGCAGGTGCTGTAATGCGTCTTTTCCGTTTCATCCGAATTTCAAATCACAACGGGGCTAAAGAAGCGTCACTTCAAAGAGCTAGACTAAAAAGAGTCAAATTCATAAATCTATAGGATTTAGCCTGCGAGGGAGTGAGATAGGGGGGTGGGGTGCACCCGATGGGGGGTGACACCCGACCGTGGAAAATTATTATAAATATATATTCCAATATATAATATAAATGAAATAGTACATATTGGTTATTTATTTATTTATTTATTGTAAGAAACAAACAGCAGTTTTATACAGGATGTTAAAAATGAAGCGGTTAAAAATGAGGTAAGCCAAAACAGTTTCTTATGCTAATGGTTATTATGATATAATACAAAATTTTAATTGGTTATAACCATTACATGAAAATGAAATTAACAAAAATATATAAATGTAAGTATATTAGAAGGAAGAAGGAATAGGAAAGGGCAAGAGGCAGAGGAAGATGGGATGGGGACAGGAGATGCTCATGCTGTACCTTTTCTATAGCTGTGCATTAATTTAATTCACATTTGTGGTCGTACGCTTGACTTCGTATCGGTATTTCACAAGAGTATTATTAAGAATATCGATATTGTTAAATTGCGTGTTATATTGCGCGCATATGCGGGGGATTGGAGAATTTTTTCTAAGGTTGGTTTTGTACGCGGGCAAATGAAAAAAAAATGGTTTAGTCTGGTTGGTCTTGCAGGTATGTGAATTCTTAAATAATTTACGAGTTCAGGAGAGTCCAGGCCGTTATTCAGAATTTTGTATAAAAATATTTGATCAGATATTAATCTACGCGTTTGAAGTGGAGTAAAGTTGTGAAATTTTAAGGATTCGGTGTTATTTGCAAAGAGTAATTTGAATTTATAATTTATGTGTTTAAAAAATTTGTTTTGCACACTTTCGATTCTTTCAATATGGCATTGGTAGAACGGTGCCCAAATTAGTGTGCAATATTCTAAATGGGGGCGGATATACGTGGTGTAAAGGGAATACAGAGTTGAAATATTGCGAAATGGTTTAGATATGCGAATTATAAATCCCAATATCTTATTTGCTTTGTTGATTACTTCGTTAATATGTTTGATAAAATTTAGTTTTACATCTAGTACTACTCCAAGGTCACGGATTGATTCTATTTCATTGATATGTGTATCATGAAAGTTATAATTAAAAGAAATTTTATTTTTGTTACGCGTAAAAGATAATTTGTTGCACTTAGAAATGTTTATGATTAATTTGTTTAATTTACAGTATGCAAAAAGACGATTTAGGTCTTCTTGAAGTTTTATGCAGTCATTGATAGATTTGATTACTATATTTATAAGTATATTTTTTTGTCATCTGCATATGCAAGGTAGTTAGCATGTAAAAAACATTTATAAATATCAAATATATATACATTAAACAATAATGGTCCCAGGTGAGAACCTTGCGGTACGCCAGAGGGCACAGTAAAAAAGCTAGACTTAGTTCCCTCAACTGATACGCACTGTAGTCTTTTCTGCAGATATGAAGTTAGCCACCTAAGTAAGTCGCCATGGATTCCTAATTGGTGTAATTTTTTAATGAGGATAGAGTGGTTAACTTTATCGAAAGCTTTCGAGTAATCTGTGTAGATGACATCTACTTGGTGTCCATTATCCATATTGCTTGTTAAGTATTCAGTAAAGTTGACTAAGTTTGTTAGTACTGACCTTTTTTGTAAAAAACCATGTTGTTGATTTTGTATGCTGCGGACAATCCAATATTATACACTTTTATCATATATTATATTATACACCTTTATTACACTTTTATTATAAACTCAGATTATACAATTTTACTCGATAAAAAGAACTTACTTTGTTCAATTAGCAAAGCTTATTCAATCTACGTACGATATTTAACCCAAATTGTAAATCATATTGATCATTTAATTATATTTTCTATACTTATCCATATTAACTTACTACACTTAATTTTACTTATTTTAATTTTTATATTTTGCAATTATGTGACTCCCCTAAAATGCTCATTTCTCAAATTATCTTTCATGGTCTTATTTACACCTATTTATCTAAATTACCTTTTTATACCAAGTATTTTACATTCAAATGTTATTATACTACAGGTATTTATTACCCAAATTATTTTAATTATTTTAACATCAAATTTTATTGTTCTAAATGTTCTTATTACCCAAATTATTTTAATTATTTTAACATCAAATTTTATTGTTCTAAATGTTTTTATTACCCAAATTATTTTAACACCATATTTTATTGTTCTAAATGTTTTTATTACCCAAATTATTTTAACACCATATTTTATTGTTCTAAATGTTTTTATTACCCAAATTATTTTAACACCATATTTTATTGTTCTAAATGTTTTTATTACCCAAATTATTTTAATTATTTTAACATCACATTTTATTGTTCTAAATGTTTTTATTACCCAAATTATTTTAATATCACATTTTTTTGTACTAAATGTTTTTATTACCCTAATTATTTTAATTATTTTAACATCACATTTTATTGTTCTAAATGTTTTTATTACCCGAATTATTTTAACACCATATTTTATTGTTCTAAATGTTTTTATTACCCAAATTATTTTAATTATTTTAACATCACATTTTATTGTTCTAAATGTTTTTATTACCCAAATTATTTTAACACCATATTTTATTGTTCTAAATGTTTTTATTACCCAAATTATTTTAATTATTTTAACATCACATTTTATTGTTCTAAATGTTTTTATTACCCAAATTATTTTAACTACTTCACTAACAAATCTTATTGTTCTAATTGTTTTTATTACCTAAATTATTTGATTTATTTTAGCAACAAATTTTATTGTTCATATTGTTTTTTTACTCCAAACTATTATAATCGTCTCTTATATTTTAAAAATCGCAATATTTCAATTTTTTTTGTCATTTTAGTATTTATTCTCCTAATGGTTTCAGTACCTTCACTTATTTCAACCAACTTCATCCATAAATTTTTAATGTCTTATTATATAATAATTACTATAAGTATGCAATCCTTTTAAAATTTTCATTTTCTACATTTCTATTTACTCCTTTATCTAATGAATTTATTTTTCCTGATATAAAACATATAATCTGTCTGTCCATATTGGATAACCCTATGCTTATCATTAACTTATCTATCGCAAATTATTTCTATTCCTTTATTCCTCCAATTAGCCTGATACATTTTGTCTTTGCATTATTCACTCACCAACATGGCTGAAAACATGGAACATACAGACTCGGACAACCAACACTACTGTATAAGTACAAACGACATTAATATATGGACCAATATCACAAAAGAAAAAAATAAAATCAAAATATTGCACCAAAACATCAGATCGATTAATAAATTTTTTGAAGAATTCACTATATACCTAGAACAACTAGATAATAACTTCGATATAATTGTGCTGACAGAATGCTGGTTGAATGAAAAATATATCCCAAAAACAATTGAACACTACAACACACACCACACAAAAAAACACAAAAATCAAAATGATGGTATAGTCGTATACACTAATGATAAAATAAACACATTCGTCCAAGAAATACATATCGTAGACTCCAACTGCTTACAAATAACATATGAAAAAGAAACGTGTATTCTTGCAAGGTACAGATCTCCATCCAAAAACAATATTACAAATTTCCTAATTGCACTTAATGATACATTAAATGATCTCAACAAACACAAAAATATCATCATCATCGGAGACCTAAACATAAACACTCTACAAAACGGACACCCACAAAACTTAGAATACCTAACAACACTAGCACAGCATGGACTGGAGCCAACGATTAATATTCCAACACGAGTCACACACAACACAAAAAGTTGTATAGATCATATAATGATAAAAAAAAAACTAAAAACCAAAACCATAGTGCTTGAAAGCACTATCACAGATCACTACATGAATATGATAGCAATTGATACCGAAAACACAAAACCTAACCAACATAAAATATTCACAAAAAAAATAATTGATACACAAACTTAAAAGAAAAACTCAAAAAATAGACTGGACTACAATATACCAAATGGAAAAGGTCGAAGAGGCCTGGGACAAATTCACAACAATTTTAGCGCAAGAAATAAATAATAACACTACTCTAAAGAATATTAAACTGTATTCGTAAACGAGACAGAATTCACAAACAAATTAAACAAACGCCGTATGACATACAACAACTTAATTACTACAAAAGATATAGAAACATATGCACAAAAATTATTAGAGTAGCTAAGGAGTTGTATTTTAGAGAAAAACTTAAAAAAAAAGAAAACAATAACCCAAAGGAAATATGGAAAATATTGAAAGAAGTGTTACATACACACAAAAATTCAAACAAGAAAATACAATCGAACATCTAAACATTAACTCAAAAAAAGTAGACGCCAATACAAATAAAGAAACTATAGCAAATCATGTAAAATAAAAATCATTAAAATAAAAATATACTTCTTCGCAAGTATAGGAAAAGTCTTAGCGAACCGTAAAATTCTCAACACAAACACAATAACACAAACAAACACTTCAAACATCAATACACAACCGACACAACACAGATTTGCAATAAAAACAACTTCGGAAGAGGAAATTGACAAAATAATAAACACATTAAAAAACCGTATTGCTCCTGGATTAGATGAGATAACGACGGATTGCATTAAGATAATAAAAACCGAAATTTTAAAACCCATAACGCACTTAATCAATCTAAGTATAACACACTCCTGCTTCCCTAGTACTCTTAAAAAAGGACTGGTGATCCCTATTTACAAATCCGGAGACAAAATGCAAATAACTAACTACAGACCTATCACATTGTTAAACTCGCTTTCAAAAATTTTCGAAAGAGTAATAAAAAACCAAATTATAATATACCTGGAAGAAAATAAATTAATCTCGGAAAAACAATATGGTTTTAGAGAAAAAATAGGCACAAAAGAAGCTTTGGCGTGTACAATAGACTATATACATAGCAATTTAGATCAAAGGTATAAATGCATAGCGATATACCTAGATTTAGCTAAAGCTTTCGATTCAATCTGCCACCAAACGCTTTTCAAAAAATTAGAAAACATAGGTATCAAAGGCAAGGAACTACAACTATTAAAAAGTTATATGAGTAACAGAACACAGCAAGTAAAAATTAACAACCATATTAGCAAGCCACTATCAATTACATATGGAGTTCCACAAGGAAGCATACTAGGGCCCGTTCTTTTCACTATTTACATTAATGAACTTTGCAGCATGAAAATAGACGGTGAAATAGTTAGTTATGCAGACGACACAGTTTTACTCTTTAAATCTAAGGATTGGAAAAATGCATACAACATAGCGAATTTAGGAATCACGCGAGTGAAATCATGGCTAGACTCAAACACGCTTACTTTAAACATATCGAAAACAAAATTCACAACGTACAGTATAAATAGCACAGGACAGCCAAAAAATAACACAAACACCATAAAAATACACGAATGTATAAACACCAACATCTGCGTTTGCCCTCCTCTAGAAAAAAAAGAACAAATAAAGTATCTAGGAATCATAATTGACCATAACCTTAGATGGACAGATCACATCAAACTTACACATTTTCCTAAATATAAGAAACATATACAAAATACAACAAATGAAAACAATATATTTTGCTCTATGTCAGTCTATAATAGAATATGGAATAATTACTTGGGGAGGAGCAACAAACTCAGCTATCGAACACCTGGAAATTGGGCAGAAAACGATCTTAAAGGTAATACTTAAAAAACATAGACTTACTGATACAGACCAAATATTCAACCGTTGTGACGTACTAGACATACGACAATTATACGTTAAATCGCTACTAAATTACATTTTTGACCAAAAAAACAACCTTCAACAAACACAAAATATCACAAACAGACCAGTTAGACAAGCATACAAAGAAAACTTAAGAACTCCGACGGTAAATACAAGCTTTGGACAAAGACACTACCAATATCACGCTATAAAAGCATTCAACAGTCTAACACTTGAAAATAAAATTGAGGAAAACAAAAATAAATTCCGACACAAAATTACAAAATGGATTAAAGACCAAAATAGACAATACTACCAAAATATCATAGCATAAAATAAAAAAAAATTTAAGTAACACACAAAACCAACTTAAAACACAAACACACAATACTTAATTAAAAATATCGTTTTTAACCTTATACATATAATATTATTTATTTTCAAATTTACATTAATTTTAAATATCTACTTTTTAAGTTTAATTTATCTTAATCATATGTTTTTTTATTTACTTTATTCCGTTTTTTCACCAATATTATTTATATGTATTGTATAATTTTGTGTATAATTTATGTGTATAATTTTGTATATGAAATGGAGGCCTCAGCACGGGTAAACCACCAAGTGAGGCCAACATCATTGAATTGTTTTTTATAATGTAAATATATTGCATCAAATAAAAAAAAAAATATATATAAAATTCTCGTGTCACGGTGTTTGTTACCATACTCCTCCGAAACGGCTGGACCAATTTTGATGAAATTTTGTGTGCTTATCTGGTAGGTCTGAGAATCGACCAACATCTATTTTTCATACCCCTAAAAGTAAAGGGTGTTCCACTCCGAAGAAAATTATTTTCCCCATACATTTTGTATGGAACGAATTCTCCTATTTGAAAGAACTGCAGCAATATTGTAAGGGGTATAATATTGAACTGTGAACCGGTGGAGGGAGGAGGGAGGGGGGAGGGGGGGAGGGGGGGACGGGGGAAAGGAACTCAGGAAGGGGGGTTGGCGGGACGGGGGAAGGGGAGAAGTGGAGTGGGGAAAGGATACGCAGGGAGAAACAATTTAGATCAATTCAGCTAATAAGTTGACAACAGTTTTTGATTCTGAGGCGGTACGAAGTTCGCCGGATCAGCTAGTAGTTATATAAATTTGATCGTACACAATACGCTCAAAGAGTTTGCTAAATACTCTGAGTATTGAGATTGGGCGATAATTTGCAATGTTACTTTTTGAACCAGTTTTATGGATGGGGATTATAATGGCTTCTTTGAATTTTGTGGGAAATATTCCTTTTTTTAAAGACATGTTATAACACAATTGATGGTAAAAGGTTATTTATTTAAGAAAGTAAGTTCACAGATCACATAATATGGTAAAAATAGTCAAAATGTATCAATTCACTAATTAACTGAGCAAGGGATCGGAGGGAACCTTGCCGTTAGGCTTTGGGAACAACAAAAGCTGACTGTGGTTCTGCTTAGAGGGTCGTACCATAGGACGAAGCGCAACTAAGGCAGCAGTCGGGGGTCTGGTTGGTGCTTTACTTATGGTAGTAGAATACTCCTTAGAGGGTCGTGCCAGAGGACGAAGCGCAACTAAGAGAGCGTACTAGCCAAGAGCGAGCTGCAGACGAACTGACTGATTTAGGTCGCGCAGCCTGTTATATAGCCCATTCCTTGTTGCGGGGTGTGGTTTATGTAGCGGCTCGAGGGTGGGAGATGCGCAGAAGGCGTCGGCGCATCCTGGTTTGCTTAGGGGTGGGTGAGCAGGATGGCGCTGTACGGGGGAAAGAGATGGTGTAGTGGCAAGCGTAAAAACGGCGCGCTACATCCTCCCCCTCTGGATCGAGGAACGTCCCGTCGAAGATCCAGGTCTGTAGTAGCGTGGCGGCTACTTATTCTTCTTTGGTCGACCTCGTTTGCGCACAGGAATAACCGGAGCGGGCAGCGGTGTCAAGTGCCCGTGGTATGGAGTCAGTGCTGAGGTGTGGTAGGTGCCTAGCGAGACATCTGGTGCTTCCATTGAAGCTATCTCGTAGCTCGTTGGTCCATGTTGCTTCAGGATCAGGTAGGGGCCATCGCGTCGTGGTCCTAATTTTGCGCTGAAGCCTCTTGCGGCTTTGCTAAGAGCGTGGGAGTGGACAAAGACGTGATCTCCGGGCTGGTAATGGGGGTCTTCTCGCCTCTTGTTATCCACGTAATTCTTTTGTTTGTCTTGTTTCTCATCATTGTGGGTCCTGACAAGACGTAGGGTATCGGCTAGTTGTAGCAGATGCGGCGTTATCTCGGGGATGAAGTTTTCCGATAAGATAATGCTTCTCAAGTCTCTTCCGACGTCATCGGCTGACCTTAGCTCTAGAAGATTGAAGGTCTAGATTCGTTACATTAAAAGTAGAGCCATTTATTCAAAAAAATTAGATTCTTGCGAGAACTCCGAAGGGGCGACCATAAGTTGCCTATACCGGGGTGGGACAGTGGTGGGTACTTCAATGACCGTAGCTCACGTCCAAATGTGAGATAGGCAGCGGAGTATCCGGTGCTCTGACAGAACGCGGTATTCATGGCGAAGCGTATTGATGGAAGGCTTTCGGCCTATTTTCGGTGTTCTGTGCCAACCAGGATGGCTAGTTGGGGTTTGAGGTCTCGATTTTTCCTCTCGACAGGATTGGCCTCTGGGTGGTAGGCTGGTGTGAAGGTGTGCTTGATGTCCAGGCAGTAAGTCATCTGCTGCATCACGGCACTCACGAACTGGGTACCGTTGTCGCTTATCAGTCGGCGTGGGGTCCCGTAGCGTAGGCATACTTCATCAATCAGGACGCGGGCGCAGGTCTCGGCAGTCGCGTCTTTGAGGGGAAATAGTTCTATCCAGCGTGTGGCCACGTCTTCGATGATGAAGATCCAATTCTTCCCATCCTCGGAAGTTGGGAGTGGTCCGAAGAGGTCGAAGGCTACTGTTTCAAACCTCTGGTTCATTACTGAAGTCTGTAGGAGGCCGGCGGGTTTTAGGTTTGATGGCTTGTATCTCTGGCACTCCAGACAGTTCTTGACGTATTTCTGTATGTAGGTCCGCATATTCTTCCAAAAGTATCGTCTGGCAATTCGTCGAATCGTGCGTTCTACTCCGTAATGCCCAGCGGTAGGGGCATCGTGATAGGCCATGAGTATTTGGTGTTGCTCATGCTCGGCAACGACTAGTTGAGCGTCCTCTTCTTCGATATCGGGTGCATATCGGTACAATACACCGTTTTGCATCAGGTAGCCCTTAGTTGTCCAGTAACTAAGGTCTTCGTTTGGATTGTTGGCTTCAAAACACTCGATAATTTTCTTCAATGCAGTGTCTTTCAATTGTTCTCTGCGGATGTCAGCCGCGTTGCGTACTGGAACGTCGAGGGTTATCGTGTATAGTGCGCAAATAGAGGGTGGGTCTTCAAGTAATGGTGGTCGTGATAGTGTGTCCGCCACCAGGTTTGAGCGTCCAGATGTGTATTGGATTTTCAGGTTGTAGGGTTGAAGCTGCAGGGCCCATCTTGCAAGGCGACCTGTGGGAGACTTTAACGTCATTAACCACTTCAATGCTTGGTGGTCGGTAACCACGGTGATTGCTGTTCCTTCAATGTATCCTCGGAACTTTGCAACTGCCCATACGACTGCTAGGGCTTCTCGTTCTGTGGTAGAATAGTTCCTCTCCGCTGGTAGTAGCAGGCGGCTCGCGTATTCTACCGGATGTTCTTCTAGTCCCTCCCCCTGGACCAAAACTGCTCCTATTGCGTAGCTGCTTGCGTCCGACTTTATGATGAATTCCTTGCTTCCATCGGCTTGTCGTAGTATGGGGGCGCTAGTGAGTAGTGCTTTCAGGGTGTCGAAAGCATTCTGCTGTGGGGATTTCCATTCCCAGGTGGCGTCTTTCTTTATCAAGTCGCTGAGTGGCTTGGCGGTTTTGGCGAACTCGGGTACAAATCGCCTATACCAGGAGCATGTCTGAAGAAATGTCTGTAGCTGTTTGACATTGTTTGGCTCCTTCATTTTAGAGATCGCCTCTATCTTCTCCGGATTGGTGCTGATTCCTCCGGGGGTTATTACGTGTCCTAGATATTTTATGCTTGGACAGCAGAAGTGGCATTTAACTCGATTTGCAGTGAGATTAAATTCTCGTAGCTTGGTGAACACCTGTTGTAGATCGGCGAGGTGTTTATCGAAGGTGGGCGAAAGTATGATTATATCGTCCAGGTATGCTAGGATATTGACTTCATCTAGCTCGATCTTAAGTCGGTCAATCATGCGCTGGAACGTCCCGGGCGCATTGCGAAGTCCAAATGGCATCTTCAAGAAGCGGTAGAGTCCGAATGGGGTTATAAAGGCCGTCTTGTCACGGTCTTTCTCCAGTATCTTGATCTGCCAGTAGGCAGATCGTAGGTCTACTGTAGACATAAAGTTTGACTGCTTTTCCGAGTGTAGCAGGTCATCCATTCTGGGCAGGGGGTACACGTCTGGTGCCGTTATCGCATTGAGAAGGCGAAAATCAATGCAGATGCGCTTGTTTCCGTCTTTTTTGGGCACCATAACCACAGGTGCGGCCCACGGTGAATCTGCTTCTTCTATAATCCCTTGGGTTAACATACTGTTAATCTCGGCGCGGAGTTCTGCTTGGCGGGCTGGCGAGAGCCTGTAAGGGGCTACTGAAATCGGCGGGTGTTGTCCGGTCTCGATTCGGTGCTCAATTTTTGTCGTAGATGACAGGGTGGCTGAGAAGACAGCGGCGTTGTCGCACAGCAGGCGGTCCAGCTGGTCCCTCTGGGTAGGTATAAGGTGGGTGGCTTCATCTGGTCGGAGGCTTAGTATTTCGGCGTCCAAGGCACAGAGCTCCACTTCATTTCTGGGTTTTCTTGGGGAGTCATCGAAGAGCCGATAGGAGCGTATCATTACCTCCCTTAGGGCGTCTTCCTCCATCGCGTCCTCGGGAAACAGCTCATTCAGGGCTATCATCTTAGCCCAAATGTTAGTGCGAGGCGGTGTCTGTGAGAGAGGGCTCATGAACGGTGGCACGTAGATCTCACATTCATTGTCCTGTACTGGTGGGGCGGGCAGACGAACCTTAGGCGGTGTCTGTGGGAGAGGACTCATGAACGGCGGCACGTAGATCTCGCATTCATTGTCCTGTACTGGTGGGGCGGGTAGGCAAACCTTAGGGAGTTTGTGTGCTCTCACTTCTCCTATCTCGCCAGTCTTTTGACGTTGTCGAATACCTCGGTTTGGTGGTATGGCGTCATTTTCCATATGCAGCATATACCGTACTTCGGGGCTGTCCGTGAATGCCCATGCGCGCTGGGGAATGTTTATATCGATCCCCGCGGCTTCGATAAAATCGACGCCTAGGAGTGTTCGATTCTCGTGTCCTCCTGGGAGCACGATGAAGCTGGTGGGTATCTGTCGGCCTCTTAGTGTCAAGGTGGCGGCTATTGTCTCGACCTCCTGACGTTTAGGGACACCATCTGCCAATACGATGTCCATGATGGTTCGCTGGGTTTTGAAATTTTGAGCGATTAGCCGCCGGTGTAGCTCAGCTGACGCTACGCTCAATTTTGCTCCGGTGTCTACGTGAGCAGTGCCCAGGAAGTTTCCAATCCCGATGTGTAGTATAGGTCTCGCTCGGGGAAGGCCTATTTCATGTATCGAGCAAAAATCGGCTCGTAGGTGAGGGGTGTCTATTCTACCTTGGCTGCATTGCGGGCACTTGCTTCTTACCACGCCTGGTTTACCGCAACCGTAGCATGCGAACTTCGTATTACTGGGTGTCTCCAGCTTCTTGACTGGAGGAGTGTACTTTACGTGCGCTCCTGTATCGTACCGGCAACGGCACTCCTCGGAACGGTGCCCAAATCTGCGGCAGTTAGTGCAGCGTAGGCGGCCGTCTGTTCGGTTTTCCATCGCGCGTAGTGGGACGGTCTTCGTGCTCTCGTACAGGCTTTCTTCCGCTGGACGGGCTTTTTGTAGTAGTTCGGCGAAGGTATTGATCGCTTCGCGCGGCACTCTGTCTCGTATCCGGATATTCAGTTGTCCGAATATTAGGTCTATCTGGACCTTCTCTGGATGGCTGGGCGGTGGTAGCTCCGCGAGTAACATCCGCTGCTTAATGTATCAATTCACTAATTAACTGAGCAAGGGATCGGAGGGAACCTTGCCGTTAGGCTTTGGGAACAACAAAAGCTGACTGTGGTTCTGCTTAGAGGGTCGTACCATAGGACGAAGCGCAACTAAGGCAGCAGTCGGGGGCTGGTTGGTGCTTTACTTATGGTAGTAGAATACTCCTTAGAGGGTCGTGCCAGAGGACGAAGCGCAACTAAGAGAGCGTACTAGCCAAGAGCGAGCTGCAGACGAACTGACTGATTTAGGGCGCGCAGCCTGTTATATAGCCCATTCCTTGTTGCGGGGTGTGGTTTATGTAGCGGCTCGAGGGTGGGAGATGCGCAGAAGGCGTCGGCGCATCCTGGTTTGCTTAGGGGTGGGTGAGCAGGATGGAAAGAGATGGTGTAGTGGCAAGCGTAGAAACGGTGCGCTACAATGTTAAATAAGTTAGTTAAAGGATAAGCAAGATTTTTGGCATATTTTGAGATAAAATATGGCGAGATACCATCACTGCCCGCACCCTTAGTAACATCCAATTTATTCAAGTATTTATTGACCAATGAGTTGTTTATTTATACGTTCCCAATCGGGTTATCATTATTAACGCAGGTAGAATTATCTATGTGGCGACACATCATTATAAACTTCGCCACCAAAAGAGGAATCGAGAAACATCTCCTAATATCCGCGCGCATCGGCAAACCTACTTGCCTAGGTACCTTCGTACCTATACTGGCCGCGATGTACTTTCTCGCCTCCCGTGCCAGCCCGACGATAATAATATCGCCCCGCCTAGAAAGGTCTCGAGACAGCACCGTACAATATCTGTACGGCGCCGAATATTCTCGTCAACTGGCGAAGTGGCTCGTATTACCTACCGCGAGGTAGTTACTCTACCGCGGCTATATAAGCAGCCGATCGCTCGCCCGCTGCAGTTCAGTCCAGTTCAGTCTCACACTTACAGTCGGCCAACATCTCAGCATGTAACAGATCTCCGTACCAGTGCTCCTGCAGTGCTCTACACATCCAGGGCAGCTTCCTCGAGGTCCATCACCACGTCTCAGCTACAAGGCCCATCGTGTCTTCAGCTCCTGAGATCAGCTCCATCCCGCGACTTATAAGGTTTGACGCACCTTCAGTCCGGGGATCAGCTCACCACTTCATGGCACCCCGAAGCCCACCGTGCTTCGCTGCCATGGAACGCGCTCCGCCTCGCCAGGACTACCTGCTGGTGGCTCAGCTCACCGAGCCACACACCGTTTACCTCCGCGACTTAAAGCGTCGAGCAACGGCCTGGAATATAGGTCATCTCCACCGCCATGGTGTCGAGCAACTCGCTGACCTTCACCGCACCATCTCCATCTCCACCGCACGCCTGCAGCATCATCTACGGCACTCCGCATTACATCATGTTACCGACCACCGACCATCTGCTACGTAGCCCAATAAACGACTGACTCACCACTTCGACATGACGCCTTTCATTTCTGTCTCCCGCTCCCTCATCTATATTACTGGGATCATCCGTGCCCTCATCGCTTACGTAAGTAGATTGGAAGTGTTTACAGAACAGTTGACACACTTGATGAGCACCGGTGCCTGACTCCTCTTTTAGGTTCATGATTTGTGGTATGCCATTTGTCCTATTTTTGTTTTTAGCGTAATTCCAGAGACTTTTATTGTTAGATAGAATACTAGACTCAACTGAATTTATATATTGGGTGTAACAATGTTTCTGTAAATGTTTTTGTTGTATGCGTTTGATAGAAAACTCTATGTAATCTACTGGATTATTATTTGATTTCCATTTTTTGTGTAGTATTTGTTTCTGTTTTATGATTTTGATTAGGGGAGGTGAGTACCAGTTGGGAAATTTTTTCTTTTTGATGAAACGTTTAGGGACAAACTGATTAATGGTGTTATTTAAGATGTCATAAAAAGTATAAATTGCTTCGTCAACGTCAGCATTATCATGAGTAAAAGACCAGTCTGTTTTAGACAGGTGTTGGTTAATTAAATCATAATCAGCTTTATCATACCGATAAATTTCTTTTGGTGGAGCATTGATTGTTGGAAGTGTTTCTAATTGTAGTATGATTTTGAGCGATGGATGGTGTGAATCCTCTTTGACAAGAGGGTTGTATGCTTGAGATACAAGGCATTCCACACTACAGATAACTAAATCTAGTATACGTTTATTGGCATTTTTAATGGAATTGTATTGATTCAATTCAGAGTAATGGATTGTGTCAGCTAGTAACGAAGTAATTGAATTTAAATTTTCAGGTGTTAAGTGTGAATTTTTATCTTGTGGTTTCCATGTTATGGTGGGCATATTGAAGTCTCCAATTACGAGTATAATATCATCTGAGTTTTGATCTTTTTTTTTTTATTTATTTTTTTTAATTTATTTTTTTTTTATTAGCAAAATTTTTTGATACATGGGAATAAGTACAAACATAATAACATAAAATATAAGAGAGTAACAAAAAAGATCCCACAAAGGCGAAGCCTGTGCGTGGGTATTATATTATGTGGATATTAAACAGTGGTGGTTAAAATAGAATTTAAAAATATATATACATAGTGTCTTTAGAGATCAACATGATCGATTTTACAGGAGATTATTGTGAGATTTCTTAAAATTAAAGATATGTACATATAATAACGTATGTATACACCCAATAAGTACATACACACGTTCATAAATATGTGTACATATAATACACATATATTTACTTTTATTAATCTAAAATACAGAAAGACATGGAATATTTTAGGAATTTAGAAAACATATAATACAATTTAAAGAAAAAAATTTCTCACTTCCAAATTATTTTTTACCCAGCTTTTAATATTTTTCTTATACACGTTCAGATTTTGACAAGTATTGATTGAATTGGGTAGGGAATTGAATAGTTTTGGGGCAATACAGTTAATGTGCCTTTGGGCCAATCTGGTTTTGCAGTGAGGCACTGTGTACACGCACGTGGTATGTCTCTGGCTAGAACGATTTGTTGTTGTAGTAAAATTGTTAGGATGAGAAAATATAAATTTAAGGTTAAAAGGATATTAAAAAGGTTATTATTCTGTTGGTGTTTTTAAAAGTGTTGAAAGACATCTTTCAAAAAATAAGGTAAGTGGATTGGATAGTTAATTTTTTGTAATAAACTATAATTCATTTGGGAGGCGGGAATGGGTACCGCCGCCCCGGGAACCTTTATTGGATAACCAACACCTCTGCCATATGTCACCCCAAGTGGTTCGCTATGTTTGGTGATTTAGCAGGGGTGCCCGGGTTCATGGGGTGAGGTTTGTCTAGGTCTTGCAGGCGGATGACCAGGACACACTGAACCCCAGATTCCTACCCACCCCTTAAACCCTTTTCTTTCCCAGAACCTTCCTCTCCTTTCTTTCCTTAAGAAAAAACATCCACACAGCATCCCCAAAGATGTCATAGGCCCTGTGGGAAATTATTTTCCTCAGGGCCTCCTGTGTGGAGCTCATGTAAAAAAAAAATTGATAAACGCAAAACCCGATTACAAATAAAGCAGAATCGATCGATAACTGACTGAAAAAGACGATCAATCATCTGAATGTTTTTCTGTATTTCGTTGTTGTGTGTACATAAATAAATAATTAGGAAAATAAATGGTAAATAAAAAGTCATTTTGAGGATTACGGGTTCGAGCGGAGCCGAACCTCGGAGCCCGCAAAAGAACTCGAACGCGCGACCTGCTCCCTACTCGCGAGTGGCTCGGACCGAGGCGCACGGGATTCATCGGAGCCGGCGAACCCGGGACTCGAGTGCGAGTGGCTCCGACCGCCGAGTTCCGGGTTTGAGTGCGAGTACTGGACCGGGTTATCTGGGAGTAGTCGATTTGAAAAAGGAGTAGGAGTAGCAGCTTACCGCGAAGAACCCAAGTTTAAGAGCCCTCTTCAGCTGAACCTACACATCGCTAACCCATGCTAGCTACGCCAGTGCTTTTACCGCGTGTGAATTGCACACTCTGTTTTTATTTTTGGATTTGTAAATCAATAATTAAAATATTTTATAGGTGGTCGGTTAGTAGTTGAGAGGACAAATGCGTCGGGTTATCATTCAGACATCATGGGTTCAACCCTCTGCTAAAAAAGTACTCCATCATTATACAAGCAACATTTCTGCTAACAATCGAGTAGGAGTTGGGGACGTCTGAAGAAGACATGGCACGATCAAGTGAATCAGATACTTGAGACGGGCCATGTCAAGAGTCAGAATAATGGAAGAGTATGTATGAGACAATGTACGAATGTGAATGAAGCAAAGAGTTTGGCGAAGACCGAGTTGTCTGGCGGTCCGTCCTCTCTGCCTACCCCTGCGGGGAAACGGCATGTTGGTTAGTTAGTTAGAGTTTTTCGTATTTTATTAGGTTATTCTTGATTCGGTTTTTTTTTTTTCAAAGTGAGATGGAAGGCGTTTTGGTTTTCATTCTTATTTTTTCCTATGGTTGGGGGTCAGAGAGGGACATCTAGGTTGGCGAGCCAATTTAGGGCCTCAGGCGTTGCCCTGTGGACCTCACCAATCCCGCCAGGGAATGATTGGAGCGGGCATTCGTTGGCACATGTTTGGTGGGCTGCACCACGCCGCATTCACACAACGCCGGCCCCATCTATACATCATATGGGCACAACGGCTATGGGAGCACCTTATCCTATTGATGGCGGACCAGAGTTTGCGAGGCAATGAGAATCCAGGCTGTCTCTCAGTGGGGTCTTGTACGAGATGGGCATTTTCACTTTGGCCGATTGCCACTCCAGCTTCAATAATTTATCTTCTGGGGTGAGAGGAGTCTTTCTCCTTCTGTCCAGAACGGTTATCGGGACTTCAAGCGGCATGCCGGGTGATAGACGTCGTCATCGTGCAAGGGTACTTCGCTTTTTTGCAACGCCTTCTTGTATTCCCTCAGTGTTGTAATCTATCGCCTGTTTTTCGATTGAACAACGGTTTTCATTTAAAAATGCAATAGCTACCGGAGGCGTCTACTAATATCTACAGGAATTCCAAAAACTGAAAAAATCGTCCTAATATCTAAGAGAACCAAAGTGTTGACGAATATCTACAGCTCAAACTGTTGACTAATATCTATGAGAACCAAAGTGTTGACGAATATCTACAGCTCAAACTGCTGACTAATATCTATGAGAACCAAAGTGTTGACGAATATCTACAGCACTGGTAGAGGTTGGATTTGCAATTATGTATAGCATATCGAAATAACGTAATATTGCGTATGCAGTTTAAAAAACTTAATTTATGTAAGTATGTATGTAAAAATCCCGAATATCGGGGACACATTTAGCTGATTTGTCCAACCTACGCTCTGTAGATATTAGTCAACACTGGGACCGTCATAGATATTCGTCCGACCTTAGCTCTGTAGATATTAGTCAACGCTCTGAAGTTTGTAGATATTAGTTCAACATATGAGCTGTAGATATTCGTCCGACATACAGGCTGTAGATATTAGTATCTGGAGTCTAATGTTCAACAAGCATCCAGTAGTGGGAAAGTGGTTTTAAAAACAAAATAAGGTATTTAGAATTATGAAAAACGACAAAGGAAAAAATGATTGCTAGTAATAAGGGAACGTACCCATACTACGTGACACGTTTAGGGGGGGGGTCTTCAAAATGTCACGATTGGTACAAATGAGCGGCGGCGGGCTTAGGTTTTTGGTCACAGGGGGGGGGGGGGGGGGTGGTTATAAATTGCAAAAGTTGGTCACGTAGTATGGGTACGTTCCCTAATGTAAATATCGTAATAATGTCAAAACTAAAAGATCACACGGATGGCATTTCTAAGGTGTCACTTTCACTATAAAATACAATCATATTTTAATGAAAACGAGTACTTAAATGGAATGAAAACAATAATGTTGTGGTCAAAACGGTTTCTTTCATATTTATTTCATAATTATTTGATAGTCACTTTAATATTGTATAAGAAAGATTCGCTTTATTGTAATCGCTTATAAATCATTGTTTTTTCATTAAGTTATTTTTTACACATATTTAAAAAAAATCTTAAGGATATATATTTTTTAATTTTATCTATTGTTGGAAATGGTATGAATTAATGATAACATTTTGTTTGATCTCTCAACACTTTGTTGTTAATTCATATATTTTTATCACTTAAAATTTTCTCTGTTTATCATCTTAATTTTAAATTTCATTATTTTGCTTTTACTTTTACTTAACTGTTTGATGACCGATATTTGCGTGTGTTATTTTTACAAAATTGTGAAATCATTAACCCCGATACAGGCGAACGCTAGTGGGGTTAATAATTACATGCTAAAAATATATGTATTTGAATTGTGAAGAAGCAATAAATAAATAAATAAAATATGCCTAGTACAATAATTTACTTTTGAAAGAGCACACCCGAAAGGTGTGAAAGATAATCCTAAACATGTTGTAATAGTGATTTCTATTAACACCTACGAAAAAGATTCCTATTGGAAAAATACCCAGGAAATTTTCTAAGGTGTGAACGCGTCTTTGGCAAGCGGGACCTTGAAAAAGTACATCACCACAATAAATTGCAAGAAACCGTAACCAAAAAACCTTCACGAAATTTGTGCCCGTATAAACTCGCATTTAAAAAGTTACGTAAATTGGAATTCGAAAATTGAAATTTTATTCACTAACATTATTTTCTCTTCACAACACGAAAACCCTTTTCTTCGTAGCAGCGACTGGGTTTAAATCAAAACTAATTATTTCTTGTGAATTCGTATGATTTGTATATAGGTACTTAAATGCTTACCTAGGTTCTAGGTTGTGACTTGAAACTCGATGAAACGAAAAAGAAAAACTAAAAAAGACCAAACCTACATCTATAGGATTTAGCCTCCGAGGGAATGAGATCGGTCTCCTCTTTGAGCGGTAATTCGTTGCCTCTCCACGCTTGTCTTCTTTAATTTTCTGAAGGTTTCACTTCTACCGCGTGATTTATTTATTATTTATTTCAAATAAGGAATTATACAATTTATACAAAGAAATGTCACCATCTCAGTGGCACTGCAGTGCAGTGGCCTGAATAGTTAGGTAGGTAGGTACTAATTCGTAATTGAAAAGCAAAAACTACATATCTTTTGTAAAAGGTTCATTGTATAGGTACTCACTGTAAAATAATATTAAACTATTATATGTATTATTTTTTAAATATCCGCCTAATTCACCTATTTATTTCTTAGAAAGGCAAGAGACATAATTAGAGATACAACTGAAACATAACATAATTAGCACAACATAATTTTAGCAATTTTTTTAGCGTATTCTAACATATTTTAAACAACATTTTTTCTGAATCGGTACAGGTTTATCGACGAAAATATATACTTCAGCAACTCTTATTAGAGAGTCGGCAAATTTGGGTCAGAGGGCTAAAATAGAAAGTATTTTTTTAATGTATTCAGGTGAAACATATTATGGTATATTAAACAATGGGAATCGGGAACATTTATTTCAATATTGCTAAGACATAATGTAGTATCAAGATGGCCGTGAATTATTTTATGTAAATATATTAGATTAGTCAATTATTTTTAAGTGTATTAATTTTCAAATATTCAAGTCGCACGTGGTATGATCTAAGATGTTCATGTAATCCAGTCTCAACATTTTTTCTAATGGTGTCATTACTTTCTTTGGTTGATCTGTGGCGACACATCGAGAAACATCTTCTAATATTCGCGCGGCGCGGGTACTTGCCTAGGTACCTACATATTATGCCGGTCGCGATGTACTTTCTCGCCTGCCGTGCCGGCTGGACGATAATAATATCGCCTCCGCCTAGAAAGGTCTGGAGTTTATAAGCCGCCTGAATATTCGGCACCGGGTATGATCGAGTACCTTCCAGTGTGCACATTGCCGGCGAATGGAACATTACTCCCACCGGTCGCGCTGGTATATAAAGCGACTAAACTCGGCGCTAGTTCAGTCTCACATTAATCGTCGGTCAACATCTCAACATGTAATAAGTGCTCCTGCATGGTATCGCTATGCTCCAGGGCAGCTTCCTCGAGGTCCATCACCACGTCTCAGCTCTAAGGCCCACCGTGTCTTCAGCTCCAGAGATCAGCCCCATCCCGCGACTTACAAGGCTTGCGTCACCTTCAGACCAAGGGATCAGCTCACTACTTCATGGCACCCCGAAGCCTCACCGTGCTTCGCTGCCATGGAAACACGCTCCGCCTCGCCAGGACTACCTGCTGGTGGCTACCAGCCTGTAGGGATCTTCCGACAATGTTAAGGTCATCTGCGTAGCCAACTATTTGATTGCTTCTGTAGCAGATGTTTGAGTCGGTACTGATCATTGTCTTCCTCACGACGTGCTCCAGTACAATATTGAAAAGGGTGGGTGCTAAGCCATCACCTTGTTTCAGCCCCTGGGAGACGTTAAAATCCTCCGTTGTTTCACCTCCTATCCTTACTCGACACCGTGATCCGACCATTGTTGCTTTTACAAGCTTGACTATTTTGGGCGGTATTCCAAAATTGAGGAGTATTTCATATATTTTCTCCCTATCTATACTGTCATACGCCTGTTTGAAGTCAACAAATAGTTGGTATATATCTATATCGAATTCCCAGCATTTTGTCAGGATTTGTCGAGTAGTGAAGAGTTGATCAGTGGTGGATCTCCCCCTCCTGAACCCTGCCTGATATTCTCCTAGTAAGTTTTCTGAGTAATATTCTAGTCTTTCTTTCAAAATCATTGTGAAAATTTTATACGCTGTACAAAGTAAAGATATTCCTCTGTGATTTTCACACTTCAATTTGTCTCCCTTTTTATGTATGGGGCATATTATGCTAGTTTTCCATTCTTCTGGTACTCTTTCGGCCGCGGCGGTCCATATTTTCACAATGAGATTGTGTAGCAGGTTCTTCAGTTGTTCGTTTCCTCACCGAGCCACACACCGTTCATCTCCGCGATTCAAAGCGTCGAGCAACGGCCTGGAAGATAGGTCATCTCCACCGCCATGGTGTCGAGCAACTCGCTGACCTTCACCACACCATCTCCACCTCCGTACGCCTGCAGCATCATCTACGGCACTCCGCATTACCGCTAGTTACCGCTCACCGACCATCTGCTACGTAAAACGACTGGCTCATACTTCGACCCGACGCCTTTTATTTCTCGTTCCGTCTCCCGCTCCCTCAGATCTATAATACAATGTCATTAAAGTTGTCACCTATATTTCACGCCTGATTAATGAATTACTCAACATTGAAGGTGTTTTAAAAAATATCTCCCCGTAATTTTTAAGTTTTATTACAGGACTGCTGATAATTTTTTATTTTCCAGAAATTTTACTACATCTGCTGAAAGGATTTTATGTTTTTTTTTCAGACGGAGGTAATTCTATCAAAAACTTCAAACTCGCAAAAGTGCGCTTATAGCGATAAATACCATCGAAATCTGGTTGCTTTTGAAAAAATTAGTTTACTCTTGAATTCTTTTTGACGGCAGTTTATGTCGTCAAGCAGGCTTTTTATTTGAAATTTAATAAAAAGTCAATCTGAATCACCAGAGATTTCGTCTACGCAATGAGACGTAGCTTATCCGAGAAATGCGGTTCTCATCGGGTTTGATAGCTCTTTCAAATGAATCCAATCAGCCTGGACCAAGTCATACCCGCGGAAGACCCCTAAAGCCATCTGAGGAAGCTTCAACAGCTCAACGATCGCAGCTCAGAGATCACAGGAGTAGAAAATGAGTTAATAATTAAGTTTTCCATCATATTGCAAGCGGCTGCCACACCTTGTATATAAATTAAAAATGCTGTTAAATGAGACGAGACAAACGAACATTAGTCTATATGGGTGGTAATACATGCCTGGTTTACGCAAGGTGCGTTCACAGGTCTGAAATAATCGATAAATTTTCCTTGAGAATCGCATGTTTATTTAAAGACGAGCCAGAATCGAGGCATGAGGAAGTTAAAATTGTAATAAAAAACAATGAACCAAAATCCACTAACTCAAAGTCTATAGTACAAGCTCTAACACAGATCTCATAAGAATGTTATCTACTGTTGACATGGAAACTGTCACCAAATGGAAAGGTTCAGAAGTAAATCAAACAAGAAGAGGAATCTTCCGATACATCCAGTCTAAATCTAGAACTAGGCTTATAATTTAGTACGATGAAGAATCTTTAAATAAGATTAGTAAAATGATGTAAAGACGAAAATATTTTGTCTTGAAATGACTTTCTGTTGAGTTAGATTAATATTGAGTACTTTGAAAATAATGCTGACTAATGATATTGTCGTGTAAACTGCTGCTACGCACAAATGTCACTTATTTGTTAAAAAGGTAATATAATTATTATCTATAATATAGTATTTATTAACAATTATTGCAATATTTCAACTATTACAAAATTATATTATTTGCGAAATTTGCTTTTATTGGATGTTTAGGATAAACTTTTTTTAATAAACGTGAACTAACAACGAGTCTAATAACTTAGATTTAAGAAATTGTAAAAAAGTTTAAATTTGAATTTCAATTTTGTCCTCTGCCCCATAATACACTGTGCGGCAGTCAGAGGTTGTTTATGGTATCAAAGGGTCTAACGACGGTTAATGCGCCATTTGACAACCGCGACTCAACAACAAAAAAATCGAATACATGGTCGTTCACCCACGTTTTCCCCAAGCACACGTACTGAATCCCGGCTGATCGTCGTGTTGTTCAGCATTCACAAGAGTCCCAACAGCTCCCAACTATCTGGAACCAGTGATACTATGGCATCCCCAATTTGGGTATGTTGTTGTGGGGAGGGAAAGGAAACGGGGAAGACGGGGTGGGGAAGTACCTAGCTATTCATATCTAGTAACCAAACACAGCTTAAGCCATTTCAAGCAAAATTTTAATTCTGAATAGTGAGCTTACACCAGAACGACACTGAAAGTATCTACCACTTTGAAACGTGCCAAAATATACAATACTTTATTTCAAACAAATAAATTGTGAAATAGCACAAATTAATTAATAGAAATTTACTAGCACACGCCAGGATTCGAACGCAACCCGCAACCTCAGGATTGGTAGAGCCTGGACCCTCCGTGGTCCTTTTGTAAGCTTCTCAACTCGCAATCCGAAGATTGGGGTTAAAATCTCGGCGTGGGCAAATAAATTTTATCGTATTGATTTTTGATAATAATATTCATAATAGTAATAACAAGACATTCACTTTTCAATGGATTTTTACAAATTTATACATTTTGTTTATTTTTATAACATTGATTCTATTGAAAAATGGGTCACTGCTCAGCTATTCATCCAGGATTTCTCCCAGAATGCAGCTGGGTTTCAGTAGTGCCTCTAATACAATATACATAACATAATATACCCGAAGGATTTGAACCAGCGATTCCTGAGTGTATTTGGGGTTAAAGTAGATGTCATTTTGCTGTCCGATGATATTTTTGAATTGAAAACTTCTTTAGCACCATTGTGATTTGAAACTCGATGAAACGAAAAAGCGACACTAAAAAGAAACAAAAACATAAATTGATAGAATTTAGCCTGCGGGATAATGAGATAGGATAATCGGTCTCCTTTTAGTGCGGTGCTGCGTAGCCTCCCCACTCTTGTTTACTTTAGTTTTCTGAAAGTTTCACTTCTACCGCGTGTGAACAAAAAAATATATTTTTAAATCACACGTCGCTGCTGATCAGATCCCTATACATTCGCGATGTGTGATAGAAACATATTTTATATATTTTTAATGGGAAAAGAAGTGTCATCGGACAGCAAAATTAAATTATCAGTTTTCACTCCAAATATGATCAGGAATCCCTGGTAAAAATCCTTCGGGTATGTTACATTATATTCTGTATATAATAAATAATTAAAATTAAAATAAAATGATTTCAGTATTAAATTTGTGTTACTTCACAATTAATCACTTAAATAATAATATGTATAAGGTGTGTTTCCGACATGTTCCATAGTGGAAGACACTCTCAGTATCGCCCTAATGTAAGACCACCATTCAGAATTGAAACGTTGCTTTAAATGAATAGCCAGGTACTTCCCCCACCTTCATCTTTCCCATCTCCTCCCCCTCCCCACTATCTCCAACCTCACAACATACTCCAATTGAAGAATCCATAGTCTCACTGTCTTCAGGCCGGAGTAGTTGGGACGACTCCAGATACTAATATCTACAGCCTGTATGTCGGACGAATATCTACAGCTCATATGTTGGACTAATATCTACGAACTTTAGAGTGTTGACTAATATCTACAGAGCTAAGGTCAGACGAATATCTATGACGGTCCCTGTGTTGACTAATACATACAGAGCGTAGGTTGAACTAATATCTACAGAGCGTAGGTTAAACTAATATCTACAGAGGGCAGCTGAGCAAGAGGTTGTACGGAAAAGCATAAATTACTTCGTTTACGTAATTACTAATTACGTAAAAGCTTAAACGTTTAAAGTAGTACATGAAGTTTTTGCATAATATTACGTATTTTGCTGTTTACGAGGACAATAATTTATTGAACAAACATGGCGGTCATAATACAAAGATATTTATTTATTTAGAAATACACGGCACCACAACCTAACCTAACCTAACTGACATAGAAATGGTCATGGTAACAGACTAAATAATTTAGAAGCACTCGAAATAAAGAAAGCTGTTAAAACAAAAACCCAAATCCTTAATATTCAGCTAAATGTGTCCAATAGTCCGATATTAGGGATTTTTACATACACACATACATAAATTAAGTTTTTTAAACTGCATACGCAATATTACGTTATTCCAATATGATATACATAATTGCAAATCCAACCTCTGCCAGTGCTGTAGATATTCGTCAACAATTTGGTTCTCATAGATTTAGTCAGCAGTTTGAGCTGTAGATATTCGTACGCACTTTGGTTCTTATAGATATTAGTCAGCAGTTTGAGCTGTAGATGTTCGTACGCACTTTGGTTCTCATATATACCATATCAGGTGCACCCATTGCGCCATTAACCAATTTGTATAAAAGTACGAAGCCTCTCACGGTTTTTCTGCAAGACAAGTTATTTAAATCAAGTAATTGAATTCAGTTAAAATAATTATTTTTTTCAATCATAGGTTTAAAATTAATGAACCTTAAAAATTTGCATTGATCTTTCATTCTTTTAGGCGAGTGTTCTCTGGCGAATTAGAACATGGAAAAATCAGAAAAGTTTTTAAAAGCGAAAAATTAAAAGTTATGAAAAAAATAGCCTATAAACCTAATCTAACATAACCTAGTTAACCAAGATCACTTTTCATGTCTTTATATCAGTTTTCAAAAGTGTTCTGATTTGTCCGGTTATCGCTTTATAGTACGAGGACAAACTTGTGGAATTTCATTTTAAACTAGCTGGGTTACCCGGCTTCGCTCAGGACAACATTCGAGATTGTTCTGCAATGTTTCACATTGTTTCACATTGTTTCACATTGTTCCCGATTCCCTATTCCCGAACATTCCACAATTTTCCAGAAGGTTCCGGGATGTTCTGGAACATTGTGGAATGCTCTCAAATACTCTGCCTGGGGTGTCCGGCTTTGCTCAGGGAGTTGATGTGAGATTGAATAGACGTTCGAATCCACGACGGATCTTGCTTTATATACCCCAGATGGATAGCCACACACAAAAAAATACTTCAAATGTTCCGGATCATTCCACAACATTCAGGAATGTTCCACGACGATCTGGGATGTTCCGGTATGTTCCTGAACATTCCATCCTATTCCCGTGCATTACACAATATTCCAGAATGTTCTGGGGTGTTCTGGAATGTGGTGGAACGCTCAAGAATACTCTGGAATGTTTGGAACTCTTCCAAAAACTGTTCTAGAAATTTCAAGGGGGCGATACTTCCAAGCCTTTATATCTTTAAAAGCACGCCCTTCAGGTAAAAACGGAAACTTTCTTCATGGATGGGAAATAGAGGGCTACCATACAATATAACTCCCGTTATCGTACCGGGACTCGTCTTTGAGTTTTAGTGGCATGCACATTGTACATTTTTTTTAATAGTGTGTATTGAAGATTAAGATTATCTAAACTTCCAGAAACTTTCCAGAACCTTCTAGACTCACCGACACACTTATTTCTGAAAGCTTCTAGTACTTTCTCCTACCGTAACATCCTAGAGCATTAGGGAATCTTCCAGAACTATCTAGAACCTTCTAGACTTACCGACATACTTCCAAAACTTTCCAGAGCTTTATCGAGCCTTCTAGAACATTTCAGAATCTTCTCGGAGACTCACCGACATACTCAGCCACTCCTTCCAGAACTTTTTACGGCTTTATCGAACCTTATGAAACTTTCTGGAACCTTCTAGACTCACCGATATACTCCGCCACTCTTGCCAGAATTTTCTACAGCTGTAGCGACCCTTCTAAAACTTTCCGGAATCTTCTAGACCCACCGACATATTCCGCCCCTCCTTCCAGAACTTTCTACAGCTTTATCGAACCCTTTAGAACTTTTCGGAAACTTCAAGACTCACCGACATACTCCTCCACTCCTTCCACGACTTTTCAGAGTTTTATCGAATCTTCTAGAAATTGCCGGAAATTTTTAGAGTCTTCTTGAAATGTCTAGGGCAGCGATTCTTAACCTCGGGTCGCGACCCAAATTCGGGTCGCGAGAGGTATTGGGTTGGGTCGCGGAAATCGCAAAATTTTGGGCACAATTATCTGGGAAGCCTGTTCTGAGCAATGAAGCTGAAAAGACCTGCTATCTTTCCCAACTACTTACTTATGTGAAGCAGGATTTTCATGCCTTGCTGTTATGAAGAATAAGTACAGGAATAGGTTGAATCCTCAGCATGACATGCGGTGTGCACTTTTTATAAACATAACTCCACGTATACATGATCTTTGCTCAAAAATTCAACACCAGGGTAGTCACTAATTATTTTGCTGTAAATTATTTAACTATTTTAATGTTGAATTTATAATTTTACAACTACACCATATAAATTTTATAGGATGTAGTTGTAATTTTATTGTATAAAATTACATAATTTATCAGTTTAGTACCTGTCACTGGAAAATAAAATAAAAAAATTAGATTAGGGTCGCGTACATCAAATATATTCGTACTTTGGGTCGCCAGCCAAAAAGGTTAAGAACCACTGGTCTAGGGTCTTTTTAGAATTTTCATCCCTTATATTCTAGGGGGGATAGAGATATACCACACCATATAACTCCCTTGATAGTACCGGGACTCGTTTCTGAGATTTTGCGGTCCGCACGTTTTTTTGGACTTACTTTTATAATATACTAGCTGGGTTACCCGGCTTCGCTCAGGAAAACATTCAAGAGTGTTCTGGAATGTTTCACATTGATGCTCCCGATTCCCTATTCTCGAACATTCCACAATTTTCCAGAAGATTCCGGGATGTTCTGGAACGTTGCGGAATGCTCTCAAATCCCGACACACTCTTCCACTCCTTTCAGAACTTTGTACGGCCCTATCGAACCTTCTAGGACTTCCTACAGCTTTATGGAACCTTCTAGAATTTTCCGGAACCTTCAAGACACACCGACCGACACACTCCTCCACTCCTTTCAAAACTTTCTATAGCTTTATCGAACCTTCTTGAACTTTCCGGAACCTTCTAGACTCATTGACATACTCCTCCATTTTTTCCAGAACATTCCAGAGTTTTATCGAATTTTCTAGAAGTTTCCAGAATCTTCCAGACTCTTCTTGAAATTTCTAGAGTCTTCTTAGAACTTTCAGCCCTTATATCTTCAAAAGCAAGCCCTTTAGGTAAAAACGAATACCCTTATTCCCTAGGGGGGATAGAGATCTACCATACCATTTAACTCTCTTGATCGTACCGGCACTCGTTTCTGAGTTTTTGCGTTCCGCACGTTTTTTTGGACTTTCTTTTATAATATATATTGATTATATTGATATTGATTACTCTTACTAGGTAGTGAAGAGAACCTGAAGGAAGTGATGTAAAATCTTTAACAGTTGTTTTGTAGCCTTTTTTGTTACCTCATTGATGTTAGTTTTTCATCGGATAAGATAGTTTTTTGATAAGAGACATCTTTTGAAGTGGAATATTGTTGATAAATGAGACATTACACGATTTTATTTCTAGAGAAAGATAAATACTGACACTTTGACAGTTAATTGTAATTAAACCACTCTTGTAAGCGATCGAGATTAGATTGAAGAATATAATAATTTCTTGGGATTTCACAAGAATAGGAACAAGAAAATATTCGCATCTAATCAATTAATCCGTGACGTTGAAATATAGTTCATGTTAAGCCAACCGTTTGTGTTAGTTTAATTTTAGCTATTTTTCTCTTCCGATCCGCGTTTCCGAAATATTTCTAGGAAAATAAGTGTACCCTTTATGACTCGAATTTTAAGAAGATTTTTTTTCTGAAAAATTTAAAATAATTAAAATCTATTATTTAAGAAATTTACAAAAAAAAGTATTCTGAAAGATCTACTCAATGTAATTTTGAACAAAAACTTTCTTTCGCTTTCCTAAACAATAAACATTAAATTAACATTGTATTTTACAACATTTCAAATTTACTCAATCGAAAAAAAGCAATTACTTTAAGATTTGAAATTATACTATTATATGTATGTATACAATAATACTATCCTGAAGTAGATTAGGGAATAACCGAAACTGGTTGCCTATATATGGCTATAATGTATAAATGCTTACGAAGTGTTTAAAAATAAAGTAACTTTTTATTTAAGTTTTTTAATTCAGTTACTACTTTGTACGTTTGTACTTTAACTAATTTATTTGCACTTCTCCATGTTTTGTACCGGCGACATCTAAGTCTAAGAGCTCTCTCACCTAATGTAACAACCAGATGCTTTTAGCCTGCTGCAAAAAATAGCTTTCACAAAATTGCAGAACCTAACAATACAGGTATTACTTTTACGTTCACTTGTGGCTCGTTTTTAGAGCTTTACATAATTATAGGGTATAAATAAATTGATTTTGAAATCTGTTTGACCCACACTGTACACCCACACGAATGTGACGGGTATTTGACCTTACCAAAGTCGATTCGGTCATTGCAACCTCTGCAACTCACAAAGATGACAATAATATTATGGCTTGAATAAAAAATGTGCTCAGACAGGAGGTTTATATATGTAGATATACGGGGGACCCAAAAGTAACCGGAATTCTCTTCGGGAGGGCCCTCCACTTCCAGTACAAACTAACCCTTCTATGAGAGAGATCCATGCACATTATAAAATATAAAACCTGTCTTGACACAGGTATATCCTAGTGAGACAGGCATCGAAAAACCCTATGTAAATACTTTTTTTTATATAGATAAATACATAAAAAAAGATTAAAAAAAACATTAAAGGGGTTATTTCTTCTAACATAGAAGGGGTTAGCTAATAAAAATAATTTTTGGATGAATTCTATAGCGGTATTTTATTGAGAAAATCACCTCAAGGGTGCACTGCTAACAGACGTTGTTGTGAGATGCAGCACTTGGCTTTTTTATTTGTGATGATTTTTTAAAGTAATCATGATTTTACCGTGATTTTCTCGTGAGTTTTTTTGTGAGTGAGGAAAATATAGCATGAGCCGTTGTAAGGATAGCTTTACACTTGGAAGTAAAATTTACGGCTTACATAAGATTTCGATGAGTTACTCACAGGAGCGTTTTTATATGCATCTAACTTATGGTAAATAATGCTCACGGAAGTGTTCGGAAGTTTAACTTGAGTAAGTTCTCACGATTTACAAATATATATGAGATCAATTTTATTGAAACAACCGATTTCGATTAAATTACGTAATGTTTCAATCGGAAATATTGGGATTAGAAAGGGTTGGACTGATAATTAAATAGAAGGATGCTCATTTTCAGAAAGCTCTTTTCAACCTGAAAAATAAATTATGTCTCTTTGGTTTTTAGATACAGATTTTTTTTCCGTTTCCATTAGTTTTTGTGGGTAGTGCTTATTTGAGTTTAATCTAGTATTATTTTTATATTGTTTCGGGAGATAATGATCCACTTAACCTAATCAGATTTTAGTTAAAATAATAAAAATACCAGTATTTATAGCAAAAACTTTCTATGAAAACAATTTTATATTAATTTTTGACATCTCGCAACCGAGCATTTTGGTACCATTTCTTACGGTAAGCGCATCAGCTTATCAAACTGATTTGATTAGCCGTGAGAAGGCTGGAAGTTCGTTACGATTAGACCTGTCAAAAAACTGACATTAGAACAACTTCGGTAACTTGCTACAAATTACGGTAAGTAACTTTTGGTGTCGTTTACTTTGGTGATTTGACCATAAGTCGCTTACGTGAGCGACTTAAGGGAAAAAACTTACGAGTGCACTGACAGTCTTGTGATAACAAACTCCTTACATAGAAGCTGCTTTGAGTAAAATCCAAGCTTCCAATAGTTTTTTACTTTTTGAAGGAGTAGAAGTGTTGACTGACAATTGGCCGCGTTCTGGAGGTGTTTTGACCAGTCCAACTTAAAAAAACTGTGGTAAAATTTATCGGAGACCACCGTCACACCGGTGATTATGATGGAAATTGATTTTAGTATTGGGTAGGTCACGATTGGCATATCATGGAGTTCCTGTTAATGAATTTCATGCAAAGATTTGAGATTGTTGCTTAAACATTCCCGGAAGAAATGTTTCGAGTTGTGGCAAATAGGCGAGCTGTTCTTCCACTACTTTACGGCAGCTGTCCTCGAAGGTTCTATAGTTCTTGACCAAAAACAGCACAACACCTCCGTACTTCAAGTTCAATCAACCGATTCACTTGATAGGTATCGAACCGTGCGACAGATTTTACCCCTTAAAAAAGAGCGGTGATCCGGCTTGGTAGCTGCTTCAGTGCGATATTTGCTTCTGTATGAGACGGACGCTCCGCTGTCGAATCCCGCCGCCTGCGAGGTGTACTAATTTATTTCTCAACTAGGAGGAAGTCCGCCCCGTTGAAGTCGCAAGCTCCCAATTTTGTTCCCAGATATCAGTAAGTTTACCACATAAACATTTGAAAGTGCGTGCTTGTTGGGTTCCCAAAATACTGAAGAGCAAAATCGTGTGGAAAGCGCTCGGATCTCTTTGAACCTTTTTTCAAACTAAGTCGAGGCTTTTTTGGGTTGAAACATGGGTTCACGTGATTTGCATCTTTTTCTTCACCTGAAGCGACATTTGGACGGTAAACCTTTGGAGATCGACTAGGACGCGGAGGAAGAAGTGAGAGCATTTTTGGCAGTGGAGTACCTACTACGACAAGGAATCAAGGACCTAAAGCCACGGCTCATAAATTGCATCGATCGTAACGGGCACTGTATTACTGTATAAGCAGTGGGGACGTGTAACTAAAATGTCACATGATTTTTTTTAAACATAAACTTTTCCTGATTTTCCAAATTAGAAAGGCCTTGAATTCTTGGACAACTCTCGTATATTGCATCATACTTTAAAGGAGACCGAATGAACACATGAATGATTTTTCATAAATAAATTCCGGTTGCTTTTGGAGGGACCCTCGTTTTTACGTATTTACATTCGTGGTTTTTATGCAACATAATAATGTACTCCTCAATCCTATAGTCCGTTCCATCCAGCATTCCCAAATCCTATATGCTCTTGGTTATTTTTTATTGAGATATAATGTATAATCATGTTGAGTGTTTGTTGTGTCTGGGATTTGGAATGTGTATTCGTTTATTCATCATTCATTTGTATGTCAATTGTGAAAGAGGAAGAAAAATAAACTCACAAACGGTTCAGTACCTACAAGGTATCGCAAAAATTGTTACCCGATGTTCTTTGGCTGTAATTTTTTTATGAATAAAAAATTTTAGTTTTGTTTTTGGATTGTGTTTATTTGATGTCTTAATTTTTGTTCTAGTAAGTCAAGAAAAAGATATCGGCCAAGTGACCGCAGCCAGAATTGATGACCATACGGGACAAATTTGTGGCATTTTCCATCACTCTTTCTCTCTTTGAGGGTCTTTCTGGAGTGGTTAAATTGCCGCCATTTGGAAGAAATTTGGCATCTTCGGGTAGGGTGATGAACTTTTGCGCCACCTTGTACTTGGGATAAACGAAAAAACCCTGTAATAATTAGATAGAAAATTATCAACCTTAACAAAACAAAAGAAAAATATAAATAGAAATATTTTAGAAAAACTATTTAAAAAACGAAGGTACATCTTTAAGTAGAACAACATATTTTTTTAAAACTTTTATATCATAGTTGTTAATTATTATTAAGTATTGCAAATATTTTTGTTTTTATTAGAGTGGTTTTTCATGTTTCAATGTCATTATCATAAGGGGCGTCACACTATAAAAGATCATTTGGCTTGGCCTATTTCAGCATATCTCTCCATATATTTCCTTTGGGATTGGGAATGTACGGCGAGCGATATGCCGAAATACGCCAAAACAGATGATCTTTTATAGCTAAGTCTGTTGGCCCCATTAAGAGCAAGATTAAACTTCTGGTTTCTCCAAAAATAAAACTGATTTTCAGGAGCTGTGACGATTCAATCTGGATAGGGTTGGGGGTGGCTTTTTTCTATTAATCATGATGAATTTCTGAACGTAATCAGAAGGAGTTTCATCATTTTCATCAATACACCACTCACTAAATCAAATTCTCTAGTTCAGGGTTATAAGCAGAAATTGTTAGCTCATGGAGCCCAAATAGATTATATCTGATACACTGTAGGCCTGATGAGAAATTTTGCGTAATATGTAATTTAACTTTATTGTTGAGTGGTTTACTAAATTTTCATTGTTGTAATAGGCTCAAGTAATACTATTTTTTTTTAATGTCATGTATATTATCGAGGCTTCTGACTCACACAATGTTGTCATTTTTTGCCTCATCTGTTTTTAAATTATAATATTATCATTATAATCTCTAATGATATTTAAAAGGTACTTAGAGTCCTTTTACATTCATTTTGTATAAAAATTCACTTTCAAATATTTTCCAGTTTTACAAGCAATACTAGAGACTAACGAAGTGAGGATAATAAGAACACCTTTTCACTTATAGGTACTAATAATTCTACAACCTCTACTATAGGTGCTGCTGGTTTAGGGGTTGACATTTTGTCGTAACATTACATTTGGTGAACGATTTATACAAATGTTGGTTTATTTATGTTTTTATTCATTTTATTTCAACTAAACGCTCGGTTAAAGGGCATTATTGGTAAGTACGTAAATACCTTATTTGGATTATTTAAAAAAAAATCTTTCGCTAAGAAAAATACAGTAATAATTAAGAAATAGTGGTTAATCATTATAAGAAGAATCTCTGTCGGCGCGTGTCGTAAATATTTTTAATACTTAATGCTAGAAATGAACCATTCGATGGAAATAAAAACAAAACAAGCAGCAAATTGCTTCAGTATCGATGCTGCTAATGAGAGAGATACCGGTTATGTACATAATTACCCCATGAATTGTTTAATAATAATAATAATAAATACGTACGTATTATTTGTCCACCATCCACTTATATCGGCCTCCGGTTGACTGACATATTTAAGAAGGTGTCGATGCATACCTCCGTAACAAGTTATGTTTTCGCATGTCAGTTGGTTGCCGCCAGCCTACGCGACTTGTTCTCACTATGTACCTACTTGCAAAATAATAACGTGCATAATTCGTGATTAGCGCAGGCACTCGCCGTTACCGCCACTAAAGCGAAAACACGCCACAAGAATAGCGTTTTTATAATACAAGTGATTTTGTTTATGATTTGACCAGTAATAAACAAAGTATCTTTTACTCAGTGTATAAAGTTCTAGTATGGTTAAGTGATAAAGTGTGAATAGTTTATATACACCCTTTACAGGTACTATGAATTAAAATTATTATCCATCCACTTGTGTAAAAAGTGTACATACACACTATAAAGTTGATGCGGATTATAACAATAATAATCCATGACGAAATTTGCAAGAAGATTAAAAAACCACGGAGGAATTATTACTTCATTTTAATTTATTATATCTGCGTCAATCTTTTCGCTATTAATATACCAAACTTAATCATCATTGTCACTTTCAGTCCCTTTTTTCTAAATGGAACTTCTTTTTCTAATTGCTGCCACAAATGGATTCCAGGCTTCCTTGTCCTTCGCCACAGAAATTACCTCGGTCCTTTGCAGGCCCAGTTTCTTTCAACAATGTGTCAGCACCTTTTTGTTTTCTGAACTTTTAGTTTAATATTTTCGTTTTACATACATTATAAAAACAGTAAAACTCTTAAATATTGAAAGCAATCTTCACATTTTCATAGTATTTTATTTCTATAAATTAATTGCAGTGGTGTGTCGTAAATTTTCTTTCGATTTTCGTAATATAAAACTGAAAAATTGAAAAGATTATGGATTTTTATAGTTTCGCTGTGAAAATATGTGATAGTTTCTCATAATATTATGATAACACAAAATTATTTTTCAGATACTGTTGGTTGCAATCGTAAATACTCACATTGAAGACCAAACCATGGCGAAGGAAAGGCGAAATGTTTACACCGTTAACGGAGATCTCGGCAGGTAACTAGAAATAATGTAACGTTATGCATTCATGCACGTCTTGGATTGTCGCCAATTTTGCTGCATTTAAATTACGTTATTTATTTGTCTTTATGCGTCTTTTGGAATAGTGTCCCACCAATTGAACCTGAGGCTTGGATTTTGAAGAACGGGAAAATAAGACAGGTAAACTATTAAACCCTTTGAATGCGCATACCTATCACCTATGTCTATTATCATTACCAATCTTTGGAACTATCTATTCATGGCCATGTAAATAGTAAACTTCACTACATACGACATTAGTAAAGTATAAAGTAAAAAATACAAATTCACAAGTGACTCAAATATTATTTTTAATTATCGTGTATAGTTTCTATTTGTCAATACTGTTGTTTTCGGAGCTTGTCAGAACTTTTCAAAGTGCAGTTTTTTTGGATATTAGGAGTGCACATTGAAGTGGTTATTTATTTTCATCGGGTCTTATAATTACGGATTAGTAAAGGAATTGCGTTGTTGTTTGAAAAAAAATGATGTTCTACCTATTTTTAACTAGTTCCTAGTACTTGCTTGTGTGCACAGAATAATAATGGTTATTATCAAAATGGCAAAGAATTTTCCTCATACTTGCACTATTATTTGCATATTTGCATTTTCCTTATACTTACAATGCATAGGTAGGATAACTTCCCCCCAACTCTATAAAAAATAGATATAAAACTCTTTTTTCTTTATTCCTAGGAATATTGAAAACAATATTTATTTTACAGCTTCTCAATAAAAGAGTTGCGCACTATAATATTACAGAGGTAAACGGGACACAATAGTTTATAAAAATAAAAATAATATTGGAGAAAATCAGATATGGGTGGTTACGATTGATGTGAATAATCAATACGTAGACATATTTCGTGATTACACTGATTGAATATGCATTGAAACATAATATCTAATGTAGATCTACTATCACTAAGTAGGGTTAGTGATAGTAGATCTACATTACTACTTAGTTATGCATACTTTCAGATATTGCTTTGCACGTCATTCTTATCACAAATCCTTGTATCTTTTTGGCATTGGAGAAATTGTAAGATTGTGTTGGACCTGAATGGAAGAATGGAGTCTGAATCTTGAGGAAGTGATTAAATTATATTAAATTCGATAAACCAAAAGATCATCTGAAACTTGTGTACGAGACGTTACTTATTAACGTTAGAATACACTACAATGCATCAGGGGCGTTTCCAGCTTCCATACTAGGGAGAGAGGGCAGTTTAATTTTTTTATAGAGCTTACAGGGGAGGAACAAAAAGTAGTCAGAATAAACTAGAAATATTTACAAACAAGCTTTCGCGCACCCGGCGTTGATCGGGGTTAAGAACAGGGACTTAAGTCGAACAGTATTAATCCGTGAAGGGGTTAATAGAAGACAGGGTTATGCTAGCTAATTGTTATTTGAAGATAAATGAGCATTTAAAAATGATTTTTTTAAAATACCCTTTTTATCATTTTGAATTATGAATTACACTATTTACATACAAAAATACTTATTTGCAATATATATATATATATATATAAAATTTACAGTACCTATTTATTGTACAGAAATAAAATAATATAAATTGAACTGCCTCAGTAACAATATTTTATATTTGTATAAAGATAAATTGAAGATATCCAATGACTTGGTATAATTATTTCCCTCCATTCTGGGCAAAGAGGAATACATATGGTAATTAGTACCTATCATAATTTCTGCAATGAAATGAGAAATCAGAAAGCTTATCAATGCAAGCAATACCGGACTATCAACTACATAATATAAAACTACTATTAAATATTATTTTAGGCGAACATTTTTCTACTGCCTACCTACCTACCCCATTGGATTAGGTATGTCAAGGAATGGAATATGAATTTATTACATCCAACACACGGAAACAGCGCCGCAAGCGAAATTTTTTCCATGGTATTCCCAGTTTGGTATGTGGTGTGGGTCAAGGGAGTGGAATATGAATTACTACATTTTAAAAGACACGCAAAAAGTATCACAGGTGAAAATTTTCTAGTTCGAAGCGCAAAGCCAATAAATTCTTTCGATTTTTATTTTTCTGAAAATCACTATCCCAATAATTTTAAGACGAAAATCCTTCAGTATTTTCTTAAAGGGAAAGATGTTAGTATTGTTTTAATCGGAAATATTTAAAATTGCATCAGTTTAACCGGCAAGCAGCCGAGTGGACAAATGCGTCGGATTCCCACCCTGGCATCGAGAGTTCAAATCAGTGCTAAACCTTCCATCATTTATGTTTGCGGTAAACTCGGCCCTCGATGATCGGGGAGATGACTGCCGTCGGTTCTTCACTGCGAATTCTTTATGAAAAAGCTGAGGATCCGGCATCGGTGTTTACTCCATGTCTTACGGGGGCTTGACGTTAACAAAACTAGTGGACCTGATGGAGTAGCTGCCCTGGTATTGCAGAAGCTTGCTACAGAAGTGCCACCAATTTTGACGAAGCTCTTCAAATTGTCCCTGAAGTGTGGCTCTGTATCCTCTGGTTGAGAAAAAGCGGTCATTCATCCTATTCCCAAGAAAGGTGACCGCTCCAACCCGGCCAACTATCGCCCCACTGCGATCACATTAGTTTTATCCAAGGTGATGGAACGTACGATCAATAACAAACTGCTCACATACCTCGAGAAGAATAAAATTATCAATGACCGTCAATACGAATTCCGACGGAACCGCTCGTGTTGTGATCTTTTGTGATTTCTTGCATCCCTGTGCACTTGGATTGCCGATGTTTTAAGGGGAAGGACGATTTAGACGTAACGTTTCACCTCTTCCTCGCATTCGGTAAATGCTGGCGTCCCGTAGGGATCGGTTCTGTCTTTGACTTTTTTTGTTACACAACAATAAGCTATTGATTTTATTTCATTATGCGGATGACTGTCCAGTTCATCATAGTGTTTTGTTTGACAAACCCCCAAAGGGCTAACAAACTCCAACGGCTCGGAGGACTTTGAAGCAGAAAATCAACGGTTACATCGAGAGTGTTTTTTCTTGGGGTATGAATAACCTTGTAATTTAATGTTTCTAAGAACCAATCATGTATGATTACGTCTAAAAAGGACCGAATTGAATACCCAATCTCTTTCAACGGAACCAATCTTCCCAACAGGCCTTTCATTAATACGCTTGGTGTAACTCTAAATGACCAGTTCAGGTACGGGGGCTCCGTCGAAGCCAGAATCTAGTTAGCCTCTCAGGCGCACTGTATAGGGCAGATAATTTCATAGAACACAGTTGCTAAACCTATATAAATCGTAAGGGTGCCCCACGGTTGAATTTTTGAACCCCCACATTTTCCGCTAGCAAAAAATGTGGGGGTTCTAGGCGAAAGTCCGGCACTGACCTAGACGACGCGTTATATCTGTATCTGGCACCAAACTTGTCACATTTAAAAAAACCTTCACCCCACTCACCCTTCTGCCCCCCTGCCCACCCTGGTAACGCCCATGCAATGCATTCTTGACTTGAATGCAGAGTACTGGAATCAATGGGTATTTGATTTTTAGACAACAGCAAAAAAATATGTGACCTCTGGAAAAGGGTTGTAATTACCAACATTATTTTAGGATTAACTAAATAATCCCATAATCGAAAAAAGTTAGTAATTACTGTTAAACCTTCATAAAGGAAACGATGAAAAAATCGATGATTATAATTTTAAACCTGGAAGAACTGCAAGCAAAATTTAATGTAACGTCAATTGAAGCAATTGCGAATTTATTTAGTAGTATTCAAATAAACTCACTGGAGACATAGCCGGTGAGAGGCTTGAGTAACCCAGATATTTGCATGAGACAAGGTTATCTAGTGCAGAAAAACGAGTTTTAAACTCGACGGACTCATGTTTCAAAGGCACAAGACTTTGGTCGGTGGAACAAGATAATGTTCTACTCGGCTTAAATACTTGTAAAACCATTTTTGTTTTGTTTTTGCAGATGATGCATTATCAATCCGTTAGCCACGTTAGACGGTGACATTTCAATGCATTTTATTTATTTTACTTTTTCTATGATTGTACGCATGTAGTAGGTAATGGTATTAATATAAGTAGATACAAATCAAATAACCACATTGTATGTCGTGGGGTAATTACTACAACTAGGCAATTCTGAAAACAGCTTTGTTGTGAGGTTGAATTATATGATGGTAGTATGATAAATCGGTTTATATTTATAATGATAAGTATTGTTAATGATGTGCATGTTGGGAATACTTATATTTTGGAAATGAGAAAATGGCAAATAATTTTTTTATGTGTTTATTTACAAAAATGGAATGACTTACTATGTATTGTTAAATACAAACCAAACATGTAACGAAGGCAACTGAGGCAATTCTAAAAATTTTAGTGGTACAACTAGCTAAGACCAATTGCCTAATTGAAACATGGAAAAAAATACCTAGGTTACTATACAGTTATCTAATTATAGAAATAAAAGATACCGTTTTTTGGAGATACTACAAAAACATACTCAAATAACTTGATGATTCCACTGCATTACGACTTTTCTGTTTGTAGTATTCGTAGATGAGGAAATAGAGTTATGCTTTTGGTGTGTAAATCAAAATCGCTGATTACGGAGTTATCTATTTGTAGTAATTACCTACTATCCCACGAAATTATCTGAAATGATATTTCTTTGTTCAATGATTTATTTTTCAAAAGGTTTTAATTTGCCTAGGGGTTTTGGTAATTAAGAGGGCATTACCAGAGAAAACCAGAAATATGTCATTTTCAAATCAGATTTTAGACGTATTGACTCTTTTCCACAAAAAATTATAAATGGATTTCGAAAGATTGTTTTTTTTTTCATGCATTCGCATCTAATAAATTTTGAGAATTTTTTTAATTTTTAGTATAATAAGGTTATTCCATAGGTCGTTGGCAGATTTGTTAAATTTTCAAAAAAGATTTTGTATTATACCACACCCATTTCAAATAATATAATCATGCAGTAAAATAAATCAATACATTATCTAGCAAACGCATATTTTAGAATTTTAATTTTAGTTTCAATAAAATCATTAAAAAATATGTACGTACATGTGTTTCTTGACGAAAATTGGTCCATTTGTGTATTTATTTGCGCACTTACAAACTAATATATTTCAGATTTTTTTAACATTCTTATTAAATTTAGACATTATTGAAAAATGACAAATACTTATAATCAAAAAATAATTAAAAAAAGTACATTATTTTAATAGTTTTATCATCACGCCTTTCAGCATTTTTGGATGAAGGCATAAATTAAAGCTAATTTGGATTGAAATAAATTCGATATTGAGTTATAATTTAAGAAAGCTGGTACGGAGAATAATTAATCTTTCTCATTGTAACCGCCCTGCATGATCGTAAGAACGACTTTCAACGAAATGTGGATTTTCATTAACGGTCAAGGTGTTGAACACACATTTTTATATTGAAGGTACTACAAGAAAACATGACTTTATATTCACAAACAATGAAAACTTATATCATAATTGTCTTATTATATATACCTTAAACGAGTATGACATCTCAATGCTTTGTTGTTAATTATTTAGTAAGTCCTATGCATGGTGAACATATTGTTTGATCGTTACCGTGTTGACCAATACGACGCGACGCGTCGATACAAATTATGTACATAAGTAGATACTTGTACATAGCCTACTGTCCAATGTATATATTATGATATTTGGATGATTTGTATAGCGCCTTTTACGTAAGAAATCACCTCAAGAGCGCTGTAAGGGCCAGACTATTTATACATAAATCTATTATTTTACACGACTGCACCATCATCATTCTCCTATGAATTACATACATTTAAAATCGTCAATTTGAGATTTTAACACTTAGAAGTTTCGTACACTAGAAGCGTCTGCAAGGCTACATCAAATTTTGTAGGAAGGTAGTCGCATATTACATTCATAACAAATAAAAATTGAATTTATTTTCATGCAGAAAAATATTTTATTTTGTGTTTAGAGATTTTTAATCGTAAATTAATAAATAAAGAATAATTTAGAAATAGTTTAGTTTTCATTTAAATAAAGAATCCTCCAAAGTTCTCATTGATAATTCTTCGCTTGAGGGCTTCTGATATCTTTTTTTTTTGTCTTTAACTAGACGGCATTCAAAGTCTTTAGCAGGAATAATCTTCAGGCATGTTTTTGTAAATAGAAAATGAATTTTTATAAGTTAGTCGTTAAAAGTGATCAAACCAAACCCGAATGGTTAGACATTTATCAACACAAAACATAATCATACAATCTCTCCTAGTAATCAGTTGGGATTTTTCCTTTGTTTTCACCAATAAATATTGAAGATTCAATGAGATTAGCTTGATGAATTCATTTCCAGTCTAATTGTGACACAAAATGCACTGACCTAATCTAACATTTTCTTATTGTAATTCTGATTTTTTAGTGAAAAATTAAATAAAAAGAAGGTACTTAACATTTTATATTGCTTAGTAAGTGAGATCTGATTGTTACTACTGTAGCGGTATGGCAAAAATTGATATGTCAATCTTGCCTATTTTTTCAGTAGAGGATTTTGAAAGTTTGAAAGACCCTCTAAATTCTTGAAATTTTCTAAGTGAATTGTCAATAAAAAACTATAAAACAATTGTCAATATAAAACTATCGTTGCTCCACATTTGGACTACTGCTCTACAATGTTATATTTGGCCAATGAAGGAAGTTTGAACAAACTAGAAGTCATACAAAACAAAGCTATGAAATGTATACTAGGGAAAGGCAAATACGCAAGGATTAATCAAATGAGAGAGGAGCTAAATTGGATTCCAATAAAAAAGAGACTACTATTTAACGTGTTAATTTTTGTGCATAAAACTATGAAAAACCAAATGCCAAAATACTTTAAGGATGAAATTGTTTTTAATAGAGACATTCATAATTACGAAACAAGAAATATAAACAGAGTTCGATTGCCACAAATGAAGAAATTAAAATCACAGAACAGCCTAATGTACAGAGGACTAAAGATGTATGATGAAATGCCTGAAAGTATGAAGAATGAAGAAAGAATGAACGTATTTAAAAAGAAATGTTATGCTTACTGTAAAAATATTTAAATTTATCAAATGAAATGTTACATTGTGCTTATTAGTTTATATTCATGTAGTATAAACTAACTCAATAAATAATAAAATAAAATAAAAAAAAAATGTTTTTTTCAACTTACTAAATTACATGTGCAATGAAATTTATTAATATCGTTTAACCGGTATTAGCTAATTGTATAGTGAATACCTTTTTTTAATGATCGTCTTCAAAACAGTAGACATATCATGTTTTGCTAACCCAAAAACACAAAGTAAATGGACATATCAAGCAATGCATAAAAATAAGAAATTAGTTTATTTTTCTAAAACAGTAAAAGAAATCAAAGTTTTATTTATTTTACATAAAAAAATATTTATTAGGTACATTAAAAAATATTTATTACATTAAGAAATATTTTTTAAATTAAGGGCTCCTTGAAAACTCACAGATGTTGAACTAAGTACACCTGGAAATATTTAATATGCCATAATAATTATTCATTTTATTTTGTTTTATTGAGAAAACCAACATACGTAGTTAATAAAAAAATTCAATATCACAAGGTTGATTCAAATTACCTACAAAAATATATAAAGTGGAATTGATAGAAAAAGAAAATATCATTGAAGAAAAAGATAATATTTAAATCTAAACGAGACATGAACAGAACAAGATACAGAAAATTAAAAGATTAAGGTAAGTTAGGGCGCTGTGTCCTGGTAAGACAAGATATCCGGGGTTCGATTCCCAGTTGCGAACCGTTACTTTTTTTATTTTTCTGTGTCTTGTTATATTTCATGTTTCGTTTAGATTTATTAGTATTATCTTCTTCATCAATGATACAGGGTGTCCGGGGGTAAAGTGCATTAACTTCGGGAGATGATTCTACATTATGGTAGGAGTAAAAAAGATAAATAACTTTTTCTGAAATTCCAACATTTTTATCCCATACAAAAAGAGATACCTACTAAAAATCCTTAGTGTAAGGTAGCACTTACCCGAGTTAGCTTGCCGGGCGCATTTGTTGCAACGTTGCTTGGTGTGATTCAGCCTGTATCCATGGAAACCGTTTGTAAACATAACAAGACCGAGAATTTGATGTTTATACAGATCGTATGTTTTAAACCAAATATAAAAAGATAACTGCACTTAAAAAAACAATTGAAGACACGCTTTTAACGATTAAATTGTTATAAACTAATTGAACACTTAACTAATGTCATCGCTTTTAACTAGTTTAACAAATTTTCAAAATGTCCACCTTCAGCTTGTAAGCAAGCATGTAAACGTAAAGTAATATTATTATCAATTCGTCCGTTATGGCGTATTTCATTAATGAATGTCTGCCCGTTCTTTGTTAGTAAAGTAAGGCATTTACCTAATAATTCAATAACAAAATTACGCGGTATTGGCACAATAAATAAATAACAACGAAAAAAAATCCCACCAAGACGAAGTTTATGCGTGGGTATTATAGTATGTGGATATTTACCGGTGGTGCTTGAAATAGAATTAAAAAAGTAATATATGTACGCATATAGTATATATAGAAATCAAAATAATTGATTTTACAGGGGTTTCTGAGAATTTTATTAAAATTAAAAATATATATAAACATATTTTTACACACATATACGCACACACACACAATATATATTGATATATGTATCTATATATGTTTTTTCTTTTTTTTCTAAATGTTCCGTTACGTACCAAGACATCAGAGAGAGAAAGAGAGAGAGAGAGCATCGATGAGATAAATGTATGACTACATCATTTCATGTAGGTAGCTTCTTACTAGGTTCATAGGTAATATGCAAATGTAAAGAAAATATAATGTTGTTTCATGACGCATAAAGTGCTTGTTCGTATCTGCTGAAAATTCAATTAACATAGGCGATAAAAAAAAAAACTGTTTAAAATAGTAAACATACATAAATAATTTAGTGACCGACCGATGGTTCGGTTTCGGCAAAAAAAACTAGTTTCGGCATCAGTTTCGGTTTCGGCCTGCCGAACCTTCGGCCAAACCGAAACTCTGCATTCGTGAATAATCGCGCGTCGTTCGGCTGACTTCGGGTGAGTGCTTGGCTCGTGTATCACCCGCCAGCTGAGTTCGCCGGCCGGTCCGGCGAGATTGTGTTATTTCGCATAGTGATTTTTTTTTATGAATACCTCACAAGAGTCCCAGCTGCTCCCGTCTGAAGGCAGTGAGACTATGACATCCCTGTTTGGGGTATGTTGTGGGGCTGAAGGTAGTGGGGAGGGGAAGGATATGGAGAAGAGGAAGGTGAGTGAGAATTTGGCTATTCATATCTGATCACCAAACATGGCTAAAATTATTACAAGCAACGTTTTAATTGTGAATGGTGGTCTAACACCAGGGTGATACTGGGAGTATCTTCCACGGTGATTAGTTATTGTTTGTTTTTGTTATTACTTCTGTCTCATACATTTTATTTGGCATTTATTGAGCATTGAATTTCCTTCCGTTGAGTTATTCACTTGGATTCATGAATGATGAAAATTATGTAAAAAAAAATTATTTAACACGTGTAATAAGAATGGTGTGATTGTAAAGGCAATTAAAATTAAAGTACTCAATTAATGAGGTCCTTCCTTTATAATGTAAGTGTTGATTATTGACAAATTTTTGTTTCAAGTTTTGTTAATTTTTATAATTTTTGTTTGTTTTCTAGCGGTAATATAAAAAAATATTATTACTATTTTTTCACATAGGTACTTCAATTATTGCTTTCTTATTTCATTAAACACGTGTTAAGAGGAACGTATGCGCGGCCTATTTCTGCCCATTTCATACAAATCTTAGATGTGGATTTGAGATCAAAATACCCAACCAAACTGAAAAATTATTTTTGTAATCAAAAGCTATATCAAATTTCTAGTTAGGATGTGAGCTACTTTATTTATTTTTGCTTTAAATTATAAGATATAGGCCATTAAAATTTTAGTATTTCGTTATTTTGGACGCAACTTAGGCAACTATTTGTGAGTAAAAGAAAAACATAAAAAAAATATATTTTTCTATATTTATTTTAAAAATACAACCAAAAATAAAATAAAAAATGCATTTTTTGGGTAGTAATTTTAATATATAAACGACTTTTTTTTATTCCGCCGTAAATGAGTAATTTTTATTTTTAATTTACACCCATCAAAATTATTTTTTTTGTAAATTTTTATTTTTTATTTTATATTTCATCAAATTTGTATGATAAATATAGTAAAATAATTTTTTTATTGTTTTTCATTTACTCACAAATAATTGCCCAAATCGCCTCTAAAATCCCGAAACATTCAAATCTTTAATGGCCTATATCTTTTAATTTAAAGCAAAAATAAATAAAGTAGCTCGCATCCTAACTAGATATTTGATATATCTTTTGATTGCAAAAATAATTTTTCAGTTTGGGTGGGTATTTTGATCTCAAATCCAAATCTAAGATTTGTATGAAACATGCAGAAATGCGTTCCCCTTAACTGTCTGAATAAGTGTAAAAAAGAAGCCAAAATAGATTTTTAACATGTCTAAAAAAAGTTCGGAAGATTCGGTTTCGGTTTCGATTTTGGTAGAGAGTTCTGTTTCGGTCGGATACTAGTCATATTGTGAGAGTTTAAAAACTTTAAAAATGGTCATAAATACACTACAAGAAGTCACAACAGAAAGGAATTCCTTATCCCAAGGAGTAACACAGTAAAGTAAAAAAAAAACGTATAATTACGTACCTGCCATAGGACACCCCAAGTAGTTCGCTACGTTTGGTGACTTAGCAGGGGTGTCCGGGTTCATGGGGTGAGCTTTGTCAAGGTGGATGTGTTTGCCCACCTACTGCGTGGCAGGCCGGATCGGGAGACTGGTTGACCTTTTCATCTCTCCGGCTGGACTCCCTCGACCTATCGCTTTGCACTGCAGTGGGAGGGATGAATTCATAATTCATACGTCCGTCACTCTTGGACAAATTGACTTTCCGATTCTTTTATAACCTTTTCCTCCCCTTACTTTCCTTCTGTTCCATAAAAAAATACTCTCCACGCAGCATTCCCAAAGATGACATAGGCCCTGAGGGACTTTTTCCTCAGGGCCTCCTAACCGAAGCTAATGTAAAAAAAATCAGAGTGTGTAATTCACACGCGGTAAAAGTGAAACTAGAAAGTCGCTAGATGTCACTTTCTTTTCTTTTGCTTGTTTTATAGTGGTTTGAAGATTGGATATTGATTTCACAAAATAAAAATCTTTGTTTTTAGGGTTTGAACCTCCGTTCGCTTGATGTCTGTCTCTCTGACCGCTGAGACTTATCAGGCACCTTGCCCACTTCGCTATGAGGTGCGAATTTACCGCATTATATTAGAACCGAGTATTTGTGTAGAACCGAGTTTGAAGCATTTCCTTTTCACCCGAATTTCAAGTCACTAACGGCACTAAAAAAGTTTCACTTCAAAATATTTGGACCGAAATAATAAAATAAAATACCCCAGAAATAAATATTAAAACCTGCAAAACGTCCTGCGCATTGGCCCAACATTCCATACTCTTAGGGCCCAACAATAACTAAAATTGCATTATGTAGAGGAGAGTCTGAAAAGTTGTTAAATAAAATCATTTAAAATTATACATGAAGAAAAACAGATTAATTTATATAAAACACATAAAGAAAGCATTTGGTTCCCTCGAACAAGTAATCTGCCAAGCGAGGAAATAATATCGACTTGACGAGACCGAATGGCACCAGTAATATCTCTATGTGAGCTCAATAAAAACCATTAGGTACGGGAGGTATATTTTATATTTCACTAACACTGTTTGGTTTATTTTATTTTAAAATTAAGCCTCATAACGAATGAATGCAAATTCGATAAAAAATATTTATGCGATTGTTATTTTTATATTTATTTTGTTCCATAACAACGCAACAATTTAGTTCCAATAGTATGAAATGTGTTTTGAACAAAATTTTTGTTATTGCAAAAACACAATATTTCTCAGTATACCAGCATACTATTGAGTGAAACTGTTTTCTAAAATTTTGTTACACTATTGATTAAAACTGTTTTCTAAAACCCTTCTCACTTACCTATAAGTTTTTTTTCCATCTTTCGAGCAGATTTTCCCTTCAACCATTTGAATCAGGCGCTTTGGGACAGGATTAATTCCGGATCCGAGCTACAATCAGTTTGGGAGGAGGGTATGGGTACCGCCGCCCCGGGCACCATTTATTGGATAACCAACACCTCTGCCATAGGTCACCCCAAGTGGTTCGCTACGTTTGGTGACTAAGCAGGGGTGCCCGGGTTCATGGGGGTAAGTTTTGTTCGGGTCTTGGCGGCGGATGCGACTATCCACCAGCTGCATGGCAGGCCGGATCGGGAGAGATTGATTTAGGGAGACATTTATTCTCTCCAGCAGGATTGTCGGAACATCGCCTTACCGCAGTAGGAGGGATTGATTCATACCTCCGACACTCCTGGACACACTGACCATTAAATTCCTATCCACCCCTCATATACTTTTCCTTCCCAGAACTTCTTCTCCTTTCTTTTCGTAAAAGACCCTCCACACAGCACCCTCAAAGATGACATAGGCCCTGAGGGGAATTATTTTCTTCGGCCTTCGGTATCAGGGCCTTCTGTGAGGAGCTAATGTATGAAAAAACAATTCTAACAAAAATAATATAAATTTTTCAAAAGTGACCCAAAACAAAGTATTTTCTTTTTATTTATTTAAAAATAATATTAGTTACAATAAATTATTATTATAGATTAGCCGTTTTCCTTATCGAATTTCGTAGTTTACTGTACAGGGTGTTGAAAGAAGTAACTGACTGAAGTGTCCACGAGACGACCATGTCAAGTGTCATTATTTCGTCCAGACTGACCGGTCGCGACTATTAGAACATCGCAAATACATTCCCAACTAGCAAGCAAATAAATAGTCATCAAAAGGGCGAAATAAAGTGCATGAAAACATTTGCCACTCTTAATAATATTTACGACTATTTTCTTTAGTGTGCAACCATTGCTTGATATCAGTTTATACACCGGGACGAATTATTAACGATAATATTACAATACGGATAGGGAAGCTCGTGCGATTCCACTATAAAACCAGTCCTCAAAGCACATAGGGCAATTTTGAAAATTATACTTAAGAGTCAGAACTGCTACAGACTACGTTTTAAAAGCAATGAATTTAATGCCACTGAAATAATTATATTTAAAAGATATTCTAATAGGCCAGTGCAATTAGCGCCAAAAAGGGGGTCGCGATCGGAATTATTCCGGTAGTCCCAATTTTTTTATATGTTTTATATACTCATCTCCTGATGTAAAATCTGAGTTTTTGACCTTGGGTCACTTGAGCTTTCGCCGCCATTTTGAAAAAACCAGCCGAAATCGCGCCAAAATCTAGTTTTTCTCAAATATCTCGTTTCCGATTAAGAATTTGGATAAAGTAGCTTTCCAAGTTTAGTAGAACATAAAATTACCTACAATTTTTGTTTGAAAAATTTTCTTCTACCTCTAATAAATATCGAGATATGTAGTCGTAAAAATGTGTATAAGTTTATAAAAACCGGTAAATTGCCCGACTTGGTTTGGTTTTTTGTGCATATCTCTTTTCCAGTACAATTTTGTGAAAAAATTATTGATATGAATATTGTAGAGAATAAAATTTCTTAAAAGACGTACGTATATGTTTAATGTCTTTATGGCAATTACGTATCTAGGTTCTAATAAAAAAAATTCACAAAAATTTGGTGAAAAACTGAATCAGATGTTCAGTGTTCACATAACTTGATTATTATTATTTTTAAACAATTACTGTTGAATAAACATGTAACAAACATAACAGCAACATTAACAATAAATGTTATCAAAACATATAAATAAAATTATGCATAGATGTGGTAAAAAAAAAACTATAAATTAACGAGAGTGGGGGGTTACCCCAGGGTTGAATCAGGAACGTCAGAGTAATAAGTATAAGAGATGATGCCTAAACGAATTAAGAGAGATGATAAAGACGTCCAAACTCTCATTGATTGGTTTACTTGCCATTAACCATTTCCTAAAACATACGTGATTATGTCTATAAGCAGTGGCACGATCGGGGATAGCAAAGTAACTTGTCACATGGCTGAAAAGATGGGGAAATTTGTTGTCTAAAGTTATCAACCAGAACTTTGGAAACCTTAAACACTTAAAACCTACACGTAAGGATGCAATAGTTTCTCTTGCGGTAGTAACCAGCAACATAAAAAATCAGGATGTGACTGTGACAATGGATCCATTAATGCTATCCCATCGTATGTGTATTGCCAAAAAGTGTGATATCGAATTTAAAGAATATTTCCAAAATGAACTATCTCCTGTCCCATTGTCTCTTTTCTCAGAGGAAGGCATGCGCAAAGGAACCAAGTCCATATTTTACTCATTGTTCAATCCTCTACCAAATAATACAGAACTGGAAAGCAGTAAAATACACGTTGTTGAGGGGGATATTTACTGCACAATGTTGAATGGGGTCGTACTCAACCTTTTTCAATTATTTTTCAGCAATATGTCAGGTATGCACAAAATCATTATGGAGCCAATACAGTAGTGGTATTCGATGGATACCCGGAGTCGGTTGAAAAGAAAAGCACTAAGGAAAAGTTTCTGGGAAATGAGAAGAACAAGTTTCGTTTTATTTCCTTACTCATAGCCTCATTTGAACGATAGCAAATAACGACAGTACAAGCTGAAGAGGATGCTGATATTCTCATAATAACCACAGCAAAGTCGTTATCATCTCAACATGATGCAGTCATAATCATTGGTCAGGATATCGACCTACTGTTGGTACCTACTCCTCACAGCTCTCTCACCTCCAAACGTATATTACCAAAAAGTTGGTAAAGGAAAATCACCTAACGCGTTATACTCCAACAAATGTTTTAAACACAATGAAACAGTTGAAAAATTTTTATTCATTCATGCCATAAGTGGCTGCGACACAACTGGTGCTCCGTTTGGTCAAGGTATATACAAATTTTGTAATATTCTTCTCAAAAACCACTCAGTGAATAAAACTTATTCGTGTATTTCAAGATCCAAAAGCAAAGCGAGAAACAGTCACTTTCGCTGCCGAACAATTCTTTGCACTTTTGTATGGCGGTAATGAGAAATCAAATTTGGAAAATTTAAGGTAGGTACATTCTTTTTGTCAAAGGAGTGAACAAGAATACATTCAATTTATTCAGGATACCATCCATCATGCAGTCCAGCAACATGCTTCAAGAACATACTTGCAAGTGCAGGCTTGGCTTGGTCACCATAAAGATCCAACTGAATGGGGGTGGAAGAAGGACACTGTTGGGTTACTAACTCCAGTACCAATGATGAAGGAGGCTACACCTCAGGCGTTGCTGAACGTTATATCATGGCAATGCAATAAAGGTTGCGCTGGAAAGTGCACATGTAGAAAGTCGGGTTTGGAATAATGCTCCCTACTCTGTATTCACTATAATGGCAACTCGCGCGAGAATGCTGCGGAAGCCTTCGTTCATGATGATGACGAGGAATTTGTGACCCAGTCGCCACAAATTCGGCTCATGAGACATAGGAAGACTATATTGAAGCTGTTCGGGGCCCGTATGTAGCAATAAGAAACTAAAGTCAATAGTCATTAAGAAAATATATTTTTAATTATAAAAATATTTTTTTTACAACATCTATGTACCTTAATTATTAATTTTATTTATATTTTTTGATTACATTGATGGTTAATGTTGCTGTTATGTATGTTACATGTTATTTCAACAGTAATTGTTTAAAAAAATTATAATCAAGTTAGGGGGCATATATCAATTACGTGAGCAGTTATTCTTCCAAACTCGACCCCCCCCCCCCCCCCCCTCTTGATGAGATAAATTGGGGCCATTTCGTATATTCTTTTCAAGTAACGTGAGATTTTGCTGGAACCCCCCTCCCTCCTTTTATGCTCACGTAATTAATGTACGCCCCCTTATGCCAACACTATTCTTCCGATTTAGTTTTTGAACATTTTTTTGTGAAAATTTTGAATTAGATACCTAATTGCGACAAAAACATTAAACATATACCTACGTCTTTTTAATTTTATGAAATTTTATTCTCTACAAAATGCATATCAATAATTTTTTCACAAAATTATACTGAAAAAGAGATACGCACAAAAAACCAAACCAAGTCGGGAAATTTACCGGTTTTTATAAACTTTTAAACATTTTTACGACTGCATATCTCAATATTTATTAGAGATAGAAGAAAATTTGTCAAATAAAAATTGTAGGTAATTTTATTTTCTACTAAACTTCTAGAGCTACTTTATTCGAATTTTTTATTGGAAACGAGATATTTGAGAAAAACTAGATTTTGGCGCTATTTTGGCTGGTTTTTTCAAAATGGCGGCGAAAGCTCAAGTGACCCAAGGTCGAAAACTCAGATTTTACATCAAGAGATGAGTATATAAAACATATAAAAAAATTGGGACTACCGGAATAATTCCGATCGCGGATCGCTAATTGCACTGGCCTATAATGTACGCATACAAAAACCAGTACAACTTTACACAGACAAACTCGGGCCGATTCACAAGATCCACAAGATCCACATTACAACATACATTCCACCAACCTACGACTAAAACGTCTTTTGGACAAAGAAATAAGCAATACTTCTCTATAAAATTATTTCATATACATACCCCGTCTTGCAATAAAAACCATTAAAAAATAACCGACTCCAAAAGAAGCATTAAGATATGGATTATGGACATGGGATGGAAGAATATACTCGTATATTCAATTTTGCAACTTAACAAAGATTAATGATTGTAATGTGCTTTCTTTTAGATATAACTTTATAATTTTCCTCTTGTAATATTTTAACATAGGTATTTACTTATACTTCAAACTGGAAAACATGTGCAATGTGACCTTATATCGGGGTACCCCAGTAACAACACATTTTTCAAAAAAAATTGTCATACAAAGAAAACAAAAAACATTTGTATCTAGGGTGTAACAGCAGTACCCGAAGGATTTTAACCAGCGATTCCTGACCATATTTGGAGTATAAAATGATATTTTTTTCCATTAAAAAAATTAAAAATATTTTTCCATTTTTCACATGTCGCAATTGAGTAGTTAAGAGAGTAGCGCGTTTATAGTCTAGTGGTCACTTGATAAGTGTTTCTTCTCGTTCTAGAAGCACGGTAACACTCGAAACAGCGTACGTATCACTTAAACCCGTCGCGTGTCAGTGTGATTGAAAAATATATTTTTTGGTATTTAAAAGAAAAAAAATATCATCGGACAGCAAAATGACATCTACATTTTTACTCCAAATGTACTCTGGAGTTGCTGGTTAAAATCTTCGGGTACGTATAATTACCCTGTACACGTACGGGGGCTTTCATCATCCACACACATTATCGTATAATTATTTTTACCATTAATTCCTGATCTTTTTCTCTGATAAGTTTTTGTTCGTTTGTTTTTTCCATTTTTCCCAAATAACAACAAAAATCACTTCTAAGTGGTCACTGGTCACTCAGCCGAGGAACAGACCAATCCTTTACCTTAACCTAACTGTTCAATACCTACTGATTTCTTACGGTTTTTGGTGAAAAAAAAGTCACCGCAAAACAAAATGACACCCACGTGTCAAGGTCAGGAATCACTAGTTAAAGAAAGTCAGGTACGGACCCTGTTTAAAAATTATGCTCAACAGATAATTCTTTTGCTGGGTTTGAAACATGTATGTCGATTCCAAGTGAAAGTAAGAGAGTCAATATCTTAGAATTTGAAATAACTACATAAAACTTTCTTTTAATCTTTCAGTAATTAGCCTGATGGATTAATACAAAATAAAGATGACAGTGACTTGTAGAAAGTAAGTGCACGTGATCCACACAATGTAATGACTGGTATTGAAATTCGCATAGCGTAAGTACTATCCACTATCATCATCATTATCATCATTATCATTACATAGTATAAAATGAAGTCGCTCAAAATGTATGTGCGCGTTAATCTTTTAAACTACGCAACGGATTTTCATGCGGTTTTCCCCAATAGATAGAATGATTGAAGAGGAATGTTATATGTATAATACATGTAAATTATATTAGAGAAAAGCCGAGAAATTCCAATAAAACATATTTTTGTGCGATTTAAAACGGCTGGCGGGCCGTACTATAGTCACTTTTGAAATTCGTTCTACGGAAGAAATAAAAAAGGAAAATAGATGTCCTAGAGTAAGTAGGTATTTGATTTTCCCTTTTCAAATATCCAGTGTTGCATTGCAAGCATTGTATAATTAGTGGCGAGTTAATTAGATTATATTATAGTAGAGAAAAGCCGATAAATTCAAATATACAATTCATGCAGCGGGCAGCGGGCAGCTGGCAAGCGGTTGGAGTGGATTTTATAAAGGTTGGGTAATGGCGTTGTGTTTCGTTAGCCACAGCAAAGTGTGGCCGGGTCTGCTAGTATATATATATATATATATATATAGATAATCGTTTGTTATAAAATATACGAGGAAATCATTCATCATTCATAGGAATGCCCTAGCAGGTATAAACTTGTCAAGAATTGTTCGAAAATAGTTTTTGAAGTGAAAACTTCTTTAGCACAATTGTGATATGAAACTCGATGAAACGAAAAATAGCGACATCAAAACACATACATAGTATAATCACAGATAGTATAATCGGTCTCCTCATTGTGCGGTGCTTCGTAGCCTATCGGTCTCCTCTTTGTGCGGTGTTTTGTAGTCTTCCCACTCTAGTTTACTTTAGTTTTCTGAAGGTTTCACTTCTACTGCGTGTGAATTGTGAACACTTTGTTTTTTTTTACAACTTCACAGGACATCTTCAGGAAAATAATTTCCCTCAGGGTCTACGTCATCTACGGGATTACTGCGTGGAGCATCTTTTTCAGGAGAGGAGAGAACATGGGTTTTGTAGAGACCCGTGTTGTGAGGTGATCCACTAAAGCGAACCGTTATCATGTGATAAAGTCAACCATGTACAAATGTTGGGAGCACCTTTGGTTTGTTTCCCTATTATGCATTCTCATTGTACTATACTTTTATGTTTAAAACAATAATTTTAAACAGCAAATTTTAAACGAATGTAAAATCCATCATTAGCATACGAATAATGTAAATATGCTGGGATTATATTAATAAAATGATCCGTTCATAATAAAGTAAAAAAAAAAATTAACAAAGGAAAATTATAAAACTTGTTACGTAAAAAAAGAAACATCGGATTTGTTGTTCACGTTCACCTTCGCATGCCATAAACGTAGCACTCGTCAATACATGCCCTTTCAAAGCACACTAACTAACACTGTTAAAAAGTTACAAGGTCTCTTCTTCAATGATAATTATTATCATTCAAGGGCACTTGAAGTAGGACTAATTATTTATTAATGTTAAAAAGCAAATGTAAATACAAAAATAAAATAACTAATGTTGTTTACGCAAATATTTAAAAATGTTTAAATATCGAGTGTATTTCACACACGTTAGAAGTGAAACCTTCACCCACACAATCTCATCCAATAGGAGTCTCGAAAAGTGAGCTCATAATCAAAGCGGCCAATGCGGGAAGGTTTTATATAGATGTAGGTGTTTGTCTCTTTTTACGTACACATCTATAGGAAGTAGCCTGCGAGAGAATGAGATAGAATGAAACCTTACCTACGTACAGTACCTATGAAGCGTTGTGCTATGTTAAGCTGTCTTTTATGCAGATAAAACAACGATTTAATAAATCTGCCGGAAGACAAAACGTAAAAAGCAATGAACGTTTTACATGTGGTAGTGTTCTCCGGTGATTTTTTAACATTTTGCATTGTTTTTAAATATTAAAAACTATGAATTTCACTCTTTCCCTAACCGAGGTGTTGTGTACAACGTTCCAAGTGCGCGCATTGGCCACTTTGATTATGAGCTCACTTTCGAAGGCTCCTATTATTGTGAATTTGTGTACCTCTTTTTTACATATTAAAATTAATTTTTGAAGTGAAAACTTCTTTAGCACCGTTGTGATTTGAAACTCGATGAAACCGAAAAGCAACACTAAAAAGAGATAAACACATACATCCGTGGGATTTAGCCTGCGAGAGAAGGAGATAGAATAATCGGTCTCCTATTGGTGTAGTGCTTCGTAGCCCCCCCAATCTACTTTAGTTTTCATTTCTACCGCGTTTGAACTGCACACTTGTAATTTTTTTTTAAATTTGACATAAAACTTCCAACTTCGAGATTTTCATTGGAAAACGAATTAAAAACAAAAAAAGTTATATCTTTATATCGACTGTGATATAAAGATATAACAGATATGTAGATATAGTATATGTATATGTAGATTAAGTTATTTAGTAACATTTATTACATCACCGAGCTTGGAAATTTTGGAATATGTCCAAACCTTGGAGGAATAACTAACCTTATTATACTTTATTTTTATAAATAAGATACTCTTACGTTTGTGTTTAAAAACAAGATTTTGGGATAATAATAAATATCATCAATTTGTTTAAATTGTAATTAAAAATATCATCAATTTGTTCCCACGCCACTATTATAATGATGGCGTTTGTGTAGATTATCAAGAATATGGATGGTTGACCTTCTTTGCGCTGGTCACAATAAAGTCAGGATTCTTGGCAACAACTTCCTTGCGAGTTCTTATTCGTTATTTCGAGAAGAGAACGTGTGTTGCTTCCCTAGAACCTGCAATCTTGTGAAGGCCACACAAAACAATGGTCACATTGGTACTAAATGGCATGATGTACATCTTTCAAATATAATTATTCCTATAATTAGCTCCTCTAATTTGGTAGCCGTCTGTTGTGCAGTGTGTGGTCTAGCTCAATTCGTGTGGTACCCACCTTTCAAGCTTTTTCACCTTCCCAATTTGCTTCAAGTGGATTAAAACAATTTTATCACTAACACCGCAGCCTGCAGCTAACTCGGACGTGGTTTGCGATGGATCCGCTTCCACAATAGCCTTCAATTCTTTATTATCAACTTTGGTCTCCGGCCGTCCACAGGGCTTGTTCTGCAGGTCGAAATTTCCAGAACGAAAACGTTGGAACCAAAAACGCACTGTGTTTTCTTTTGCGGCACCGTCGCCATACACATCATTAATCCTTCGAGCCGTTTCTGCAGCACTGGTGCCACGGTGGAACTCGTACTCGACAATAACGCGATATTTCAAGTTTTCCATTTTGTAAACTAAGTGACGCAAAGAAAAAAAACAATTAGGTAAGAAAAAAACAAATGAATTATAATTTTCGAAACACAAATACATGAGTAAATAGCTATATAAATTTGAATTTGGAATTCCTAACCAAAGAGAAGATATTTGAGATCAAAGTTACCAGTACGGCAAAACGCCAATTTTTTATGTAAGGACCTAATATTTCACAAACTTAGCGTTTAAAAATTTGCCAGGTTTTAACATTGTAGTTTTATTTATCGTAAAAATTATCGTATTTTAATGAAAATAAAAGTTATTGTTGAAATATTTTTCTTACATTTAATTATAGCTAGCAAAAGAACTACCCGTTTAATAGGCCGAAGTCAATGATAAACATTTATAATACAGTTTATCAATCTTATATTACCTGCTTAATATTTTAGAAGAATAATCTCTTTTAATAGTACGTTTTATTTTATGTAGCTTTGAGGTAATGAGTTTTAGAAGTAAAACTTCTTTACCCACGCTTGACTTGGGGAGTAAGCTGGTGCATGCGTGACGAGAGCGTTATGAAAAGTGTGATCCGGGGAGGCGAACGGAAGTTGAGAGGGAGATATAAGTTAGTGAAGTTTTACTTCAGTCGTGTGGTCTAAAGCTCACTAGTTTTTTAAGTAAAACTTCTTTACGCACACTTGACTTGGGGAGTAAGCTGGTGAATGCGTGACGAGAGCGTTACGAAAAGCGAGGCGAACGGTAGTTGAGAGGGAGATATAAGTTAGTGAAGATAGAAAGAGAGAGAGTTACGTTTCGTATATTACTGTAGGGGCAAGAGAGAGAGAGGTGGGAGCACACATTTTATTTCTCTCTTTCTCTCATAGCCAGTTACGTTTCGTATATCCAAGACAGTGCATGCCTATTGTCTATATCATACTGTCGGAGCAAGAGAGAGCAGTGCGCGCGCACATTTTATTTCTCTCTTCCTATCATGTAGATGGAGCTAAAGAAGTTTTACTTCAGTTGTGTGGTCTAAAGCACACTCGTTTTTTTTATGTTATCTTGTACTTTATTCAGGCTTTTTTCAACCAATGGCAATGGGTACCGAGGCCCGGAAACCATTTATTGAATTACGAACAATTCTGTAATGTCACTTCTGTGGTAGGTCATTCCAAGAGTTCGCTACGTTTGGGACCAGGCACCCCTGCTAAGTCACGAAGGGGTGCCCGAGTTCAAGGGGTGAGATTTTTCCGAATATTGATGGCGGATGCGTCTGCCCATCAACTGCGATCGGTAAAGGAAGGGGACCTTTGGCCTCTCCAGCAGTATGCTCTCGGAGCATTGGGAGGGATAGATTCGTACGTCCGTCACTGCCGTACACACTGACCCCCAGATTCCTATCCCCTTCATACCTTTTTTCTTTCCAGAACTTCCTCTCCTTCCTTTCCAAAAAATATCCTCCACACAGTATACTCAAAGGCGACATAGGCCCTGAGGGAATTACTTTCCCCAGGTTCCCCAGGTCATCTACCAACACCAACATAGCTAAAATTCTACTCACGTAACAAATATAAACAAACTAAATATAATTATATCATTGAAGAAGAACAGGGCAAACGCCTATACCAATTCGGCTACTGAGACTTCAGAACTTATATATCAAATTTTAGAATTAACAATATTATCTTAAATAAATTTTAATATATTTTTTTTTAATAATAAATATTAAATATTATAAAAAAAATATTCGTTTATATGAATAACCTTCAAAATTTATGAAAAGAGAGTTGTTGTAATAAAAATAAAATGTTTATACTTCAACTAGAAACTAGACGAATAAAAAGAAAGTAAGGACTCTCTTTAAAATACGTTAAAACGTAAAAAAGTAAACGTAAATCTATAAACGAAAAAAAATACGTTGACCCATTCTATGAAATCACTTGATCTTATGGCTTTCATGGCACGTGTGTGAGAAAAGTACGAGTATTTTGTGGTGAAGGTGACTTTACCAAGTCGTAAGGGAACATACCCATACGTGACCCGTTTAGGGGGAGGGGGAATCTTCAAAATACCACGCTTGGTCACAATGGGGGGGTGGGGGGCTTAGGTTTTTATCACGCAGACCATCTAGAAATCTTTTATATTTTTTCCACTAACATTTTAATATTTTTTTCACTTATAATTATAGGTTTGCATGCACTCATGGCGTCCCGCAGCAAGCGCCGTATAATTATAAGCCAAATATTTTTTTAAAAACTTTTTGTTGGCAAGAAAAGATTCCAAACCATATTTATGATTTACTACGTGAAAACTGTGGGGAGAGGGGGGGTCTTGGAAGATACTACACGTGGTCACCGAAGGGAGGAGGGGGTGGGGGGGGGGGGGGGGGTTAAAAATTGTAAAAGTGGGTCACGTAGTATGGGTACGTTCCCTAATGTAAAATGCGATATCTTTTACGTGGGTTCGATATTTTGTTTCTCTCAGAGGCATCCACTTTTCTTCCAAATTTATAAACAAACTTATTCCAGAAAACATTACTTTGGAAGAAGTTTTTTGATTTGAAAATTGATGAAACGAAAAACAGGGACACTAAAAAGTGACAAATACATACATCTACAGTACAATCAGTCTCCTCATTGTGCGGTGCTTCGTAGCCCCCGCATATTGACTACTTTAGTTTTCTGAAGGTTTCGCTTATACCGCATGTGAACACTCTGATTTTTTTATATACTTAGGTTGGTTTATATAACACAATCTTATCTTTGAACACAATGCACCATGACATGCTCGGCTGGAAATATTAATTTGTTGTACGCTAGATTTTTATCACCATATTGACCGTGAAAAAATATTCAAAATCGTTCATTTCCTGACGCTAAATGCCGACAAGTAAATTGCTGTAAAATAAATTATACACACTTATTAATAATCATGAGTTTACATGGTGAATAAATAAATTGCTTAGTACCTACAACCTCCAAACGACCTGTAATTAAGGGAATCCCAGGTATCTTCTGATGTGCTTTTTGTATTATATAGTTTATTTGTAAATGTACATCCCAGAGGTAGAGATGACATCATGATTTTTAAATGAATGCGGAAAACCTTATAAAAAATCTTTGTCGATATTCATTCACTTTTTCATGTTTTAATTGACATGTTTTCCTGACTTGTGAAGTGACACACAACAAGTACCTGTTTAATTCCTTTTATTGCGTCCGGTTTTTCTAGAGCAGTGGTGAACAGTAGATATTAAATATCAGATAATCGCGGAAAATAATATTCAACGGTTTGTGATTCGCTTACAAGGGCGGATCCAGGATTTTTTTCTGGGGCGGGCACAAGGTGCGGACGGATTGAAAAATCAACAATTACTGTTAGAAGTAAATTTGAAGTATCATACTTCAAGTTTATTTTTACAAGTTCAAGTATGTATAGAAAGGTTTATGAAAGTGTTAAAACAATGGAAAAATTAAATGTTTAATAGAGACAGTTTTCTGTACTGTGATGGAATCTCCACAGTACATAAAAAATACCTTCTGGGGCGGGGGGGGGGGGGGGAACGTGCCACCATGCCCCCCTCCCTAAATTCGCCCTTGTCCGCTTATCAAAGGAGTTGAGCGAAAAACTCAAGGATGGGTTGTTCAAAAAAATTAAATAATTCATCAAATAATTGAAATAAATTTTCACGTTCCGTGTAAGTTCTATTGCTTCATAAAACTGAATTAATCACGGAACTTTCACAGAACGTGAAAATTAACTTAAAATATTTGAAGAATTGATAAATATTGCGCTTTGTTTCTATAATTGTTTTAGAAAAAAAATACCGTTTCGAAATAACAAATGGGTTCGCGACATCACCGACTGCACATTTAACAATGTCAAGCTCTATGTACCCTATTTCTGCAGCCCGCGAAATAATTGAAAATTTATTGATTGGATGAATGGATGAAATGTAAATGTATGATTATAAATGGCAGTGGATAAATATGGCAGATCCGCCGGATAAAGATGATATCCAATATCCAAATTATAGATTTATACACAGTGAAGAAATGCTGTACAAATTCCAATGCCGATTGAAACGATCCGAATGAATTTGCATGAGTGGTTTAAGATTTTGGGTTGGGGCGCAACATCAAACTCTCAGGACCTTGGGCAAGCCTGCTAAATAATCCCCACCCGAAACGGAATATTACTTTATCGAAACGGAATATTACTTTATTTTTGTAACTCTGTGAACAAAAACAATTATTTTGAATAGGTATTTTATTAATAAATCCTTTACAACTTTCTAAAATTTTGTTACTTTTTGGTAGTTCAATGAATATATTTTCGAAAAAATTAATTGTCATTTATAGAATGTTTTTCATTTCCCTACTACTGCATGTTGCGTAGCTTCTGGATGTAAAAAAAATCTATAAACAATACGTAGGTTGGTAGAAATATAAACAAAACAACATTTTTTAAATTTTATGAAAACCTTTAATAATAATAACTATTTTTATTATTATTGGGAGGATGTGGGGAGGTTTTACAATAATAAACAGTAGATGGAAAATATTGACAAAAATGCTAACAAACTAATAAGTTCAGAATTCTTGAGAAACATAATTATACCAATAAGAATAGAGACGAGGAAAGTGATTTAAAATAGATGAGCAAGTAAAGGTTTGCAATAACAAGGACAAACAGTTCCCATTATTTTGAGAAACATGCACATAGAAAAATTCTAAATAAAGCTAATCTAACACATGTTTTTCATATTATGCTTTCTAGGTACTAATTATCTTTTGTGTTGGCTTTAATGCAAATAATGACCACAGGAATTCATTCATCGAGCAACTAGCAAATAATGAATCAACCCAATGCAGGGACTGATTGCATCATAGAAATTCGAAAATTGCGTTAACGCTCTAATCCCGGCAGAAAATTATCGAAATATAGAAACTTTCCGCTGGGACACAGCGGAGCCAATATATTTTTCTGATTTTTCTGTCTCCAGATTTTCGATTTAGTTTCGCTAATATTGTCTTCATTTAATTAAAGATTTATGTACAGATAAACATAAGTTTACCGACTCCTAGCATAAATTATGTTGGATTATCTATAGATTCTTTACTTTTATATTATTATTATTAAAGTTTGGATTGAATGAGAGTTAAAACTATACTGCGGCTGTATGCAGGTTTTTATTCCTTCCGGAGGACTTCGGTTTTTTATATTTAAAATTATCATTTTCGCTATATTTCGCGAGCGTATTTATTGTAGGATTCTCGTGGCCCGGTGGGCCGGCTTAAAATTTTGTTGCTTGTGAGACAATGAAGACCTTTATCAGCGGAATGTTGGAGTCATTACGGAGAGAAGAAATTTTACCCCGTTTAGGCGCATTAAACGCAAGTCTAATGGCTTTGTTTCGAAAGATTTGAATTTTTTAAGAGGCTGGGAGCCGCATGCCCCAAAACGGGGCAAGCATAGGTGAAGCCTGGCCTTATATGTAGTTGATTTGTATATAGTGATGCTAAACATTCATTTGCTGCTTTAATTTTTCCAGTTATGCGTTTCTTCCAGGTGAGCTTGGAGTCTAGCGTTATACCTATGTATTTAATTGACTTATCCCATGGAACATTTTCCCCAAACAATGAAAACGAATGGCCGTGTCTTTGTGAAAAAATTACAACTCGCTAATGAATACCCGGCTATAAACGCCCTAATTGGTCGGTAGGTTCTGAAATAACTTAGGCCTAAATAACCTAGTTCCCTCATGGATCGGTCGGCCACGAATGAGGGAAATTTTACGCGATGTCGCGTTGCGTGTGCTTTGTATTTGTGTGTTTTGAATTCTATGGCTAGAAATTTCAGGGATAAATATTTTTCCATAAATATAGGCTATTTTCGCCTATAAAAAGACCGTGTGTGCTTTAGACCACACGACTGAAGTAAAACTTCACTAACTTATATCTCCCTCTCAACTTCCGTTCGCCTCGCCTGATCACACTTTTCGTAACGCTCTCGTCACGCATTCACCAGCTTACTCCCCAAGTCAAGCGTGCGTAAAGAAGTTTTACTTCAAGAAAATTCGGTCGGATGTCACTCCCCACCGCCCCCTCCTTGCTACGCTACTGGCTATTGGACTAAATGGGACATTTATTTCCATTCAAATTAACATGGAAGGAACTTCTAGTTTTCTTCTTTATTATATGGTCTAAACCTACGCCATTTGTTTACGATAAAATAGTGAGGGCATGAGAGGTAATTAAATTTGTCTTAAATTGGGATTTTCCACATTGCCGTGGTGAAAAACCACTCTGAATGCAAATGTTGCTTCAAATGGCTCCATAGCTGTGAGCACGATCAGTTATGAGTTATGAATAATCGGGTATAACATAACCTTTCCTTTTCGCATCTCCTTCCTTTCTTCAATTGCCTTACAACATACAACAAGTATGCCATCGTCCCACTTATTCTGGGTACTGGGTACTAATCGACTAATGTGCGAGTTATTCACATAAAAACTATGATCTAAGTTCTTGTTATGGCATTGCAAAGATCAGTTTAAGATTTCCGCCAAAAATCGTCAAAAAACCCAAAATAACCCAAGCACTAGGTCAATTAAATAAGTCAAAAATTTCAACACGTTGAAGTAATTCAAGTTATTGCTTATTTGAACGCCTCCGCTAATCGTCGCCTCTTTCTCGGTCGTCCGTCCCTCGGTAAACTCAATCCGCTGCGTAGGCACCGACTCCGCTTTCGTTCATTTTATCGTTCTATGTCACTCCGTGTGTTCATTTCATTTCGCACTGAGTATGTACATGAACAGCACTAGCACGGCCGGGTCATCAGTGAACGGCATGGTCGACTGAACGGAAACAATATATAAAAAGTTATTAAAAAAACTATCCGGTTTCTGAATCAATTTGCTTCAGTCATTTATAATCCGTTTCTGGTTCTATTTGAATTGTACTGCGTGTCTGGTTGTATAGGTATATCTAGAAAATGATTAAATGAATGCTTGCATGTTTATAGAACGCCTTTCTTTTGATGGAAATCATGGTGTCGCGAATTCACTATCGTTTCCTGTGTATTATTCTCAAACGAAATTATTTGAATCGTTCCACAAAATGTCGTCCTTCGCACTGATAAAAAGAAAACTATTTTCTTTGCATAATGCAAGAGCGCTTCACCAACTGAAATGGCCAAGCATGGAATAAAACAAACAATAGTTTACTACAAAATAGAAAAACAACCGTTTATTGATGTTTTATCGATCTTAGCTAGGCTTTTAATCGTGTTTCCCACCACTTAGGGCCAGTTGTTTCACAGAATTTTAACAATTCATAAAATTTGAAAGTGAATTTTGATTGATGACGATTCAAGTTCTGTTACTAGTTCAATTCTGTAGAGAAATTTTATTGTCCCACAATGATGTAATAACAGGACGTTAACAGAACTTTGACGGAATTTGAAAATTATCGTTGAAATTTGATGAATTGTTCAAATCTGTGTAACAAACGGTCTTAATAGTAGGAAAAGCTAAAGAGTCCACGAAACGAAATGTCCCAGCAGCAGCAGTCTATATGCTGGCTATTTGGTTGTATATAAGTCCCTGCCTATTGGAAGTGAAAATTGTATCCAATGGGCAGGAGCTTCTTCTAAAGCCTTAATTCTCGAAAACGGAGAGAGAAAAGGGGGTAAAATGTCTCCTAATCTATTTAATATACACATAAGCGACCTCCTCCAAGAGGATCAAGACAAGGGAGTAACGACATCAACTACGCAGATGACATGGTACTGCTGGCACCCTCCATCATAGCGATGAGACGACTTGCGCAAATATGTGCGAACATATATAGTTATATGTGTTATACAGGGGGCATACATTAATTAAGTGAGCTCAAAAGGGGGGAGGGGACCAGCAAAATCTCACGTTACTTGAAAAGAATATACGAAGTGGCTCAAATTTATCTTACCAAGGGGGGGAGGGGTCTAAATTGGAAGAAAAACTGCTCACGTAATTAATGTATGCATCCACATTTATTTGGAAAACAAATTGGCTTTCAGAGTTAGGGAGAAATAAGAGCGAAAAATTACCTTACCAAAGTTAAATATTCATCACGGGACCACTGCATTCACACCTAAAAAATTTCGACTTGTATCATGTTTGTTGAAGCCCTCTACAAGGACATTAAATAAAGATAAATAATAATTAAAATAATAATATAGTAACATATCCTGATGAAGACAACATTGTTGTCGAAACATGTTGATTTGTTTTAAAAATAGTGGTTTAAACAAAGTGATTTTTTATTCATTATATGAAAAATGATATCACAAAGTTATTTTGCAAAGTTCGAAGAAGTAAATAATAATTCTTTAAATTAATTTTATGAATGATTTTGGACCGATTAGTCATTTCGAAATGATGTTCATTCCTTGATGAAGCTTCCTGTTAACTCACAACTCAAATATGGATCATCGTCGTGATTCATACGATTTGATTGACATCCCGTGTATTTAAATCTGTCATTCATCTTATATCCAATACTCGCAAGTAGTACGGGTTATTGACCATTGTTTGGGCTGTTGACCGGACTGACGTTAATATTTGGCACTGCATCATCCGGCGACGTGCAGAATGACTTTTTAGTATTATGTTATTATACGATAATAAAACCTTATACATTTTCCTAACTACCCGTACAGAATTTACTTTATGGTATTGCTTGAATTATTTAATTAATATCAACGGTAGAAGTACGCGATAAATAATAATGAAAAATCACATTTTAAAACATAACAATTAAATGTGTCAATCACAACAAAAAGCGTATAATTAATACAAGTTCTTGAATAATATAAAAGTACATACAAAACATAAAAGTAGACTTAATTTAACTTAATATTGATTGAAAAGATATGAGAGCACAGCCTTCTTGTACCTACCTTTCGTACAGTCAACCTCTGCACATGTATTACTAACTTCATGTAATCTAGGAGTTAGCATACTACAAAGTGACACAGGACCATTTTTTACTGAACCTTTTGCGAGGGTGTTTCGAAACAAGAATGAGTACCTTTTTTAGTTGAGCGAACACGCAATCACTTGCATTGCTTGAGTCAGCTTCCCATAACGGTGCAAATTTCTATGCTCTTGGAGCGAAATGAACTCATGACTAAAATTGGCTGAAAACAGGGACGGATTTACTATTATTTATTGACTCTCTTATGACATATTAAGCACCTACATAAAAATCGTTGCTTCTAGACTTCGTAAATAGCTGAGTAGGGAACATTTCGCTAAATTTTCTTCCTTTTTTAATATTTTCATTTGTTTCACAAATTCCCTAGTTAAAGGTTAAACATTAACCCTAGTTAAACATTATCAAAATTATATTATGAAATTGTAGGTAAGATCACACCAGAAAGGGTATATGACGGATTGAGAGACGGTATAACAACGTAAATTAATTTCACAGATTTAGGTTCCTCGGAGTCCACTCGATTTTGGAAATACCAATCTTTATCATCAAGGCATTTTTCCTGCAGTTTTAAAAGAACCCTTTTTTCTGTGTCTTGTTCTGATTCGTGTTTCGTGTTTAATCTTCTTCATCAATGCGTACATATTACATTGATGGGTATATACTTTAAAAGTGTGTCAAAAAAGTTATTCCAAAAGTTATACACACGCATCAGCATCGAAACAAGAATTATTGGTAACTGCTTACGAGACGACAGACGACGTCAGCTTTTAATATGGATTTTTAATTTTCATAATTTTCCTAGCAGTTTTTCCTATGTTGTGTCTATTATTTTCCTTGAAATTTCCTCTCGTGTTGTTTGTTGCTGTATTATGAGCTCATTTTACTGTGATAGTGTGTAATGCACAAATGCCCAGATGAATGTTGTACGAAAGGCACGTGAATCATTGCTAATTTCTAGTATTAATAGTTATAACTTAAAACAATTCTCATATGTTTACGTGTCGTAATTCCGTTAGTTGGTCACACTGTCATTTAATTTCAGAATTTTTATTCAAAGCGGAAAATCTCTACGTCCGTGAAAAAACTCATCATGGTTATGGTAAATTAGGAAATCAATTGTTTACTTTGGCAGACAAAGAACAAACATAAATGGCTAGGGTCATTAAATAATCGGTAATTGAGCAACGAAAAATTTTATTTCATTAATGTTACTGATGTATTAAGTAGGTGACAGAATTTAACTTCGTTAGATCAGTTAAATCGTTGATTAAACAAATGGTTCACTTTCTTAGGCAAAAAGAAAATAAAAGGCCAGAGTCGTTAAAAATAATCGGACTTTGACCAATGGAAAAGTTTAACTTCTAATTATTGATGTATATGACAGAATACTAGATTGATGATGTAACATTTAAAAACTTCCAAAATTCTATTGAAAAACACAGAAGCAATTAAATTTAAGGAGAAAAAGTTATAACATGTTTATATCAGCATATTTCATCATCATTTTCTTAATAATGTTGAATTAAGTTGCCGATCTACGCAAATTTGTGGCCTCTTTTGTCCACGTGGTTGAGGTTGGAGGTTGTAGGTTGGAGGGTGTAGGTTGGATTCCCTTGAAGTGTACTTAAATATATTATTTTCACTTTCAAGTCTACGTGTTGGAGTTTCTCTTGGATGCTCGAAGCACCGTACAAAAATGGCTCTTTAGCTATCGTAAGCATAATTTATAAATGTAATATGCATCATCGACATAAATTCAAATATTGTGGATCGAACTATGTTTTTTTATTCCAATTGTATTTGTGATTTTTTATTTTATTTTTATTTCTTGCTAGAGCAATCCCGATGAGTTACAGTTACAGAACTCATTTTAGGACAGGAAGAACATACAATTCATGGGTGGGAGGAAAGGGTTACAATTTTAAATAGGATTTTAGGTATTAAAACATAACTGTCATATACAATATAGACGAAAATATAAAAATAAAAGTAGGTATGCGTTGAATAGCAGCAGGTAGGTGGGTACTTTACAAAAAAATGATTTTTGACGAAATTAATTGGTTTCGCCAAAATGGGTATATCTACATTTTCAAATTGAATCAAAAAACAAACATTGACCATAGGTGACCTGTGATGATGTGATGTTGATTGTTCAGTTTGAAGGACCGCCAATAATACACTACTATAGAGGGGTAATTAAATAAAATCCACACTTTTCTTCTATAAACACAATTAGTCCTTTATTGGGTGGGTACAATCAATTACACAAGTAGCCAGTTCAATAATCGTAAAAACAGTAGTAACTTTAACGTACCAACTACAACAGTAGCTTTATGGTTATTATTATTATAATAACTCCAAAGGACACTTATTATCCTTAATTACCTACTCGTCACTTTATACAAAAGGTTCACGAGTTCCTTGAAGCCGCGCGAGCTAATCTCGGAGGGCAGACTTGACTTTTACTATTTTCCTGGAGCTCAGCGCGGGACTCTCCGGCCGGCCAAAACTCAAAACTTTAAGGTTTCGCTTGTCTTTATATACGTATAAAGGTCTCTGCCCACTACACCGTTCCATACCATGACCGTACTATGAACGTATCAGCCACTAAATAAACACGCTATGCCCTACTATGCCCACTAGAACGTGCTAACACCGTATGACACCCGTACGTAACGGGTTTAGTGACCGTACGATATCCGTATACACCGGAGTTAGTAGGCGTAAAGTGCCCGTTCTATCGGTTGCAGTCATAGAACGCACGTCATAGAACTGAATACAAATCACGAACTGACTGAGTGGCAACGCGGTTAGAACGGGGTTAGAACGGGGATCATATGCGTACGATTCCCGTTCTAGAGCCATGCATAGAGCGGACCGGCACCTGCAAAATATTGTCATCGAGAATTCGCCGTCTGTCCGGTCATGATATGCGACGGTGTTGGTCGGTGAGCTAGTGGGCAGCGTTTCTTACTGTTCGATACAAAGAATATTTTTTTGCATGCGCCGCTACGGTTACGGTCATGGTATGGAATGGTGTAGTGGGCAGAGACCTTTAGCCCGCTGCCCTAGCGGCAGGACGGTAAGTGACAACCAATGCAAGACAGAGAAAGTATTCAAGCGTGAACACTTCTCAAAATGCGCTCGAAATAACTATATTTGTTACACTATCAATTTTAAATATAAAATCGACGTAAAATACATTTAATAATAAGTTGGTATGGATATCAAACGAATTTATTTACAGCGTCGATTTTTTTCTCCTTGTCTATCTAGTTATCTAAGCAGTTTTGTCCTGATACATTTGGATAAATATGTTTTATACTTATGTTATTTGGCGGTATACCCTCTGCACACCTCATCTAAGACACTTTTTTGTAAGTAAAAACCGAGAGCACATTGGATATAAGTATGCCAAGGGGCAAGTGTCAATAATTTGGCTTTAGAGCTACTTTGAAGTGAATTTGTTAAATAAATCACAAAAACGAATATATTTCCTTTGCACCTCACTGTTCACCGAACACTTACACACAACATTAATCATATATATGAGTACTCCATTAATAATTTCAATAAAATAACAGCACAAATTTAGCATAAGTACTACGCATATTAAAATGTAGCTCAATGATCCCATTTTTTAAAGCTCATTAAACTCCTTACGCCATTGATTTAGTCATTCGGCGTTAGTAGTAAGGCATAATATAATATTGCAATAGCATTCGAGTGTTTTGTCCAAAAGTGTGTTCATCTCCCACGCATCGTGGCCTCACTGCGCAGTGCGTGGGCGACTTGTTCTTTGTAATAGCAGGTCAGTTGTAAATGGGAAAAGAGTAGAAAGAAGAAAACTACTACGTTTCGTACATATCGAAATATTTTCAAAAGCTTAGAAATTGCTAGAGAGTAATAAAATGGATGCAATAGTGTTGAAATACAATATAAAATCCATGAATGAATCTGAGCATGCAACCATATTAAGATTTAGAAGATCTGAAAGGGCAGTCCATGGTGCCAGATGATACGACAAAGAAAATTTTTAACAAAGTGGGAACACAGTGGAAGCGACCAAATTGAGGCTGATGAGAAGTGGACTGAGTACTTGTAAGAAGATTACAGTATGGCCAGAGTACTGAATACGAATAGTTGATGAAAATTATTTTCAGAGGACGAGAGTAGGTACCTGCTCTCCTAGTTGAGTACATATTGATTCCTTCACTAACGGTTAAGCTAAAAGATTGTTGTTTTTGAAGTGAAACTTCTTTCGCACCATCATGATTCGAAACTCGATGAAACGGAAACGACACTAAAACAGACAAACACATAAGTACATCTATATGATCGGAGGCGTCTACTAATATCTACAGGAATTCCAAAAACTGAAAAAATCGAACTAATATCTATGAGAATCAAAGTGTTGACGAATATCTACAGCTCAAACTGTTGATTAATATCTATGAGAACCAAAGTGTTGACGAATATCTACAGCACTGGCAGAGGTTGGATTTGCAATTATGTATAGCATATTGGAATAACGAAATATTGCGTATGCAGTTAAAAAAACTTAATTTATGTAAGTATGTATGTAAAAATCCCTAATATCGTACTATTGGACACATTTAGCTGATTAGTCCAACCTACGCTCTGTAGATATTAGTTCAGCCTACGCTCTGTAGATATTAATCAACACTCTGAAGTTCGTAGATATTAGTTCAACATATGAGCTGTAGATATTCGTCCGACATACAGGCTGTAGATATTAGTATCTGGAGTCTATAGGATCTAGCCTGCATAAGGTTTCACTTCTACCGCGTGTGAATTGCACATTCTGATTTTTGAAGTGAAAATTCTTTAGCACCGTTGTAATTTGAAACTCGATGAAACGGAAATGACACTAAAAAGAGACAAACACATAAATCTATAGAATTTAGCATGCGAGAGAAACCTAACCGCATTGGCCGCTTTGATTATGAGCTCACTTTTCAAGGCTCCTATAGGAGGAGATTGTGTGGTGAAGGTTTCACTTCTACCGCGTGTGAACTGCACTAGATTTTTTTTTACAGCTGCGATTCATTGGCGTAGCTTTTTTATTGGCGATTCATGAAAAGTTCACAGAGTTACCCAGATCGCATAATATTACTATTGGTAACCGCGATGTCATGCTTGAATATGGGTTGATAGGTTGGTAATAACGGAGGAAAATAAAAGAAGAAACTGAAGATTAGGTCAATACCAATTTGTGCTCGAATTTCATCTCATTAGATATTTGGTTCCAAATTGTGCGTTGAAGCTAACACTTAAACTTCGCATTTCCTTTTCATTCCTTTTTGCCTCGTGCCAACCGCACAGTTGATCTACCTGTTTCTGCGAAATGAACTTATATACATATTAGGTTGCAGGATATTATTATTGCATAATGTAGGCATTTTGCGAATACTTTCTCTCGCGGGGTATCGTATAGTAAATAATGGATAAACATTTGGCGTTCAGTATTCTCCGAGCCTTTCCCGCTAACAGGAGACGTGACATTACAATATTTAAAAAAAGGTTCCAACATGAATTTAATAGTAAGTACACTTTTTGATGAGATTAAAACTTAATTCCCTTTTAATATTTTTGATAATATAATATTTAGTATGGTCAATTAATTTTTATCACCTCTCTCAAACTATGCGGGTTTCCAGTCGTCCGATATGTCTGAAGTTGATTAATACATTACTAATATTTACGTCATATTTCGCTAAGCATATCATTCAAAGGAATTGAGACAAAATAAGCTCTAATGAAACGAGTACATTTAACCACATTTATCCTGCGGTTATTTTAAATACTGAATCACGTCATGGCCTTTAATTTAATAAAATACTTTAAAATCAATTATTATAAGCAATAATTGTCAGCCTGAAACACTCATTTACATTGAAAAATCTTCCGAGAAAAGATACTTGCCGCCAACGGGACTTGAACCCGTGTCCTTCTGATTACCGGTCGGATGCTCTGACCACTGAGCTATGGCGGCTTATCTAATACCCGCCAAATAATTCAATATATACTGGTGTTTCATTCAACAATTACTGATTATTACATTTTTCTACCTGAAAACAACCTTTGTGCTATGCATAAAAATCTTGTCTTAAACGTTAGTTTATAAATTAAAAATAATAATTAATATTTAACAAGTTAAAAGTATTTCACCAAAAAATATAGACATAATTTGTCTCGACGCCACCTAGCGAGAGATTTAGTACTAACAATACCTCCCTCACAAAAATAAATTTGGTTTATTTTTAAATTTCATAATTAAATTTTAATTAAAATATAATGTTTATTTGACTAACTATCGTAATATACAAATTATTTAAAAAAAAACCCTGCTTTACACACATTTTGGAAGTGTGCAAGTACTCGTAATTTTACCAAGTGATCGAACTATTCAGATGGTCGTGTTGCTGGGAAGACGTGGTTTTTAACAGAAAATATTTACATTACCTGGATGTTTTGCATTTAACTCATTGAAACAATACGATTATTGTACTACCGTTAATGTAATGATATGAAACACCTTTTTGAAAATAAATCTTATATTGCATTGTGTCCTTATCGCACATATTATAATAATATATGAGTTAACTCATTATATAATGATTATTATAATAATATAATGCGTTGTAGGAAGATGCCAACGTTTTACACCTACACGTTATTTAAATAATTTGATTTTAAAAATGTCTTAATAATGCAATTTGTCATACTACTAAAGCAAATTGTACGTGATTTTTTGCGATATTTGGCGAGTGCTTTTGTTGTATTAATTTCATATTAATAAAATTATTCATTACGATATGCGAAGTGATTTTTGTTACCTATTTTATAACATGCGTTGCTGCTTAAATATTCATTTTCTAGAACGCGTAGAATTTGCGACTAGTTTGTGCAATATTTTTTATGTTTTATCTGCTATTTTAATTAATGAATTTGTATTTCTCTGTGCGATGTCTTTTATTATTATGTTTCATTGCCGATTTATAATCATTTCTTACATTCCTGATCAACAACATAGCTGCTAAATTGATAAATTATAAATTGCTTCGAAGAACGTGCTGCGAAGCGTTGTCAAGTTTTCATAATGTGCAGTGTGTGCAGCGGGGGCAAATCTATGTATCCTTTGGTAAATAAAAGTTTACTGCACAGTTTCTAAACAGTAATTCCACCGGGATTAAAGTAATATTGCTTAAGATTTCTTCAACACACTCAGATTTATGATATGTTATTGTCGTCTATCTCGTATTGCTTGTTTGACATTTTGCACATTTGTTTGCTAAAGTAAACAGAGTGAAATACCTGTGTGCGATTGAAGCAATTTTCTTCTTCTTGAAAGTACGCATTTAAAAACTTCTTTTCAACTTTGTTGGTACGGGCAAACCATATGCAGACATTACTACAGTCCGTTTGGCCCTGGTCTGAAATGGAACTCAGTCAAAACAAGCCCCAGAATAAGATCGTTTATGTGGCGTACGGAAATTGTACGGGTATTGTACTGAATTTGTAAACAACTAGGCTGCCAGTAATACTTGAGAGGAAAATAAACTAAGTAATTAATAGTACTTATTGTAAGTAATTAATCACCTCTACTTTTTAATATTTTGTCTAAGTTATAGTTTATTCTAATTTGTCTATACTTGTTTGTGATTTATTTTTCTTTATATTGACATATCCTGATGAAGATAACATTGTTATCGAAACATGTAGATATTGTTTATAATATAGTGGTTTAAACAAAGTGATATGTTATTCATTATATAATTAATGGTGCCACAAAGTAATTTTGCGAAGTTTGAAGAAGGAAAATAAACTGCTTTTATTTAAATATATTAGGTTAGCAAGAAAAACATCATTTTAAAAATCATTTGTTAAAAATTAAAATTAAAAATCATCATACTGTTTTTGTATTTTAAATTTGTATACTGTATCTGTATCTGCACCGACCCTAGGGGAAGGTTCGATCCTGGAGAGAGGGAAGTAGGAAAATCTATTAGAAAGTTTTTTTCGACCTTTCAGACCTGTATTTAATACAACTCCCTATGTACATTGATAAAAGAGATAGTGCAAAAATATTGTTGTATTTTCTGAGTTCGAGTACTATTCTCTTTTTTTCTGAGCAATACTGAGACCGATGTGGGAGAGGGGGGTTGGGACCATAAAATCTCCCCTTTACATACGCCCTTGGCGTGTTTCACTGCCGGCTACTAAGATACCTACACTTTTATATTATGATTAGACAATATGTTTCCATATGGCATAATAACAGGGTTTTGAGAGTTTAGTAAATTAAAATTAATACATACCTACCAATAATAATTTATTTTTCCAAGGATTAATAAAATTCAATAAGTTGGATGAGATTTCATTCAGAAAAGATTTGCCTGATTTAGAGATTTGTTAAAATGTTCATAGTTATACTTATTTATTAATTCATACGCTTAAAATGGCTTTTCCTTAAAAGCCATACCTACATGCAATCATTTGCATACTGTTTACATAGGAGAAAAATTGTAACATATAGGAAATAATAATAATACACGTGATTATATGCTAGGAACAAAAAAAGTTATATGAATATGGATTTTATAATAAGGAATAATTTAGGGGCCATCCATAAATTACGTCACACGAATTTCACGATTTTTTGACCCCCTCCCGCGTCCCTGTCACATATCGTCACATTTGTGAGAGCCCCTCCCCCCTAGTGTGACGTTTATTTTGCAATTTTACATCTGAAAATAATCAAAATAGTAGTTAATTTTTTTTACATGTGACGTCACAGAGCTGATAACCCCACCCATACCCCTTGTCACACTTCTCTACTCCCCCCCCCCCCCTTGAGGTGTGACGTAATTTATGGATGGCTCCTTATTACGTATTATTAAAAAGTAAATATTTTATACAAAACATATTATATCATGCAACCTAAGTGAGAATTGTAGCTCCCTTATCAGGCAAAAGAGCTCCTCTTTTCTGATAATTTTCTGACTTTGTAAAATATTTGTGAATAAATGTAACTCATATTCTTTATTTTACAATAAAAAAATATCAAGTGCGGTTCACACGCGGTAGAAGCGAAACTTTACCAAAAACAACTCAACCAATAGGAGCCTTTAAAAGTTGGTCATAATCAAGCGGCCAATGAGCGCAGACCTAGCGTCATTTCAGTTTCATATCTCAACCAACATAATCAAAGCGGTCAATGAGCGCAGCTTCGCAGGTGCTGTGATGCGTCATTTCCGTTTCATCCGAATTCCAAATCCAAAACGAGGCTAAAGAAGTATCACTTCAAAAAATCAGAGTGTGCAGTTCACATGCGGTAAAAGTGAAATCTTCCGAAAACTAAATTAGATAAGAGTGGGGACACGACGAAGCACCGCACAAACAGGAAACCGGCTAGCCTATCTCATTCTATCGCAGGCTAAATCCTATTAATACTCCTATGTGTGTTTGTCTCTTTTTAGTCACGCTATTTTTCGTTTCATCGAGTTTCAAATCTCAACGGTGCTAAAGAACATTTCACTTATATTATAATAATTATTATTTCATATTAATGAAAGTTGTAATTCCAAATACACTTCTACAATTAATTGTTTCTAGCGATTTTTGTAGAACAGGGATTATTTCATCGCTAACAGAATATACCGCCTCCTGATTTTTATTCGACAACAGCTGTAAGATTAAATTTGTAACCAGGAATTTCATAGAACGAGTAAGGAGATTTGTAATGGCTGTTTCACAAAGCATTAAAACATGTATATTATGCTTCATGCAGTTTCAAATACTGAAATATTTAGTTTTGTATGACACAAATTCATTCCAACGTAGTCAATTACTATTCTGTTTTCTGGCCTTGCAACTGGCCGTTTCCATAAATTTTCCATGAATACAGTGACCGCGATGATTTGTTGTGTTTTTAGTTAGCAGATATCTTTGTAAATTATATTATACTATCTGACCCGACAAACGCTGTTCTGCCATATAAATTATTTCTAGTGAATATTTTGGTTGTTAAATAAAAAATAACGAATGTATCGTATGTACGATTAAGTGTGTGGGGATGGGATCTATGAGAGAACGAGGAATGGAGCGCCGTAGACGATGACCACCGATAAAAACAAAAAACACCAACTAAAGTAGGAAAATGAAATAAAGAAAATCAATATGAATTTCGAAGAGCAATTGAGTGTACGATATTTTTTGCCGGTCCGTCTTTAGCCAACACAAATAGGCTCGATGGTTTGCCCACGCGAGAACATAATGCTGAATGAAATATCAAAATGACGCGACGCTTCTTGTGAATGTATTGCGCATGTGTGGATGAAGGTTCGATGAGGCGGACGTAGCGCCATCTGTCATTCAACAACATAAATAATACCTTTCGTTCTATATGAAATACGAAAGACGGTTAAATTTGTTCATACAAAAATGCAAAAAATCGCGGTTAAAAAATGCAAGCGGTAGGTAAATAGGATGGTTAAAATTTGGGGTTACAGGTATTTTTTAATGCCAAATAAAAAATAATACAAAAAAAAATGTAAAAAAATAATATTTATTTTTCTGGATAGGAACACCCTAATTACCTAGCGGTATGAAATATACTTTAAAACCTATTCTTATACCTACCAAATAAACATAAAAAAATCATTAAGATCGGTCAAGCCGTTTCGGAGGAGTGCGACCACAAACACAGTGACACGAGGTTTTTATATATAAGATTGACGTGAAAACTTCTTTAGCACCGTTTTTATTTGAAACTCGATGAAACGGAAAAGAACGACACTAAAAAGAGACAAACATTTATTGATTTTTACGCTTTGTTTATGGTTTGACAGGTAATTTCGAGAAATACTAAGTTCATTACCATTTATTCTAATGTTTGATATTTTTTAGATAGAAAAATACTTAGTTCATTACGTTACCATTTATTTAAACTAATGTTGGATAGTTTTTGTTATAGTTTGGAATGCGAGATATGTAGTATCAAAAGCTTTGCGTAGGTCTAAGAATATTGACATGCATTTTGATCCCGTGTCTAAGTTTTCATCTAAAAAATCAGCAGCTATTGCGAAGGCTTCGGTGGTTATGACCAACATAATAATACTCACAATAATTGCATAAATAATGAAAAATATGTGTTTTATTTCAGTGCGTGTTTGCGTGCATTCTGTGCTCCGCCTCCGCCGTAATAATCCGAGATGATTACCGCTTCACCCCAACCAGCCTCACCACGGACTACAGTCAGAGCTACAACTCGCAGAGCGACTCCGAAGCCGACGCCTACGCAGAGGATGAACTCGCGAAACGCCGCCACCACAAGCGCCGCCGCCGCCCCTGTGCCTCGAGCAAGGTGGAGCCGCTCAGCGGGGCCTCCGATAAAACTCTCATCAACCTGTACTATACCGATTCCACTAATAACTACCTGGGTGGAGGTCACGGCTGCGGATCTAGCTTCAGTGACGACAACTCCAACAGGCCACATCACGGAGGCAACCGACCTTCGAGACCCGGAGCTTTCGGAACGTTTCTTTCCAACGTATTATTCGGAACCACCAAACCACTATCCCCTGCAGAGGATCCCGTAATAGACTCTGATGATACGGTCGTTGTCGGAAATTCAGGGAACTCCGGAAACTCTGGTCCACTCGGTGGCTCTGTACCAGATGATATCAAATACAATAGATACGAAGACTTCAATGCGAGAAGAGCTTACAGACAATTCAACAGGGAATTGGATAGATTCCTTCGTCCCTTTTATCGTTTGTTTTAAATTGTACACTTGATTTGTATTTTTAATACCCATTAATGTAGTAGTACAAATAACCTTAAGACATATTATGTGTATTCATTTTATTGAGAACTTATAATAACAATAATTTAAAAGAAATTACGAGAAATCATAATAATAATTAATTTTATAGTGTACATATAATCGGGAAAAGTATAAATGTGCGTGAATAAAGATAATCGATATATTTTAGAAAAATTATGAATTATTTGATGAATGTTTACTAAAAAAAGTGTGTATTTTCATGTCACTCGTTGTATAAAACTTCATTGGAACCCCTGTATGTTTGAAAGTTGTATTTATAAATAAAAACCAAAATTTCGTAAACATGTTTTAAATTTCTTTTCTGCGATGAAATCTCAAACTGACGCTTAATAACCCCCCTCCCCCCCCTCCACAACATATGTTTACGTATCTATTTAAAATATTATGTATAATATTTATTTTATGTATGTTTATGTAAGTTCATTCTATAAATTCCCATAAACTATGTATCTCATTTAAAAACAGACATACACACTCCTCACCACAAAATGCAGGACTTCATACGATGACGGCACTGAAGGCCGACTAGTTCCATGTTGACTACCGGCTGAATTTTCCCGGATGAGGTTTTTCATGGTTTCCTCATTCCCGAAGGCAAATGCGGAAGAATTCCAAATAAAAGGACATGACCGACTCCTTCCCACTCCCAACATAACACAAACACACATATACGTATATATTTCCCCTTGCTTGCTACTGATTGCTTTGTTGAAGCTAGGCAAAACATGCAATTTTAGTAAGGTTTTTACATAACAATTTTTCCCTACCGACGAAACACAAGACCTCTAAGCCTATAACAGCGAGATACTATTTTAAATACCCACATGCGGTAAAAATTGCAAGGCGCAAATGCCGCCGTTCTATTTGTATAAAGAAAATTAACTTTAAACTCAGTAAATTTAAATGATTCATCTCTTCAAGAAATATAAGAATTTAGTAAATGAAAAAAAAGTTTAATGACAATTATTATTAAATATATATTATGTTATCTCTCTAATACATGCAAAATTCGTTCTTTTTTCAATAAGTAAAATAGTTACTAAAATATCTACATATTTAAAATATTGACAAAATCGTATTTTACTGGGGAAAAATGTCTCAGAATAAATGGTAATAATTGTCAATAACAGCCCAAGAAAAACTAAAAAGGCCGTCACGCTTGGTTGCGGGGCCCTTGTGATAGAGGTTTGCGGGTGCAGCCATGCGTTAATATGTCCGTGATAATTATTATGCGGAATATGTAATGAGGTTAAACACTGGTGTACCATAGATTTATATTGATAAAATAACAGTAGATAACCAAACAGACTTGGGACAGAGTCTGAACAGTCTCAACATAAACAACCCTAAGAGCAAATCAGTCACCACCCTTGAATGGATCCACGCGAGGGAAAAGAATATATATATATATAGACCTCATTTCACCAGGGGGAATAGTAGACTGCTTCCGATTTTTTAAAACTAATGGTAATACTCATCTTCTTTTTCGGACAAAAGGAAAAAAGTTTCGTGGTGTCGAATATTTTGATTAAATAGTGATGTACATATTATTTTCATTAAAATAGTATTACATTGGGACACATGTCATAAGAAAAAGCGAGAAACAAACTTTTTAAAAATCTCACAAGACAAATGGACAATCTTCTTCAACCCTCTTCGACCCAAATTAACTCAATCAGAAGAACTTGGTAGGTAGGTACCCAAATTGCATAGTATAACGTGACTTAGATAGGCGTTGCACGTATTGCAAAGTTCTGTTTAAATGTCAACGTTTCTAAGGTGACATTGTACGTCGTTTTGTGTATGAATTATAAATAAGTTCAACATCTATAGGATTTAGCCTGCGAGAGAATGAGATAGCAATACAATATTTATTTTATTCACGGGTACTCGGTTCCAATATAATACGATAAATCCACGGTCCCACGCAGGTCCCCTTAATTAAGTATGGTGGCATAAAGCGCCTGACGAATCTTTGCACATTCAGCCGACCAGGGGTCGAATCCTACGAAATACAAAAAAAAAAGTATTTTTATTTTTGTAAAATCAATATCCAACTTCAAACCACTCCAAAATGAAAGAGCAAAAGAAAACGTCATCTAGCGACTCCGAAGAAGAAACCAAAAAAACAAATACGATGAGCAAATGTATAGGAAAAGGTGCACTGGAATTCGACGACAAAAATATGGAAAAAAATCATCTTTACATTGATCAAAAAGTGCTGTGTGGCCACTCTTTTCTACTTCAGTTTTTTGAAGGTTTCACTTCTACCACGCGTGAATTGCACACTCTGATTTTTTTTGTAAAAATGATAATTTTTTTTAGTATCTAATGCGCACATTAAAATATTTTTTGAATACAATGATTTCAGAGACATTACGTTCATGGTTTTAAAAGCATAGTCTGTGGAAGTTCTGATGCAGACTCTAGTATAATTTTCAAAATTGCCTTTTGTGCGATGAGGGCTGGTTTTATTTTTATTTTTTAATTTTTTTTACATTAACTCCACACAGGAGGCCCTGAGGAAAATAACTTCCCTCAGGGCCTATGTCATCTTTGAAGATGCTGTGTGGAGGGTCTTTTTGAGGAAAGGAAGGAGTGAACACGGGTCTTGAAGAGACCCATGTTGTAGGAGGGAGGAAACACAGAGGCCGGCAAATCGTTACACAGCCGAGCCGTTGAACTCAAGAACGAGTCATTGAAACGACCCGTTCTCATGTGACTAATGTCAACCTTGTACAAATGTCGGGCGCGTGTTTGGCGTGTTTCCCGACTATGCACCGGTGCCGAGGGGATCAATGACGCTAGTTCCTCGGAGCATCTTCCATTGAAATACCGGTAGAACAAGGACAGCATTCCCACCTGACGCCTGTGCTCTAAAGATTGCAGACCGTCTGTTAAGATGGGAGAATCTATCAAACGGACCGCCCGTTTCTGCACAGAGTCAAGGTTTGTTTATAGGTATTTTGGAGCTCCAGACCAGAGGTGGCTGCCAAATTCAACCGTGAGGCGCACTTGCGATTTGTACAGGGTTAGCAGTTGTGTACTATTAAAGTATCTGCGGGCCCTGTACAGTACGCCCAGTAACTTAACTCTGGTTTTATAGTGGAACCTTCCAATCCGATCCACATTGTATATGTGACTGGCCATATACGAAATAAATTTTAATTTGTTGTTCTTTATCTAAAATGTTTCTTATTGCTTTGAAAAAATATGTAAGTAGTTTTTGCTTACATTGTCAACTTGGGAGTTATATAAAATAAATAAATAAGTAGGTCTGTATCTAACTGAGCTGGTTCGTAATCATAATTTCTTATTATCACACTTGTAAAGTGCAAAACAGCAGTAAAGAGCTTACAATCAACCGTTTTTGTTGCATTTGATTACTTCGTGTTTCCTACTTAGAACAAACTGGTTATTAATAAAAACAATAATAATTTATATTGTACAGGGTGTTAAGGAACGTACTTGACTTACTTTAACCAGTGACATTATTTGTAGTAAAAAATGTAAAGGAAATTTTAGGCTCCGGTGACATTTTTGAAGTGTTTTTTTCTACAAAAACATGAAGAAAGTAGTGTCCGACCGAAACAGGACTTTCCATCGAAACCGAATCTTCGGTAGTTATCTCAGTTTCGGCCGAAACCGAAACCGAAACCGAAACTTTTTTAAACATGTTAAAAATCTATTGTTTATTGAAATTCGGATTATTTTTTACACCTATACAAACAGTCAACATGTGTTGAATGAATAAAAAAAAATCAACTATTGAAGTATGTGAAAAAAAAAATTGTTGATATTACAAAAAAAATATATGTTAACTACTTCTTGGAACAAAAATTTGTTAATAATCAACACTTATGTACATTAATAATGGAAGGAACTCATTAATTGAGTATTTTAATTTAAATTGCGTTTACAATCACAATATTCGACTAAATTTACCATTTATTGAGATCTTTTGCAGAGTTTCGGCAGATAATCTGCCGAAATTTTTTTTTGCCGAAACCGAAACCGAAACCGAACCTTCGGTCGGTCACTAAAAAATACTAGGTTTGGATAGTTTGGGGATGGGGTGACCAGTGACGTCATGCGGAAATTTTTTTTGTTTCGAAAATCATTTATGTTATGTAGGTATGTATTATAGCAGTCATTTACATTTTTGACCAATTAATTATGTGCACGTGTGCCTAAATCATTATTTACCCCAGTAAGGTCAAATTCTTTTTACTTTTGTAAAAAATTATTTTAAAATATTAGAGTATGCAATTCACACGCGGTAGAAGTGAAATAAGTGTGGGGAGGCTAAGATGCACCGCACAAAGAGGCTAAATTATTGATTTATATGTTTGTCTCTTTTTAGTGTCACTATTTTTCGTTTCATCGAGTTTCAAATCACAACGGTGCTAAAGAAGTTTTAACTTCCAAAAATATTTGAAAAAAATACAAATGTGCAGTTCACACGCGGTAGAAGTGCAACCTTCTTAAAACTAAAGTAGAAAAGAGTAGGGAGGCCACCGCACAAAGAGGAGACCGATTATTCTATCTTATTCTCTCGCATGCAAAATCCTATAGATGTATGTGTTTGTCTCTTTTTAGTGTCGCTTATTCGTTTTATCGAGTTTCAAATCACACCAAGAAAGCTAACGAAGTTTTCAAAAAAATGTGATACCTACACTTATTTTGTCTGCCTAATTTTTTTTCTGACCCCAAAAATCCTAATTTGTAAATATGTGTGTCAAGGAAGCGACTAGCGATTAATTTGTGCATAACGTGCTGTCATTTAATTATACAATATGTCATATATGTACGTCCCACTATAATGCAGAGTGACATGACGTGATGGAATGTTCAGTACATTGTAGTCACTAATGTACTTTTCTGCAATGATGATATTTAGCAATGTTTCTTTAGAAAGTAAGCAAACAGCGAAGTGCCTCGAAGAAAGTTTGATGAAAGCCTTTCTAAATTAATTTTCTACCATGTCAGCTACTTTTGATATTTTTTGTTACTATTTCGCTCATTCATTAATTTCTTAAATGAGTCAGTAAAATTATTATTTATGCCCATTTAAAAACATATTAAAACCAATTTTTGTATGTAATTTTTATGAAATATGCTTTTATATTAAATCGCAAGTGCGCCCAACGGTAAAATTTGGCAGTCACCTTTGGTTTTAAGCCCCAAAATACCTGAAAGAAAACGCTCGATTGTGCACAAACCGACAGTCCGTTTGATTGATTCTCCCATCTTAATAAGCAGATTGCAATCTTCAGAGCACAGGCGTTGGGTGGGAGTGCTGTCCTTGTTCTATCGGTATTTAAATTGAAGATGCTGCGAGGAACTAGAGTCATTAATCCCCTCGGCATCGGTGCATAGTCAATGTTGTCAAGTAATGCTGTCCGAAACGTTGTCTAAAGAAGGAGGTAGCGTTATTTCGCTAAATATTAGGTATTCAATTTATGAGATGATTTATTTATTTGATAACCAACACCTCTGCAATAGGTCACTCCAAGTTTGTTTAGTGACTTAGCAGTTTACTACGTTTGGTGACTTAGCAGGGGTGCCCGTGTTCATGGATTGAGGTTTGTCCGGGTTTTGGCGGCGGATGCGTCTGCCTACCAGCTGCTTGGCAGGCCGGATCGGGAGAGAATTTTGAAGGAGTCCCTTTGACTTCTTCAGCCGTACTCATTCGGACCATCGCCTTGCACCACAGTGGGAGGGATGGATTCAAACACTTCTGGACACATCGACCCCCAGATTCATACCCTATTGCCATCCAGCAAAAGAAAAGAAAAAAAGATCATCCACACAGCATCCCCAAAGATGACATAGGTCTTGAAGGGATTTGTTGGCACGCGGGCCGTCGCAATTTATTTTGAAAAGCTCTGCCTATTTAGACACTAACACAAACATCATTATTTCTTGAATGAGCGCACGGCACACGTACATGTATATGTAGCCTAAAGTAAACTTTAAATGCTCTAACGAGCGCGATATTTGGCGTACTTTTGAGACGTTATAATGTGCGGTCAGTAGAGTACGCATGATGCTGTTATTCGTAGCTGGAACTTCGAGCAATATAATTTCTTACAATAATTTTATAAATTTTAATATTATTTATATTTTTATGCGAGTAAGGTAGGGTAAGCAGTGCTTATATGTGCCTTTTTGGAGCGCACAGATTCAACATTGATTTTGGATCAAATGTTATGTTTCCTGTAGATATGCAAGTCAATTAAGAGGGCATTACCAGTGAAAGCCGGAAATACGTCATTTTCAAAAAAGTTTTTAGACGTATTGACTCTTTTCCACAAAAAATTATAAATGGATTCCGAAAGATTGTTCTTTTATCTAGTGAAGTTATGTAATAAATTTTTAGATTTTTTTTTAAATTTTTAGTATAATAAGGTTATTCCATAGGTCGTTGGCAGATTTGTTAAATTTTCAAAAAAGTTTTTGTATTATACCACACCCATTTCAAATAATGTAATCATGCAGTAAAATAAATCAATACATTATCTAGCAGAGTTATGTATTAGAATTTTAATTTTAGTTTCAATAAAATCATTAAAAAATATGTACGTACATGTGTTTCTTGACGAAAATTGGTCCATTTGTGTATTTATTTGCGCACTTACAAACTAATATATTTCAGATTTTTTTAACATTCTTATTAAATTTAGACATTATTGAAAAATGATAAATACTTATAATCAAAAAATAACTACAAAAAGTACACTATTTTAATAGTTTTATCATCACGCCTTTCAGCATTTTTGGATGAAGGTATAAATTAAAGCTAATTTGGATTGAAATAAATTCGATATTGAGTTTTAATTTTAAAAAGCTGGTACGGAGAATAATTAATCTTTCTCATTGTAACCGCCCTGCACGATCGGAAGAACAACTTTCGACGAAATGTGGATTTTCGTCCGCTGGCTGATTAAACGCTCTTAAGGAAACGAAACAGAAGTTCTGGAGTTGTACTTGTGTACATAAATAGGTAATACTTCTTAAGTGGGATAGCTGAATAGTTATAGTTTCTACATTAATTTAACAAAATTTCGCGACGATTGCGAAAACACGCGCAATATACATATGAAACTTGGTATATTAATTTTAATTGAAACAATTCTGTTTGTTTCAGTATAGCTCAATCCAAAGACCCCATAGTCGATATCCAGCTACAAGAAAATGGAGACGGAGAAAAAACAGACCCTTCGGTAGAACCTGATAAGGTTACACATCCAACATCGTAAGATTTTCCTTACATATACTTATCAATACAATTTTAATAAAAAGCTCTCCCTTTTCACAAAATCTAAATGTTTTTCTTTGTATTTCTTTCATCGCTGAGGATCTTGATCTAAAATAATCTTAATTTATTTTTTACAAGAAAAACTCTCCTTTTATAACTTCCGAAAGGTATTCCCATCAAAATAATATAATATCATTGAAGAAGAAGAAAACAATAGTAATCTAAACGAAAATATGAAAGAGAACAAGACCTAGAAAAAGATAATGGTCGCAACTGAAATCGGACCCAGAACCTCTCGTCTAACCGTGACAAAAATTAGTTGAAGATAATATTGTTAATTATTCTAATATTTGAAATATGAGATTGACTAAATATGACGAGTTGGCAGAGAAGATGGCAATAGCGGAATTGGTAAACGTGCACGTCCGGTTAGATGAGAGGTTCTGGGTTCGAGTCCCAGTTGTGACCATTATCTTTTTTCTGTTTTTTCTGTGTCTTGTTCTCTTTCATATTTTCAATGGTATCAAATTACATTATAATTGAAATTTTAAAATTTGTTTTAGATATGTTGAAACATTAACGCACTTGTTCAAAGGAAATGTTGGATCAGGAATGTATGCGATGGGGGATGCTTTCAAAAATGCTGGACTCATATTCGGAACCGTGGTCACATTATTCCTGTCAATCATTAGTGTACATTGTCAACATATATTGGTAAGAATACAATATGAAAAACATCATACATTATAATAAACAGGAAATAATCAACTGTAACTTTTGCAATCACGTTTATATTTTACATACATTTTTATTTATTGGTTTTTCAAGGTACAATCCCGTCAAACCGCAATTGAGCAGTTTGTCAACAGGATGTTAATCTTCCATTACGATTTAAACATACATACATAATATTATTACTATAAATATACAAATTGTCACAATTAACACCTATGAATTAATATAAACCATCTCTATTTAGTAACCAATGTTTCATCATAATATATATCTCAATCTATTTGTAGAATCACAATTTTTTATATTACTTGGTTAACATGTTAAATATTTTGGGCACGTTATTATACTCCAGGGTTCGCCGTCCGTAGTTATTGTTTATTTAGGAACAAGCACTCCTTCATTCTCTATGAAACTAGATTATGTTCAAGTACCACTCTCCTCTTATATTCAGACTTAGATATATGCTGAATCACTATTTTGCACCATAATTAGGTCTGCACCGGTACGATAGTTAAATTCCGATAGAACAATGTTTCGTCTCCCTGAAAAAATAGGTTGAACTAGTAATTTAACCACAGATTTTTGTACTGATTGTAGGTTGTTTAAATTAGTTTTGCAAGTATGTCCCCAAGTAGCAAGTGTGTCCCCAAGAAGAGTAACATGCTCCTCTTGTAACTTGGAAAAGTTGATACAAATTTAAATTGGCAATCACAAATATGTACATATTTTACAGAGTTAAGGAAGTAATCAATATTGACAAATTGAAAATGATTTATTTTTCTCTGGTGCAATATTCAATCATGTAGGTACGGTGTAATAGGATGGGATGGTGCGCTTGATGTATTTATAAAACATTTACAAATAATGATTAAAAATTATATTATCAAAATTATGTTTAATAGAAACAGAACATTTTATACAGATGCGTTATACAAAGAATCTAAACTACTCAGTCTCCGTAAACTATTTATACCTACTGCAAACTATGAAATATATCTTTTAAAACAAAAACAAATTCGAAAAAAATTAAAACCGTAACGAATAACGTAAGAAATAATAATGTACTTTACACTCCCCAAACGCATACCAAACAAATGCAAAATCACAGCAGTTTTATTTGCCTCGTCCTTTCAAACTTTTACCGAAAAAAAATCAAGTGATTACTGAACTACCTCAATACTTAAAAGAGTTGAAATTGTAGCTTAACAATTCAGATGTTCAAACCTCATTTATTTAATTTAAATCACAATATGTTTCTCTCAAAGTGTACACTTATTATTTCACTATTATATACCTATTTTTTTTATTTTTTTTTTTTTTATTATTATATATTGGTTTTTGGCAAGTTACAGGGAGAAATTAACCCCTTTGTCTTGCAAACTGTAGTAATGTCACCTGATGGATTTTTTTTTTTTTTGCCCGATGTTCGGGCTACCTTGGGCAAGATGAAGGACATTAATAATTTTTTTTGATGGTTTGTTTATCTGTGAGTGGTATACATTTTGTATAGATAAACACACACATACAGACATTTTTACATACACCCATGCATGTATGTATTCATATGCAACAAATATGTATACCATAATAAATATATATAATTATTTATTTATCTTTTATATAAGAGAACAAAGGTAAATTTTATTATAGCCCGCGCATCAAGGTGGATGAAGGATGGAAATGGGCAGGCGGTGGAGGAGATTGTCATCGGGACTTGATTGCCCGAGACATGAGATGCTTGGGTTTGAATTTGAAGCAAGTTTGGAGAAAAATGTTTTGGCTAGATCTATTATGTGTTTTTTAAGTGGAGGAATTTTCGTGCCTGAATTAATAATGCTATTTCGGACGAACCAAGGGCTTTTGGTGAATCTTCTAAGCAAGACATTTTGGAAGGTTTCTAGACTCTTAGTATTGCTTGTGGCCCAAATTGGGGCGGCGTAAGTCATGATGGGTCGCAATTTTGATTTGTAAATAAGAATTTTGTTCTGTAGTGACGTTTGACTATTATAATTTAAAAGCGGGTAAAGGGATGCGGCAGCGTTTTTGGTTTTTTTAATTGTATGTTTGATGTGTGTGTGCCATGTGAGTTTTTTATCGAGTGTGACTCCAAGGTATTTAACGTTGTTTTGCCAGGGTATTGCTTGGCCGTACATGGAAACGTGACCTTTAGGAGTGCTGCGAACCTTTCTTCGCGAGAAGAAAATAGCAGCGCTCTTGGAAGGGTTCACGTCTATACGCCATTTGTTATAAAAGTCTTGGAGTATGTTTATGTTGTATTGTAAGCGAAGTGTGATCATCCTGGGAGAACTGTATCGAACCATAATGGCGGTGTCGTCAGCGTACAAGGCTTTATACGAATGTTGGTTCTCCGTGAGTGGTATATCGTGTATGTAGATATTGAAGAGGGTGGGGGAAAGCAGGGACCCTTGCGGGACGCCTGCTGTCATGAATCTGGGAGTTGAGAGTGCATCTCGGATCTTTACTTGAAAAGTCCGGTGCCGAAGAAATGATTTTAAGATACCGAGGAGTTGGGGATCGATGTCAATGTTGTGCAATTTGAGAAGCAGTCCGTTCGACCACACTTTGTCGAAGGCTTTGGCTATGTCCAGGAAAATGGCGCCAGTGGACCGTTGGGAGTTGAAGCCGCCTAGAATCAGTTCGGAAACTCTGAGTAGTTGATGAAGGGTTGAGTGTTGAGATCTGAAGCCATGTTGTTCATCAGGGAGGGTTTTCACCTCGTGAATGTGCTTTAAGAGCCGAGTAAGGAGAATTTGTTCGAATATTTTACCAACATTTGAGAGAAGACTGATGGGACGATGGTTCTCACAGAATTTCGGGTCCTTCCCAGGTTTTGGGATGAGAATGACGTGCGCGTGTTTCCAACTTTTGGGAAAATAACGCAGTCTGAGTGCGGAATTTATGAGGCTCACAATGGCGAGAATGCTTTTAGGGGGGAGGGCTTTAAGGGCAAAGTTTGTTATGCCATCTGGACCAGGAGCTTTTTTGTTGCTGCGGTGTTTTATGGCCCTTCGGACTTCTGATGGGGTGGTGAAATGTACATTTGTTCCGGGAAGGGAGTCGAAAATTATGTCTATTTGATGGTTGACATTTTCTATATGGACTGGGTCGGCGTGCTTGGAGCTGGGGCTAAATTGAAATTCAAGATTATCGGCAAACGCCTCCGATTTACCTTGATCGTCAAATATGAGGCCGTTTTCGGTATGAATGGGATGGTTTGGGGATGGGGTAGTTTGGAGAGATTTGCATAATTTCCATAGGGAGCCATCCTGTGGATTTATATTTTGAATTTTTTTGTTCCAGGTGGAGTGTGAAAGCTCGGAAAGTTTCTTTCTAATAAGTGCTTGAATTCTATTGATAGTTTTTTTGACTGAGGGATTTCGGTTTCTGTGCCAGTGTCGGCGAAGATTGTTTTTTGTAGAGATTAATTCCTGGATGTCGATTGGGAGGTCACTTTTGAGATTAAGGGCGGAACGTTCAGGAAGAGTTTTAGAGGCATCGGTGATGGAAGATGTGATTATATCGGCAAAGTCGTCAACTGCCTTGTCTAGTTCGGGGCCGTCAGAAATATTTTGAGGGATGATTGTTTTTTCCCCAACTCTGTGAGTGAAATACGTCCAATCAGTTTTTATAGATTTGCGCGGTGCCATTGGAGTGGAAAGTCGATTAAGAGTGAGCAAAACTGGATTATGATCTGAGCTTAGGTCATTTATGGTTTCGATACTGTAGACCCAGGGTAATTTGTGGAGGAGTGCAATGTCGAGAACATCGGGTCTAGCCCCGCTGTTCGGGAAGTGTGTGGGTGCAATTGGGCCCGCGATGAAGAGTTCAGGATGTGCGCTAGCGTACTTTTGTAAGATACGCCCATTGGAGTTAGTAATCCTACTATTCCAATTGGGGTGCTTTGAGTTAAAGTCCCCAGCGAGAATAGTAGGAGTGTGGCTATCGAGAAGAGTATCGAGGTCTTTTGGATCAAGCTTATCTTGCGGACGGTGATAGATGGAGTTTATTCTTAATGGGCCTGAATGTTTTGTATGTATTGTGATTGAGGTTGATTCAATAGACGACAATGTGGGTGTAATGTTATATTTGTGGGCGATTTTCGATTTAACGAAAATAGCAGTGCCCCCACCTCTCGTGTTTTGGCGGTCGTTTCTATATAATGTATAGTTTGAAAGTTTTGGAATTTGTGATGGGTTGAGGTGAGTTTCATTAATAAGTAAAACGTCAAGAGCGTGTGTATTTGCAAAAATACGTAATTCATGTATATTTTTTAAGAGACCATTAGCATTCCAAAATGCCATACGTAGCACGGAGGGCATGGTAGTAGAGCTAGCCATTTACACTGAAAAAAGTGAAAAAATCTGAGGGGCGGCGGAGAAAATGATAGATATGTAGTCTGCCGGTGAGGTGGCAGACTGAAATTTGGGGATGAGGTCGGAAAGAAGATCGCCAACCTTGGAGAAATTGAAATTTTTGAAAAATTCAAAAATGTTGAAGGGGGTGGAAGGAGGTGTGTGGGAGGTTGACGTTGAGGGAGCTGAGGGGGATGTGGACGTTAGTGGGGTTTGGGCAGTGGCCTGCGCGTATGATAAGGAGGGATTTGTGCTATGCGAGGTGAAAGTGGCATTACGTACGGTTTGCAAGATGGGTTGTGGAGATGGTCTTTTCGGACATTCCTTATAATTTGCCGGATGGGCTCCAGAACAGTTTGCGCAGGTGGCGGGACCATCTTCTCTCTGCTTCTTGCATTCCTGCGTGAAATGATCACCCGCGCACTTGACGCAGCGGGGAGGCAGGTGGCACATCATTGAAGAGTGTCCAAAATTCTGGCAGCGGTGACACTGAGAGGGGGCTGTTTTTTTATTAAGATACTCGACTCTTATCTTGAGGTGAAAGAGGGAAGTGAGGGAGAAAATTTTTTGTCCCGCCTCACCATGATCCAGTTGTACAAGGACTAGTGGAATGTTTTTCCTGTCTGGCCCGGATCTCATCCGAGTTACAGAATTAACTGGGAGGTTGAGATCTAGAAGTTCCAGGCGGACCTCTTCTTCGCTAATTGTCGTCGGAATCCCTCGCAGAACCGCCTTGGTTAATTTTTCTTCTGCAAGCTGAAATGTATGGAAGGGGGTTGTGTCCTCCTGGAGCATCTTTGTAGCCAGCCTGAAGCTGGTGGAGTCGCCAGTATTTAGAACCACCCCTGTTGGAATGGCCTTTGCGTTAATTATATTAACCCCAGCGTTCAAGAGGCGCTTTTCCAGGAGGCTCCAATTTTTTTCCGATTTTATAAAAATTGGAGGGATCTTAATAGGCCTCGTTTTTGTGGCATCGGTTATATTTGCGGTGGAGTCAGACACGGAATTTAGAAGTGGCGGTGGTGCAATTTCATCGTCTGTAGCGAGGGCGGAGAAACGATTTGAGGTTTTTATAACTTCGGTGGACGGAGGAGGAGAAGCGCACGCCCTTCGTTTCTTGTGAGCTGGAGTCACCCATAGCGGGGGGAATGAGTTTACGGAAGAGGATGGAGCGGTTGATGTTGAGCTGGAGGTGGTTGTCGAAGAGGTGGGAGCTGTTGAAAAAGGGGCAGAAGTCAAGGTGGAAGGGGAGACGGAGGTCAAAGACGTAGTGAGGGTGGGAGTTGTTGTTGTTTTCAAAGAGTAGTCGGAGACATCTTCTTCACTTCCGAAGTGCTTTAGGTATAGAGCAGTTGAGCGTCTGGACCTCGTTACCTTAGATTTTTTTGCCAAAAATTCTTCAAGTTGTGCTTCTGTAGCACCCACGGCGGCAAGTTGTTGGTGGAGTGTAGACATCGAATCCAGGGTCTTATGCGTAGGTCAATAGTGAGAAAGGTAGACTGTGGAAGGTCAATGTGTAAACGGGGGTCTGCAGGCTTGGATTTGGTAAAAAAAAAAAGAAAAACACAACACTGCTTTGAAAGCTGACAGCTCAATATTTTGTCACCATGAAAATTGTTTTTGTTTGGAAACTGATGGAACGAATTACTATGAGAATGGAAGGAAACAAAAGAACCAGATGACGCGAATAATGATTAGAAAATAAACTGTTCGAAACGCGATGCACTGTTCGGAGCTCGATTTTTGAACTGTTGCTTCCTCGAGTAACAAAAGCGGACTATATTATATACCTACTTATTATATACCTACTTATTATTACACTGTTATATATTTTTGTACAAACCTTTTAGAATTATTTTAATTAGGTTTTTGCTTTATACGCTCACTGTTTGTTATTTCTAGGTACAATAAAGATTGTATATAACTACTAGCTGACCCGGAAAAACGTTGTTCAGCCATATAAATTATTTCTAGTAAATATTTTGGTTGTTAAATAAAAAATATCGAACGAATTCGATGAGGCGGACCTAGCACCATCTGTCATTCAACAACTTAAATAATTTCGTTCTGTTTGAAATACGAACGATGCGTGGTTAAATTTGTTCACACAAAAATACTAAAATCGCGATTAAAAAATGGGAGAGTGGTGGTAGGAGGGTGAAGTTTTTGGTTTATGGGTATTTTTGATTCCAAATAAAAAAAATATTAAAAAAAAATTGTCAAAAAAATAGAAAAAAAAATCTGGTTAGAGACACATCTTCAATGTAAATTACACATCTTCAATGTAAATTACAACTCAATGTAAATTACATCTTCAATGTAAATTACAACTTCAATGTAAATTACATCTTCAATGATTTGTTTCGTCATACTGATACTATTACCAACTAAAATCGTTTCAGCTCACCTGCTCAGAAGAGATGCAACGTAGGATGAAGTTGACTTCCCCGCCGGACTTCGCGTCCACCGTGGAGCTGTGCTTCTCCACGGGCCCAGTGAAGTTTCGCAGGCTGGCGACCATCATGAGGCGGCTCGTCAACATGTTCCTCTGTGTGACGCAACTCGGCTTCTGCTGCGTATACTTCGTTTTCATCTCCACGAATGTCAAAAAGGTGATTTGGACCACGAAAATGAAGTAAAGCTTACTTATTTATTTTTATTTTGCCAAGAATAGATATTCAATTTGTGTACTACCCGCTTAGGAACATATTAACTTTACCTCTCCCATAAGTGGTTCACTACAGTGGTTCACTACGTTGGTGACTTTGCAGGCTGCAGGGGTACCCAGGTTCACGGGATAAGTTTTATTCTGGGTCTTTATGGCGGATGCGTCTACCCACCTGCTGCGTGTGTCTTATCGGGAGAGACTGGATCTTTTGACCTCTTCAGCTGGACTCTTAAGAAATATGGCCTTGCACCGCAATGGGAGGGATGAATTCATACGTCCGTCACTCCTTGACACACTGACCTCCAGATTCCTAACACACCCCTCATAAGTTTTTAATTCTCAGCTCTTCATCTTCTTAAAAAATATCTTCCACACAGCATACCCAAAGGTGATACAGGCCCTGAGGGAAAATAATTTCCCTCAGGGCGTCCTGTATGGAGTGTTTATGTCAGATATCTATTGTCTAAAAAATAGTTGAAGATTTGGCGAGATTATATATTGTATGGTGTAACAACAATAAAATTTAATAATATACCAAGGCAAATAATGGCAGAAAATACTGATCCTGGTACTTTTCCCAATCATTGCTAAGCGTCCAACGGCTATGTTCATAGATTTTTCATAAGAGAACTTACACCCAGGTACAATAGGCCACTTGCATGGATTTCATAACGACTTGGAAAAAATCATGTGGATAGATCTTTTTACTAAGATTAAGAAAATGTTAGTAAAATTGTATAGAAATGTACAGTTTTTGTTATTTTTAAATAAATAAATCCATTATTTAGGCTTGTGACGTCACTACATGAAAATGTCCTGTCTCCGAAAATGTTCCTATTATTTTTTTAAAATTCCACACTGATTTATTTTTTTATATGGCATCACTTTGATTTCAGGCGAATTTTTGAATTCGTTCACTAGATTTATTGTTTGTTCTCTGCGAACTTATCATTTGGTTTCACTTTTTGACAGACGCTCTGAAGAGAACCCCGTACTTTTAATGATCTACGGGGTTCTCTTCAGAACGTGCCGATGATGTCGGTACGTGTTTTAGAGGTATAATGATTATGGTGCTGATTTTAACAAAATTAAATTTTATAATATTCGTATTATTATTATAATTTACAAGTACAAGTATATTATATTGAATTTAGTAATATAGACGCTGTTCATTATAATGATTTATGGTCAATAAGATGGATCAAGGAAAAAAAATATTTATGAGATGTAATATTTTTGGTATGCCTCGTTATTCACCTGTGCCATTCGTGTGGAAAATGTTCTTTTTTTTTAAATGATTTTCGGCTATGTAATTATCGTTTTTTCAAACCTATAAAATTATGTCCCGTCTTTCCGGTTTATAAAAAATGGTCTGATTTATCGGATTGAAATTTTCAAAAAATCCCCAGGGTTTCAAAAATACGATTAAAAAATAAAAAAAATACAGAATGTCTTAGAATATTTGCCTAAACCGGAAAAAAAAATAAAAAAATTTGATGCAAGTGGCCTATTCACATTTTACTATATTCACTATATCTATCTACTCTTTTTTCGGAAAAAGAGTCTGCAAAACCTGCACAATTTTATGCTTAGTTTAAACAGGAGGTACGCAAGCCGATCCAAGAATTATGGGAAAGGAACGAACCAACTGTAAAAGGCGCGTAATGCCGCTTGCGGTTTCTTCGTTCCTTTCCCAGAATTCATGGTTCGGCTGGCAGCAATACCTGGCTGTTTTTATACAGATTTGTTTAAATTATCTTAGCACGGAAGTTCCTGAGGAAAACAATTTATCTCATTATCTTTGGGGATACTGTGTGGAGGTTCATTTTGAGGAGAAGAAGCTTCAGCATGGGTCTTAAAGAAATCCATACTGTAGAAGGGAGGAAACACAGAAACTGGCAAATCGTTCCTCAGCCAAGCTTTTGAACTCAAAAACGAGTCGTGGAAACGGGTGACCGGACAACTCAATCATGCAACTTCGACACCTACTTTGAAAAGTGATGGAAAAATTATTAAATAGGTTACGTTAAGTTAGGTTACGTGATATTTTTCCATTTTGTTTCATAATTTTTAATTACTTTTCAAAGGGGTTTTAAATGCCACTGTATTGAGTTGACGTGGGACTGTAGAAACGACTATATTTTAGACCGGTTAGACGAGAGGTCTGGGTTCGAGTCCCAGTTGCGACCATTGTTTTTTTCTGTGTCTTGTTCTTTTTCATATTTTAGTTTAGATTATTATTGTCATCTTCTTCTTTAATGACATATTACGTTTATGGGAATAACCTTCAAAAGTTATAAAAAGAGAGTTTTTCTTATAAAAAATTGACTATATTTTATTTTACTGTGTATTCCTGTAACCCATTACAAATATGAACCAAGACCAATTTCCATGAATCTTTAATTAATATGACCATATCACTTCAGTTATTCGACCACTTCGACCTGTACCTGGACATCCACATATACATGGCCATCGTGCTGGTGCCCATCTTGCTGTCCTGCCTCGTGCGCAACCTCAAATATCTGGCCCCGCTGTCTGCCGTGGCCAACTTGCTCATGGCCGCTGGAGTGTCCATCACCATCTACTTTGCGTCCCAGGACCTGCCCGCCCTCAGCACCAGAAAATACATCGGGAGCCTCAGCTCTATTCCCCTGTTTTTTGGAACTACAATCTACGCTTTCGAAGGCATCGGACTGGTAAGAAATAATAACAGTCACAAAATAGAATTAAGAAAAGTGATAAAAAACTAACATAGTCTAATATACCTAAGCGTTAACGTATAGGGGTTCTGCAAATTGGACCGTGTGTAGACAAAACCACCAGCCGACTTGTTATGTCCTGCAAGCTGTTCTGCAAATCGGATCAATAAAAGTGCACAACACTGTTTATTAGCGAACATCCAAATATATATGTGGGGTGTTAAGATGCGTAGGTACCTACTTAACTTACTTCCAGAGATTCCTGACATTATTTGGAGTAAAAAATTCAAATAACTTTTTTTCTCGGGTGACATTTTGAAGTTTTCTTTTTAAACTAAAAACGTTAAAAAAAAGAGTGCAATTCATACGCGGTAGAAGTGAAACTATCGCTCACACAATCTCAACCAATACGAGCCTTGAAAAGTTAGCTCATAATTACGGCGGCCAATGCGGTATTGAAGAGTTAGGGGAGGGGCGAGGGGTTGGTTGGTTACTCGGCTGAGTCACCGTGACGATATGTGAAATATTTTTTTGTTTGAGATTGAAGAAAAAAATGTAAAAAAGACATCTAAAAAGTCACCGGAGTCCGAAATTTCATTTGCATTTTTAACTCCAAATGATTTCAGAAATCATATGGTTAAAGTAAATCAAGCATGTCCCTTAAGGCGCGGTGTATCCGCTCAAAAAGAAGAAGATGTAGAAATACGTAAATACGAATGTCAGGGAGAGCGCGCTAGTATTAAAAACGATAATATTTAATCGAAAATTGTAAAAATTTTCAATAAATCGTTTAAAATAGAGTAAAAATCTCTTAGGGATTGACTAAAATGGCGTTTAAAGAAACACTGTGAATTTTTTCATACATATAACTTGTAAAATAACTGAAAAAAGCATGTTATCAATAATTTTCGATTTGAAAAAGGATTAGGAGTAGGATCCGCTTCCCGCGAAGAATCCGAGTTCAAGAGCCCACTCCAGCTGATCCTACACAATAGTACACATCACTAAGATTATTTTACGAGTACGAGTATTTTCTACCGTAAATTATTTCATGAAACGAGAGTTGAAGGCGATTCAGCTATGGATTTCTGTCGCATAAAGCTTGTTCTCACTGATCTATTGCATAGATTCTATGTGTTGATCATAGAATAGATGAAATTGGATTATAGTTTAAGTCAAGACACTCAAATTCCCAACAAATCTTTGATAATTTCAACGGCATATTTGGCCTATTCTTACTCTAAAATCTTCTCGATCAGCAATTTTAAAACAAGAAAAGTTAATCCACGTTTCAGGTATTGCCCTTAAAAAACGAGATGAAGGAACCAAAGAGGTTCCAAGGAGCCTTCGGGGTACTGAACCTTGGAATGGTGGTAGTAACCTCCCTGCTCGTTGCTGTGGGATTCCTGGGTTACCTGCAGTGGGGAGAGGAAGTCGAGGGCAGTCTTACCCTCAACTTGCCTCCTAACAACGTGTAAGTTTTTATCGTCGTGGTTTTTTTGTTATCAACGTCAATATTTTTAGTCCCTTTTCCTATTTCTTTTCAAGTCTCTCATATTCACCGTCGAAGTGCATTCATGGTGTGCTTATTTTGCAAAACCCGAAGTAGCGCAAGTTAAAGACATGAGCTCGGTCCATTGAAGGTCAAGTCTCTCCTAGCACGTGATCTGTCGCTCCAGACATTATTAGTTTTAAAAAATGTATGTATATTAATGTTAATTACTGTACCTATTGAATTGTTTTATGTTCAATTGTAAATTATTTATTTGATCATAACGTGAGGTCTACGCTTTGACTTCGGGACCACCAAAATTTATTGTCATGATATTTTTCTGCGCTGGCAGCCGTGAGTGAAGTTGTAAGGCTAATAAATTTATTGTAGTCCATAACAAAAACATATATCAATTGTTGTGAGACACATTATTTAAAACCAATTGTTTGTTTTGTTTCAGATGGAGTTTGATCGTGCAGGGAATTCTAGCCCTAGGCATAATATTCACATATCCTATTCAGTTCTACGTGCCAGTTGATATTATCTGGCCGCAAATTAAGGAAAATTATGGCCCTTTTAATTCCCCGAAAACTGTAGAACTTTCACTGCGAGTGGCTTTAGTATTTGTTACTTGTAAGTATTTATAGTACCTAATTAACCACATTTTTTAATAAAATTACTACCGTGTAAATAAATGTTAACTTCTGGAAGAAGGAGAACCTCATGGCTGAAAAACCTGAGACAGTGGTTTGGCCAGTCTACCGTGGAGCTATTCCGGGCCGCAGTAAACAAAGTCCGCATAGCCAACATGATAGCCAACGTCCGTTGAACGGACAAGGCACAAGAAGAAGAAGTAAATAAATTTTCCATTGGAAGCAGTGGCGGACTAATCCCGTCAGAGGCCCGGGGCGACAAAGCTGAATGGGTTTAAGGCTCTGCAACCGGGCCCGAAAAGAAGAAGATGGAGAGATACGAAATTACGAATGTTAGAGGAGAGCGCTAACATTTACAGCGACAAATCGCGAAATTGCGAAAATGTTTAATAAAACACGACTCATTTAAAATAGAGCTAAAATCTCGCGGGCATTATCTTAAACAGCATTTAAAGAAACACTGTGAATTTTTTCATACATATAACTCGTAAAATAACTGAAACAAACATGTTAATAATAATATAATTTTTGGAGCATACTTTGCGATTTTTTTCTATCAAGGGAATTTTATATAATTTGCGTTTCGGCGCGGGCAAAGTCTAGATATATTCGTCAAGAATAACATTTATTTTTTAAGAGCTTTAAAACTTACCGTGTTTAAGGGAAATATGTAATAAATCGGTACAACCTGGGTTGCGGGCCCTTAAGAAGTTGACGTAATTTTACAAGCTTTTTATTCAGTTCACACGGGCCTCTGGTCCTAGGGGCCTCCAAATGCCTCCATGTTTCCTTGATCAAATCCTAAATAAGGATTTAACATGCCATTTGTAGCGAGCCCGCTAGCGGACACGATTTTAACCATTATGTATAAAAAACCTGTATGAAGGACAAGTTCAGAATCACTTGCGCCAATATCATTCTTCACGTAACCATTGGTTTTATTAATCTAGTTACTTTAGAATATTTTTAAATGAATTTTCAAAGACGAAAAAATCAATGTTTTATGTTTGGTTTTCAAATGAGTATAATGGTCTTATTTATTTTCAAACTCCTTTGAATTGTATTTTTTTGGTAAAGTATGAACAAGCCGCCGCATGCCGCTACACTTTAAATAGGCATAAAATTTGAAAAGTAAACTACTTTTAAACTTAATGACCACAAGAACCATCGGTTTCAATTGGGACAGACGGAAAAATATGCATTAAAATTCGATTTTCAGTAAAACTTTAAAAGTCACCATCCTAATAATATCTAAGGATATCCTAATAGGACATCCTAATAATATCTATGGATAACCGCTAAGGAACAACACCTCATTCTGACAGCTCCAATTTTTATTGCAAAATAAGTGACAATTAAGCAAAAAACACAACAAAAACACAAAAAAAACAAAAAAACCAGTGATTCGTTAAATACAGTGAGTTTATTTGGTAGTGGCAGTGCTAAATATTTAGAAATCTCGTCAAAAAAAAAACTAAACAAGACATTATAAACCACAGACAATTTATGTGTTTTTGAAAAAAAAAAAAATAAAAAAAAGTCATTTCTGTCATAGACAACACAACAAAATTATTAAAAAAAAATAAATTATATGGGGCATCTGTGAACAAACCATAGAATTTTAACTACAAGCAAAAAAAAAAAAAAAAACGCGAACAACATGTCTAAATCTCGCAGTAAATTCTCCAGTGCGAAGAAAACCACATCCTCACCCCTATTAACTGGCACCATGGACTCACCGTCGGCGACACACCAATCTATGATTAATATAGACAGTGAGTCAATATTTGAATTTATCAATACGAAATTCGAGGAATTGAAGACAGTGATGCTCAATAAAATTGAAACAGAGCTGCAAGAAATAAAAACTTTCACGAACTTCATTAACGACAAATATGATGACATTATACAAAAACTGCAACAAATTATGGACATTCCAAACAAAGTCAACAAACTCAAGGAGGAACTGGCGGAAAAAGAAAACAGATTGGCTACGGTAGAAATCCACCTAGCGGATATAGAACAATCGGCCCTTTTGAAAAGTATAGAAATAAGCGGTCTAAAACTACAGGACGACACATCCCTAGCTCATGCTGTTGCGCGGATCGCTGAACTCGCAGGCGTTACGATTACCCCAGAGGATACCTACAAAATCACAAAACACAGACCAAATGATCAGAAAAAAATTACAATTAATTTTGCGGATATAACAAAAGCGGATACCATATTAGCAGCCAAACACAGTGACGCGATAAAAAAATTCAACGGGGAAGGAGCCCAATATGTTTACGTAAATGCGGCTCTAACGCAATACTATAAAAATCTGCACTGGAACACCAGAAAAAGGGCCCAAGAAAAAGACTATAAATATGTATGGATAAAATCCGGAAAAATACTTGTAAGAAAAACTAAGGACTCAAAAGTTATAGAAATAAAACACTTGAACGACATAACTAATAAACTGACATAAAAACTACTGTACACCAAACACAACCTCACATCATATACTTACACAAATACACACCAACATGGCTGATTACATGAAATATATAGACTCGAACAATCAACACTACTGTATAAGTACAAATGATTTTAATCTATGGACCAACATCACAAAAGAAAAAAATAGAATCAAAATATTGCACCAAAACATTAGATCGATCAATAAAAATTTTGACGAATTTATAATATACCTCCAACAGATTGACAATAACTTTGATGTCATTGTGCTGACAGAATGCTGGTTGAATGAAAACTATATCCCAAAAACAATCAAAAACTATCATACACACCACACAAATATACACAAAAACCAAAATGATGGTATAGTTACGTACATCAGTGATAAAAATAACATAAGCGTTCAGGAAGTAAACATCATAGACTCCAACTGCTTACAGATTACATATGAAAAAGAAACATGTATCCTAGCTATGTACAGATCTCCATCCAAAAACAACATTACAAACTTCCTAACAGAACTTAACAATACATTAAATGACCTCAACAAATACAAAAATATCATCATCATAGGAGACCTTAACATAAACATTCTACAAAACGGACACCCACAAAACATAGAATACCTAACAATACTAGCACAGCATGGACTGGAGCCAACGATAAATGTCCCAACACGAGTAACACAAAACACTAAAAGCTGTATAGATCATATAATGATCAAGACAAAACTAAAAACCAAAACAGTAGTACTTGAAAGCACAATTACAGATCACTACATGAATATGATAGCAATAGACACCGAAAACACTAATTCGAACCAACATAAAATATTTACAAAAAAAATAATTGACTACTCAAACTTAAAAGAAAAATTACAAAAAATAAACTGGAATACAATATACCAAATAGATAATGTCGAAGAGGCCTGGAATAAATTTACAAATACGTTAACGCAAGAAATAAAAAATTACACTTCAATAAAACACATAAAACTTACACACAAAGCAAAAAAAATTAAACTATGGATAACACAAGGAATATTAAACTGTATTCGTAAACGAGACAAAATTCACAAACAAATTAAACACACACCGTATGACATGGAACAACTTAATTACTATAAAAGATATAGAAACATCTGCACGAAAATTATTAGAGTAGCTAAGGAGTTATACTACAGAGAAAAACTTAAAGAAAATAATAACCCGAAGGAAATATGGAGAATTTTAAAAGAAGTTACATACACACAAAAATACAAACAGAAAAATACTATTGAACATCTAAATATTAACTCAAACAAAATTGATGCCAAAACAAATACAGAATTTATGGCAAACCATGTCCGTAAAAAAACCAACCGTAAAAAACATAGCACAAACAAAATAACACAAACAAACATTTCAAACATCAATTCTCAACCGACACAACACAGATTTATAATAAAAACAACTTCGGAAAAGGAAATTGACAAAATAATAAACACATTAAAAAACCGGATTGCTCCTGGATTAGATGAGATAACAACGGATTGCATTAAAATAATAAAAAATTAAATATTAAAACCTATAACACACTTAATCAACCTTAGCATAACACACGCCTTCTTTCCTAGTACTCTTAAAAAAGGACTGGTGATACCTATTTATAAATCCGGAGACAAAATGGAAATAACTAACTATAGGCCAATCACATTGTTAAACTCGCTATCAAAGATTTACGAAAGAGTATTAAAAATCCAAATTATAAAATACCTGGAAGAAAACAAATTAATCTCGGATAAACAATATGGATTTAGAGAAAAAAGAAGCACAAAAGAAGCTTTGGCAAGTACAATAGATTATATACATAGCAACTTAGATCAAGGGTATAAATGCATAGCGATATATCTAGATTTAGCTAAAGCGTTTGATTCAATCTGCCACAAAACACTTTTTAAAAAATTAGAAAATATGGGTATCAAAGATAAAGAACTCCAACTATTGAAAAGTTATATGAGCGACAGAACACAACAAGTCAAAATTAATAACCATACTAGCAAACCACTGCCGATTACATACGGAGTTCCACAAGGAAGCATACTAGGGCCCATTCTTTTCACCATTTATATAAATGAACTTTGCAGCATGGAAATAGACGGTGAAATAAGCAGTTACGCAGACGACACAGTTTTACTCTTTAAAGCTAAGGATTGGAAAAATGTATATAACAAAGCAAATCTAGGAATCACGCAAGTGAAAACATGGCTGGACTCTAACACACTTACACTAAACATATCGAAAACAAAATTCTCAACGTACAGTATAACTAACACGGGACAGCCAAAAAACGATACAAATACCATAAAAATACACGAATGCATTAACACAAACATCTGCGATTGCCCTCCTCTAGAAAAAACGGAACAAATAAAGTATCTAGGTATCGTAATTGACCATAACCTTAGATGGACACATCATATTAAACAAATCACAAATAAACTCCTCAGAACAATACACATTTTCCTAAACATAAGAAACATATATAAAATAAAACAAATGAAAACAATATATTTCGCACTTTGTCAATCAATAATAGAATATGGATTAATTGCTTGGGGAGGAGCAACAAACGCAGCTATCGCTCAAATAGAAATCGCACAGAAAACGATCTTAAAAGTAATACTTAAAAAACATAGACTAACCGATACAGATCAAATATATAAAAGTTGTGACGTACTAGATATACGCCAATTATATGTAAAAACACTACTGAACTACATTTTTGACCAAAAAAACACACTCCAACAAACCCCAAATATCACTAATAGACCAGTTAGACAAGCGTACAAAGAAAACATAAAAACTCCGACGGTAAACACTACCTTTGGAAAAAGACACCATAAATACCAAGCTATAAAAGCATTCAACAGTCTTTCACTTGAAACAAAAATTGAGGAAAATAAAAATAATTTCAGACACAAAATAAAAAAATGGATTAAAGAACAAAATAGACAATTTTACCAAAATTTCATAACATAAAAGAATAAAACGTATTCTCCCAACACACAAAACCAATATAAAACACGTAACACTCACAAACACATAAAACATAATATACGCCGATTTTCATTTAATTACTTAATTTTTTTAGTTTATTAATTTAAAATAATTTTAATTTTTGATCTCTATTTTTAGTTTAAAATTATCTTTATTTTAAATGATTTTTTTGTTTGTTTTATCACCAACTTTGTATATTTATTTTTTTTTCAAACTATAATGTATAAAGTATTATATTATAAAATGGGGGCCTCAGCACGGGTAAACAACCCAGTGAGGCCAACATTACTGGTTTGTACTATAAAAATTTGTAAAATAATACTGTATCAACAATAAAAAAAAAATAAAAAATAACCTATTTCGTGTTCGTAAATAGTTGTTTCTTGTATTAATTGTTGAAATTAAGTATAATTTTCGTAATCTGTGCATAAAAATGCGGCGGCTTATCCATAAATTAATGATATATTTTGTGGTAAGCATAAAACAATGGAAAAAACTTATCCTTATTTTTGTTTATTAATAAGGAGCCATCCATAAATTACGTCATACGCATTTCATCATTTTTTTACCCCACCCTCGTCTCTGTCACCAGTCCTGGATTTGTCAATAGGCCTTGTAGGCCGCGGCCTAGGGGCGGCAGAGTTCAGGGGGCGGCGCTCGCTCGCTTTGGTAAGCCGTTAAGTTTATGTACGATTATAAACTAAAAAGTCACTGTGGATAGATAGAGTTTTCTGACTGTAAACATTTAGACGCCCAGTGGTCCCGTATGGGACCGTGGATTTGTATCGTTCAATGCCCAACCGTCAATACGGGATGCGTGATTTTAGTGCGAATATTTCACAAAATTCTTAGGCAGTTGTCTATCTTTATTGCACACAGCGAACGAGCGTTTAACGGGGGAAATAGGTGTAGGACGGCGTATTTTTAGTGATTTTCATGAAAGTTTTTAAAACAGAAGGAATGTACTTTGGGGTCATTTTACACATACATTCAACAGTATATTCTAAAATTTTCCTCAAAAAATAACGAAGATATCAGCTGCCGCGCATTGTAAGTCGCCATCCGGCTGGACAATTTGTGTAACTCCTGGAGGTCACAATTTTCATCCGAACTCAATTTTTCAAAAGAATTCCCCTTTTTTATAAGTGTTTATTCTATTTGAACCTCCTCCTTACAAAAAAATCGAAAATCAATGTTTTTTTGAGAAAAGTAAAAATTAAGTATGATTTGTTACCATTATTTTGTACGTTTTATGTGACATAAGAAAATAGTAAAAATAAAGATATTGATATAACTATGAATCTATTATAGATGATTTAAGTCAAATAAAAAATCCCGTAAAAAAATTGTAATTCTTGTTTTATGTTATTTATTTTTACCTACTTAACCTATTTTTGAATATTTATTTTTAAAATTGTGTGTCACCAGCTGCAGGCAGCCTACATACAATGAATGATTATGATAGGTGGCAACTTCTAAGAAGGAGGAGGGGGGCGGCGCAAATTAAGTGGCCTATACTAATGAAAAGTGTAAATACGGCCCTGTCTGTCACACATCGTCACATTTGTGAGACCCCCCTCTCCCCAAGTGTGACGTCACATTTTTTGCAATTTTACATCTAAAAATAATCAAAGTTGTTCAATAGAAAGTAGTACAATTTTTTTTTAAATATTACGCCACTGAGCTAATGACCCCCTCACACCCCTTGTCACACTTCTCTACTCCCCCCCCCCCCCCTTAAGGTGTGACGTAATTTATAGATAGCCCCTAATTAATAATTTCCGCGCGGTTTTTCGAAATACCATCCGACATTCAACAGGAAAAAATTCGACAAAAACGTTCGCTTTGCTGACGGATAATTCAACATATAAACTGTTTCAAACGGTTTCACACAAAATGCTGTATTTATTTATTTATTGACGCCCTCTTGGACTTTTACATATCGAATACAAATTTAATTTATAATAACAGTAGAACACAACTAAAAAAGATTACAAAATATATAAATAAAGCATAAACTCAATATAATAAATAAGAACATATCCAATGCTAAATCCACACGGATGACTTTAGAGAACTCGTATGTAGAATTCATATCCCTCCGAGCAATAAAACAAAAAAATAATGAAAAAACGCATTAATTTTTACTTAATTATACATTGTTTGCATCTAAAAAACGTACAATAAAAAAAAAACAAACTAAAGAAATCGAAATAAAATAAAATGATTTCTCATTCAATATTTACATGTAAAAAGTGTATCTCCGTCAATTTTTCGAATTTCAATAAAACACTTGTTAAGAGCATTCTTAACAAATGCATCTTTCAGAAAATGAAATAAAAAATCACAATATTTTTTTAACAGTATCCTGGTGCCTTAAAGTCTTGCTTAGGATTTGATCAAGGGAAGATCGAGGCGTTTGGAGACTTTCCAGGACCGGAGGCCCTGGGCGGGCCTCACCTTCCGCCCCCCCCCGCTAATAGGCCACTGAGCCTTAGATATCATTTTTTTAATATCACCTCTTCAGGATTGGATTCATATAAAAACATGATTTTGGATAAAATAGAAAAATGATAAAATTAAAAAATAGAAAAAAAGTATATATTTTTAACTATAGTGAAATCGGTTGTTTTTATTGTATAAAAGTTTCAAATCCTTAAATGTTTTAATCCCTTAAGAGGGCATTACCAGAGAAAACCAGAAATATGTCATTTTCAAATCAGATTTTAGACGTATTCACTCTTTTCCACAAAAAATTATAAATGGATTTCGAAAGATTGTTCTTTTATCTAGCATTCCCATGTAATAAATTTTGAGATTTTTTTTTAAATTTTTAGTAAAATAAGGTTTTTCCATAGGTCGTTGGCAGATTTGTTAAATTTTCAAAAAATATTTTGTATTATACCACACCCATTTCAAATAATATAATCATGCAGTAAAATAAATAAATACATTATCTAGCAAACGCATGTTTTAGAATTTTAATTTTAGTTTCAATAAAATCATTAAAAAATATGTACATACATGTGTTGCTTGACGAAAATTGGTTCATTTGTGTATTTATTTGCACACTTACAAACTAATATATTTCAGATTTTTTTAACATTCTTATTAAATTTAGACATTATTGAAAAATGATAAAAACTTATAATCAAAAAATAACTACAAAAAGTACATTATTTTAATAGTTTTATCATCACGCCTTTCAGCATTTTTGGATGAAGGTATAAATTAAAGCTAATTTTAATTGCAATAAATTCGATATTGAGTTATAATTTAAAAAAGCTGGTACGGAGAATAATTAATCTTTCTCGTTGTAACCGCCCTGCACGATCGTAAGAACAACTTTCGACGAAATGTGGATTTTCGCCCGCTGGCTGGTTAAACGCCCTTAATAAATCATTTATAATATTGTCCCCTTTGATCAATTAGTGCACTTTGAACAGCAAAAAATCTCATAACGTTTATAAAAATATTATATGTACGAAAAACAATCAGCACGGAAAGAGTTCGACTTTATTACTTTTGCCAAGAGATGGCAGTATCAGGTCTTCGGTTTTCATTGCATTTTAAGCGCGCTAGGATACTGTTACCGGTGACCGTCTGTTTTTTTCCGGCCGGTGCTGATTTTATGGCAGTATAACATTACCGGCCCCGGCCCGGGACCGTTCCGGTGAAAAACAAACCGGGAACACAGCCAGCCCTGGTCCCGGCTTTCTCGGGGAAGACGTGTCGCTTTCAAATATCTGTCGCGCATTGACAAAATAGCGTAAATTTGATTGATTACAAATATGAAACCTTATTCAAAGTGATAAGGGGACATTTTCGACTTTTGAAAGTGAAAATTTCTTTAGGTCCATTTTGATTTGAAACTCGATGATACGAAAACAACACTAAAAAGAGACAAACACATACATATTATGTGGGATCAAGGGCGGATCCAGGATTTTTTTCTGGGAGGGGCACAAAGGACGGACGGGCAAAAAATTCAACAATTACAGTTAGAAATAAACTTGAAGTACTTCAAGTTTATTTCTACAAGTTCAAGTATGTATAGGAAGGTTTATGAAAGTGTCAAAACAATAAAAAAACTAAATGTTTAATAAAGACAGTTTTTGCTTCTAAGTATGTACTGTGATGGAATATCCACAGTACACAGAAGTCCACCCTAACTTGTGTGGGATTTTGCTTTCGAGAGAAAGAGATAGAATTCACGGAATTCACGGCATTCACGGAAATCTGCTTCGTTGGTTAGAATCATATTTATCACATAGAAGTCAATTAGTTACTGTCAACGGTTTTAACTCTTCCCCAATATTAGTTACGTCGGGCGTACCACAAGGATCTCACCTTGGACCCTTACTTTTCTTAATCTTTATTAACGACCTTACATACAAACTCCGCTGTAATTTTTCTCTATATGCTGATGACCTCAAATAATATAAAGCAATTAAATCTATGAAAGATTGTGAACTCTTACAACAAGACCTTAACACAATATCTACCTGGTGTGTTGACAATGAAATGGAACTGAATATAGCTAAGTGCTAAGTTATAAATTTCACGAAGAACACCAACAAAACTCTGTATTCATATAGCATATGCGGTCTCAATCTAGAAACAGTTGAATCAATAAAAGATTTAGGAATTATATTTGACAACAAACTAACATTCAATCAACACATTGAATACATTGTGTGTAAATCAAATAAATTACTTGGTTTTATTGTAAGATCAACCAAACTGTTTAAGAATTCTAACAGTCTAATAATTCTATTCAATTCCTTAATCCGAAGTGTTCTTGAGTACGGGTCAACAGTCTGGAATCCACATTATATTACACAGATATCTAGACTCGAATCAGTCCAAAGAAAATTTACACGGATTTTGTCTTACCGATCAGGTGTCTATCATATTCTAGACGGGTACGAACAAAGACTTAGACATATCAAATTAGAAAGTCTGGTTAAAAGACGAAACATAAATGACCTCTTAATGCTATATAAAATTGTGAATAATCGTGTAGACAGTAACTTAGTCAACCAAATCAAATTATACGCCAGGCCCAAATCTACCAGAAACCTAAACATATTCTAGACTGAAATTTTTACCAATAATACTGGATATTTTAATCCTATGTCCAGAATATGTCGATCATACAATGATCTTGCTAAAATACACACTTTCATAGATATTTTTCTAAATAATGTAACATGTTTCAAAAAATATCTCCACGATTTGTGCACCTAAAAAAAAAAAATTTTTTTGTTTTTGTTTTATTACATCTAAGGATCTTCATAAATATTGTATACTTATAATGTATTTCAATTTTGTATTTAGTTTTTTTTTTGTTTTTAAAGTTATGTATAAATAATACTTGCATTGTTTTTCATGTGTTTGCTTCTGTAAAAATTCAAATGTGAATACTGGAGACACATTAGTCTAGGGATATTTATATTTGTATTTTAATTTATTATATTTAACCCACAAAAATGTTTTATAAATATCCTGTTTGTGTCTCAAATAAATAAATAAATAATCGGTCTCCTCTTTGTGCGATGCTTCGTAGCCTTCCCACTCTTATCGAGATTAGTTTTCTGAAGGTTTCACTTTTACCGCGTGTGAACTGCCTACTTGTAATCAATCAATCAAGTATTGTTAATAATGTTATTAAAAAAAATAATCTGTGATAATCAATGACATGGCTACCTACGTGGAGTACCATTGATGACCCACCGGAGACAGAAGATAGTCTAATATTCCAGGTCTATTTATATTTCGTATTTTTCGCCCCTTTTCTGTTTTTATTTTTTTATTTGTTTATTGATATGCTGAATTAATAAATTCTAACAATCAGTATCGGTAACAAAATTATTTTAATACCTGTTCCATCATGAGTTGGCCTTTCAACCCTCCAAAGGATAACTTTAAGTTATGACACAACCTGTATAATCTTCATTGTCCATTTTTACTCCACTGTCAGAAGCCGTAATAATCGGGAGAATATTACACAGATTATTTTTCAAAAAAGTCAAGAAACTCAGCAGAGTCAAGAAAAAACTCGGGCACTTATATTTATCGATAATATCTACATTAAAATCATATATTTTTTCAGTTATCTTCGCTGAAGCAATCCCCAACCTGGGTCTGTTCATATCCCTGGTGGGGGCCATCAGTAGCACGGCCCTGGCGCTGCTCTTCCCTCCAGTGATTGAGATGATCTCGCGGAGCCAGGACGCCATGGGAGTACCCGTCATCGTCATCATCAAAAACACCTTCATCCTCATCCTCGGCCTTCTCGGCTTCGCAACGGGAACGTACGAGAGCGTGCGCGCGATCATTAAAGAATATGCGTCATAGAATAATTAAAAATTTTGATAATCTAGTTAAGTTGTAAAATAAATTATATTTTTTATGAAATCTGGTCTTTTTTTATGACAAATCACAAAACTTTTGCAAACTTATATAAATTCATTGGTGATGTACTACTAAGCAATGTACAATCATGTAATTTCGGTTTTAAAATTAGATTGCTAAAATTAGAAATATTTTGGAAGCTTTAATTAAATACTTCGAGCAGAGAACATATTCGCCTTCGAAAAAGTCGAGTATTTTTTTGATTAGTCTTTTTAAAAACTGCTTTAAACTACAAAATCTGCTACTTCGAAACCCCTTTCAATTGCGGTTTTATTGTATAATGTAAAAAATTTAATTCTTAGAAAATGTAAACCTTTAAAATATTTAAATCTTATCGCCATTTACACAAGGAGTGTTATTGAACCCGATTTTTACATGACGTGGTGCATCACTTTAAATGTAAAGACTGAAATAAACTAGCTTAAAAACCTGACGTAACCTAACCTGGTTTTTGTCATTACTTTTCGCAACTTTCTATCACTTTTCAAAAGTTTTCCGATTTGTCTGGTTATCGTTTTTTTAACCACGAAAGGTAATCTCTTTTTAAATAATTTAAATAATTAAGGTAGGTACTAGAGTCTGTCAAATAAGAGTAGAAATTATGAAAAATGGAACTACAACATTTGTAGGCTGGCAGCACCAATTTACCTGTCAAATATTATTTTAAAGTGCAATCACACTGAAAATACAGAACACCGTATACACATTTAAAAGTACTTTTTTTTTCCAAATAAAATCGAGAAAGCACTGTTATTAAGGTACCTACTTAATGACATAAATTTGATTATATTGTGTTTAACAAAGTGATTGGGTTCCATTTTATTTAACATAAATTTTAATTTAACAGTAGGTAGAAAGGAAGAATCATTAATGGTGAGTTTAGTTATACTAATTTTAGACCTGAATGAGTTAAATATTTGGTCCTTACATATGAAATTGGCGTTTTGCCGTACTGGCAACTTTGATCTCAAATATCTTCTCTTTGGTTAGGAATTCCAAATTCAAATTTATACAGCTATTTACTCGTGTATTAGTGTTTCGAAAATTATAATTCATTTGTTTTTTCCTTAATTGTTTTTTTTTCTTTGCGTCACTTAGTTTACAAAATGGAAAACTTGAAATATTGGGTTATTTACGAGTACGAGTTCCACCGTGGCACCAGTGCTGCAGAAACGGCTCGAAGAATTAATGATGTGTATGGCGACGGTGCCTCAAAAGAAAACACAGTGCGTTTTTGGTTCCAACGTTTTCGTTCTGGAAATTTCAACCTGCAGAACAAGCCCCGTGGACGGCCGGAGACCAAAGTTGATAATGAAGAATTGAAGGCTATTGTGGAAGCGGATCCATCGCACACTACGTCCGAGTTAGCTACAGGCTGCGGTGTTAGTGATAAAACTGTTTTAATCCACTTGAAGCAAATAGGGAAGGTGAAAAAGCTTGAAAGGTTGGTACCTCACGAATTGAGTGAAGCAAATCAACAAACTCGCGTTAGAACTCTAGACCACACACTGCACAACAGACGGCTACCAAATTAGAGGAGCTTCAATTGGAATGTCTAAGACATCCACCGTACTCTACGGACCTTGCCCCAACAGATTACCATTTTTTTTCGAAATTTGGATAACTTCTTGCAAGGGAAAAAATTCAACTCCGATGGGGCAGTCCAAACCGCCTTCAAAGATTTTATTGATTCCCGTCCGAATGTTTTTTTTTTAATTAAAGGGATCGATGAACTACCTATGAGATGGAAAAAGTGCATAGATAGCGATGGTACAGTTTGGCAATTAAGTGTAGAAAATAAATGATGGCGCTGCGATCGTTTTCTAGTTTTAAATGGCAACAACAAGATGGCTCATAAGATAATGAATGTATGTTTTAAAAAAACACTTCTGCCAAAATGCGTATTTCATAGCGTATTTGTACTTTCAAAAATTTTGCACAAAAAACTGTAATTTAATAGAAGTAAAATAAAACAAAACAAGTTTTAAGTGGGCGTTTATTTCGATATAAAAACGTAGGTACTTAAAAATTTAAGTCAACACCCGACATGTAATAATTGTCTTTGTCCTCGTGTGATTCTTCTTCTTCCATATCTTCATCTTCATCTAAACGCAGTTCATCGATATCATCATATATATTACTGCCTCGTGCATAATATTCTGCCTCAATTTTCATCACGTGTTTGCAACAATTTTTCCAATCATCAGCACTTATGCTATTACATATTATTATTATAATGCCCATTTTCCGTTTTCCAGGTGTTTCAAATTTTCCATCTGCCTTTTCCCCTTCCTTGGCGATTCGTCTTACCGTTGATTCAGATTTACCTGTGTGTGAAAAATCATTAAAATTATTATTATAGAAGGTAGTTTTAAAAACACACTCTATATAATATTCACTTGGAAAGAAAGAAAGAGAAAACGAGAAAAAAGTAACTTTTCTACGAGTTTAAAGAAGTTGCATATTATTTTTTTTTATTGAGTTATTCCCCTTTTCCTGTGGCCGCATATTAACTGTCAAATTGAAGTGTCAAAATCGGATTTTTTTTAACATAACCTCAAATCAGATTGTAATGGTTATTATCGCTCGAAAATTGGCGTAAATCTTGTAATACTAATGAAATTTATTAAACAAACTACGTACCAGTCATTTCTGCAGTTCGTTTGTAAACATCTTCTAATTAAACAGAAGCTTCTTCGCGTGATACTCGGCTAGGCAGCATTGAAAAACGCATAATATAACCCCTCTCGCATCACTATGTAATGGTTTATTCATTTTAATTAAATTCAGGCAAACAATGAATAAAAATATTATCAAATCAGCGATCTTCTTCCCAGATTTAAGACAATAAATCAACCGTTAACATGCGATAACATGACAGCCATAGGAAATGTCATATAATTCGGTGCTGCCATAGTAATGAACACGTTTAGTTCCAATTTATTTAATTTCTACACTTTCTTGCCAAACTATACATACTTTGATTAAATAAATATATTATATTTTAAAAAAATTGACTTTTTGTTCCTCCCATATAAAACGCCAATTTCATATGTAAGGACCTAATATATTCAGATCTAAAATTAGAGACACGATCTAAAGCTTGGACGCTAGTAGGTACTTAGGCTAATATTAGATAAACGTGATCAATTTCTAAAGTGTGCTTTATATTTTATTACAATATTTTTACTCTTCATTATGTTAACATAAAATTGTAAAGATATAATATTAATATACCTACATGCAATTCCAATTTTGAAAAAATATTTCTCTCACTTTTACGCCTTTTTATTTTTAATAAAAATGTAGGTTACACGGCTTTAGATTAACACCATGATTATATTTTTAGTATTGCCATTTGGACGACAGTGGCGCCCTCCTATGTTTTCTACTCTTATTTGACATACTGTAAATCTTGAAATGTTATAAAAGCTATAAAAGTTCTGGTATAAAATGGCAGGGAACCAGTGGCATAATATAAAAAAAGGATGTAGCAATCCGGTCTAAGTACTCATGAGAAATGAAATGTATCTGTAATTATACCGTACAATTTTATTTTCTTATATATAATGCACACAAATAAATGCTAGAGAGAAATTAATACAAGTGATAACGTAAATTTCACTTTATAATCATGGTTTTGCGTATAAAGTACCGGTCAAAGTTAACTTTGACAATCAGAATACTGTGTGGGAAAAAAGTATTTTTTACACTGGCAGCCCGAAAAATACCCAGGGTTGAAATAATAGGGCGGCAACACTGACCTATCTGTCAAATACGAGAATGTACCAGAGTACTTCTACTTGCCTATTGGTTGTTTCCCGAGTGGTATATATATGAGTTTCCCCATACTCATTCCACTGCCTGCATTTGAATGTGTTTGAATGTGCAGGAGACATAATACTACGTAGTAGCATTGCATCAGGGTATATAAAGCTCCCGCGCTCCACGGCCGGGTCAGTTTAGTTTGTTCCTTCACTTCATTTGCAACTTTCTTCCTTTGAGTTTTCTTCAGTTTCACTTCAGTTACACTTAAGTTTCATTTCAGTTTCACTTCAGTTCCACCTCAGTTCCGTTTACAGTTCAGTTCCGTTTACAGTTCAGTTCCGTTTCTCAGTTCAGTGTAAGTTTTGGTGTTGTGCGTGCCAGTCATCATCATGGAGACTTGGGAAAAGGAGTTCGAGGTAGTCCTGGGCCTTGTTCAACAGTGCGGCAATGTAAGTACAGCTTTTTCTCTTTGGCTTAAATCATGTTGTTCTAATAACTGGAAGGAACTCAGCTGGGCAAGCGCTCTACAGTGTTTTTAGATAAAAGTCACCGACCAAATCATATCAATGATAACAGTGAATCATGTTTATTGAGTGACAGATCAGAATAAACCTTGTTTATTATATTTATCTGGGTAGGTTCCTATATGATATTTCATTACGCGACCGGTGTATCTATTCTCATGTGCGTTATTTTTTGTTTCAAAGAGGTCTATGAAAAAATGCGATTCTCACATATTATATTGACACCATGATAGCTAAAATCTCAAGTATTTGTAGTAGATGCCATAATTTCTTTGAGAAATGTTGTGATAAAAGTAAATTGGAATATAAAAAGTGTAATATTACTGTTAGGTCAGATAGCTCATTCTGTATATAGTCGTAGCCATTTTGGCTGGGGCGCGTAAGATCAATCAATACTTGCAACTGACCTTTGTGCAGCTCTGGGTGTGGGTGGGAGGCGGTGTGGGTATCAGCGGGGGTGTTAGGGAGGGGGGGTGGGGAGGGCAACAGGGGTTAGGGATGGGCTGCTGGTTCGCGAATAAATGGAAACATTGCAACGTCCATTCTAAGTTCAACACATTCATTTAATTTCTATATCCGCTATATCAACTTTTGTTGATTTTGATAAAACTGCAAAAAACTGTCGTGTGTCTAGCGTAAATAAATAATTGCTTTTCAATTTTTTTGATAATAAAATAAAGTAATATACTTAATTCTGAAAAGTGTTAATTTTTTTATGTATGTCTAGCAATATTTAAGTAATTTCGATAAACAAAATGGATATAGCGGATTTTGATACTCACTTCGTGATTTACCTGATGCGCGAGATTCTAAACCCACCATCTTGGCAAAATAATTGCTTGTGATTGGTTGAATTCCGATGTAGCGGGTTTTGATAGTAACTTCTTGAATTATGTATCGGGTTTTGTTTCTCACTTCCAGTTTTCACATGGTTTTTGGTCATGATGAGGGAGGTTTAAAATTCAATTTTAGGTTCCTCTTGTTACTCGCAAAAATGTGACCAAGATGTCGTATTCAGATCATTTTATCAAAAAATCGGATACAGCGGGTATTTAAATTATACGACTCACATAACTTTTTATCTAAGAAAAATTCTAAACTGCATTGCAAAAGTATTTACATGTTCATGACCATAATATATTTTGTGATTTAGCGTTTGTTTTGCCGTTCATAACATTACTTTTGTATTTACACACATTTCACCCCTAGAATGTTTTCCTTTGCCGACAGATTTCCCTAAATTTTTCATTACTATAGTGATTTGGAGTATCCCGGAGGGACCCTGTTATTTTAATCCCACCCTTTTCTTGTTCCCCCATATTTCAGCTCACTTTTTCACTCTTTTCATTCTGAATCGAGTAAAACCGGTTTCCAACCCTCTTATTGGCTTATCCCCACTTTTCACCAGCATTATACCTCCACTCTATCTCCAGCTATGTCTCTTTGGCCATTCCCTCGTGGTGTCTGAATTTTTCCGCTCCTCCCTACCGTAAGCCACCATTACACCTCTCTCATCTCCCCAACTGTTAACCGATGGACCCCCCCTCCCCCCTTCCCCTGTAGACTACAAACCCACCCTTTCATACAGAATCAACCTACCAGACAAACACTTCCCACTTTGCCTCACCGTGCGCTTGCTCTTTGGTTGTTGTACTCGCTTTTAAATTTTATAATATTTCACTTCAATGTTTGCAATTGATTTTTTTCCTTTTTCACTAGTTTACTATTTTATCTTCCTTGTTCACAGCTCATGCTTAAAGCCAACAAAGAGAGAAAGCAGGTGGAGAAAAAATCGTGCGATGTAGACCTGGTGACTGAAACCGACAAGGAAGTTGAGAGAACCCTCGTCAATGGCTTAAAACAAGCGTTTCCAAATCACAAGTTTGTACAAAATATTAAATTTTCTTTAAAACAGTGTGGTATTGTGTTTGTTATGAGAATTGCGAGTAATATTATTTTCCCTTTTAGTTTCATCGGTGAGGAGGCCGTCTCTTTGGGCGGCAAGTGCGAGCTTTTGGGGGAACCTACTTGGATCATCGACCCTGTTGACGGTACTATGAACTTTGTCCACAGTTTCCCACATTCAGCCATATCGATTGCACTATATTTTGAAAAGGTAAATTTAATATTGACACGGCTTTATTGAACAGGTTTCAGTTAAATATTGACAACTAATTTTAATTATGCAATGCGGTTATATTCTAACAATTGATTTTTTCTTTCAGGCTCCAGTTATCGCCATTATTTACAACCCTTTCATGAACCAGATGTTCACCGCTCGCAAAGGGAAGGGGTCATTCTTGAATGGAGAGCCGATACATGTGTCGAAAGAGACAGAACTGTGCAAAGCACTGGTGATGGCAGAATCTGGAACAAGCCGAGATCCCGAGAAGTTGAAGGTGGTGTTAGCTAACCTCACGCATCTCACTCCCATTGTTCATGGGTCAGTATTTCTTTGTTTTCACTTTTAACAATCTTTGCTGTATGATTTTTTTTAATATTGAAGAGCGAAAGTATTAATTGTACTACAAAAATTTTTATATATACATTTCGACGATCCCGAAGAACAATGTTGGATCTGCGTATTTGTAGTTTTGCAGTCGAGCTGTTGAAAGTCTGGTTTCTGCATTTTTACTGTTTTTGAGATCGTGGGATATAGTGTTGTTTTGCATTTGCTTTTATTTCATTAAAAATTCTGGTAATTTACACTTTAAATCAACAAAATAAGCCAACGAAACGATTTTAAATTTTTAGCAGATTCAACATTGTTCTTTGGAACCGTCGATATATACAATGAATTTTTATTTACCAAATTTTTTTTTGGTAAACCAAAATTCATATCTTTGTTTGCGATGAAGACTGACTAAATTGCGAAGTATTTTACTATGTTCATATATTGCATACGCGAAAATTAAATTTAATCAATGTAATACCCTCTTTGAAACAGCTGACATGTTGCAACATTTTCATCTTTTTCCAGTCTTCAACATGATTCTACTAGGTATAACTTTTGACTTTCAGTTTTACTGAATTATTTTAATTTGGGAGGCGGGTACCGCCGCCCCGGGAACCATTTATTGGATAACCAACACCTCTGCCATAGGTCACCCCAAGTGGTTCGCTACGTTTGGTGATTTAGCAGGAGTATCCGGGTTCGTGGGGTGAGATTTGTCTAGGCCTTGGCGATGGGTATGTTTGCCCACCTAATGCGTGGCAGGCAGGATCAGGAAAGATCGAAAGGTTGATGGAGACCTTTTGACCTCTCCAGCCGGACTCTCTCGACCCATCACCTTGCACTGCAGTGGGAGGGATGTATTCATACATCCGTCATTCCTGGACATATTGAACCCCAGATTCCTACCCACCCGTCATACCTTATCCCTTCCCTGAACTTTTCCTCTTCTTCCTCATAAAAATAACCTCCACACAGCATCCTCAAAGATGACGTAAGCCCTGAGGGATTTTTTTCCTATGGGCCTCCTGTGTGGAGCTAATGTAAAAAAATAAATTATTAATACACTTATATCCGAATCTATATTACAAGTTTGCAGACTTCTTCTTATCTATCCCATATATAATAGTGAAACCCCTAATCTCAACAGAATTTACAAAAACAGGTTCTGTGGAACGTTGGTTACATATATACATCCCTTGGATCAACTAACCCGAAAGAGGTAGAATCCTTCAACCGTAAGCTGAAGGCTGACGCATCGTTAGCATAGCGCCAATGATAAGTGAAGCCCTTTGTTATTTATAACACTACATCCCCCCAGATGGAAACTGATCCGAGTCAGTCCCATTTTGAAGGCTGGAGACAGACAGACGTAGAAAACTATAGACCGATATTCGTTTTATCAGTGTTGCCAAAACTATTTGAAAAATTGATTAGTGACAAGTTAAGTCACCTGATTGATCCATTCTTTGAAGAAAATCAATACGGTTTCCTTCCAGAGAAATCATCAATCACAAATCTGCTTACTTTTTTTGGTAGCCACCGGTTTAGACTCGAGGCTTCAATTTTAGCCACCGGTTTAGACTTGAGGAATCTTCAACACTGCAAATGCAGGGCTCCAGCCTACAGGGGTTAATACATTAAAAAAAAAATCATTACTTATTTTACTTACCTTGCGAAATAGGTACTGCTTTTCTGTCCATTTTATATTAAGCAATCTTTACAACTTTTTTTTTCTGAAATAATCTAAAAATGGTGATTGTTTTAGTGTAGCATTCGGACGCTTGGATCGGCCGCCCTGAACATGGCCATGGTGGCAAGTGGAGGAGCAGACATCAACTATGAATTTGGGATCCACGCTTGGGACACCGCCGCTGGAAAGCTGCTGGTGGAAGAAGCTGGCGGGGTGTGCATCGATCCGGCTGGTAAGTTACTTTTCAATTAATGTTTTAATCCCAAACCCATCCTTCTGCACAAATTATTGACGACGATTCCAGAGAGAGAAAACAACTGAAAATATTATATGAGGAGATACTCGTACTGCAAAGGATGGAGGCCGCTGAAGAAGCCTGGCCCTGACCCAATAGGACAAAGGGAAAAGGATGAGATGAATTGGGATGAATGAATCAATTACAACAATTGAATCAAATCGATAGCAAAATATACTCTGCATACGAAAATCCACTCTCTGAAAGCAAATATGCATGGTCATAAAATACCATAATATTATTTATTCATATTTTGAGGTGTATCTTCGGACCGGTTTCAGAAAATGGATTTTGGCACAGACATTATAACAATGAGCTATATACTCTGAAGGATCTAAACGTCACAAAATTTATAAAACTGGGAAGACTTCGGTGGCTGGGTCATGTAGAGAGAATGACCGAGCATCAAGCACCGAAGTCCCTGCTGAACTCAAGACCGACAAGGCGAAGGAGCCTGGGAAGACCAAGTTTAAGATGGATCGACGACGTCCTCAAAGATATATCCACCTTGGAGATTGTAAACTGGAGAGAGCTGGCATAAAACCGTGATGAGTGGGGGAAGACTCTTGGGAGGCCAAGACCCACCAGGGGTCGTAGAGCCAAGAGTGATGATGATGATTATTTATTCAGGAGATACATTCACAAATGTCAAATAAATTTATTGATATCATGCGTAGTACCAAGCAACAGAAAACGAAGAAAACAAAAATGTCTTTCCGGAATAAGACTAACTAACTAATCAACTTAGAAACAGGTTTCGGAAGAAAAAAAAAGAAAATATTCTCCATACAAAGGGTTATACATTTATATTCTTCTTGAAACAGAGACAGCTAACCTGGATTGAACCAACCAGTGACCAAAAAAAAACAGGAAACGATGAATGTTAAAAATACTTTTTCACCCGTAATGAGAACAACTAACCAAGATGGAACCATCCGCGGGAAAAGAAGCATCTGGAAACAAAAATTGTAAAAAATACATTATTCCCATGGAATGTGTATTAAGTAATTCCGTGTGTTCAAGTGGAGCTATGATGAGCATGTAGCACAACTTATATAATAAGTAACTATGTGAACCACAGTATCATCGGACGGCATCCTTAGTTAGGAAAATGAAGCAGATGTCGCCACTAGTTGATATGGATACAGAAAACTACAGATCAAGGGTCGGCCTGCATGAAAAAATTTGAGGGAGTCTTATGTCCTAAGCTGGATGCCGAAGACTCATGAAGAATGGGAATAGTTAAACTGGAGGGGATTAATCATTGGCAAAAGTAGAACCAGGAAACAATAATCCATCGTCCCTAATCAGAATAACCAACCTATCAATAACAAAATAAGAACCTGGAAACAATTATCATTAAAAATATATATAGATTTTAAAAAATACAGTCATTTTCCGTCCATAATGAGAACAACTGTGAATAGGATCGGCCGGTGTAAAATGCAACATACAGAAAAATCGAGAATACGACAAAAGTTTAATAACAGCCCGATATGTTGTGAGAATGAAAGGACTGAGTAAGGGAAGGAAATTAGGAATTGGTTGTTAGGAATTGCCTAGCAATTCAGATCTGGTCACTAAACATGCCTAAAAAGGCGATATACCTCTCGGAAAGTACCACATGGGTGAAGTGAGCTGACGGTTTGAAGAGTTCTGCAATGGCATATTTGAAAAAATTTGTGGGAGGCTTCTGTTGAAAGTTGGACGCAGGCTCATAAATAATGACAACATCTAACCTGTGGCAAAAGAAGAACCTGGAACAACCCTTTATTAGTGCAACTAACCTGTACACTGTACAGGATTAGGCACGGAAAAATGCAGAATACACAAAAATTACGAAAAATGCAGAAGAATTCCAGTTGCCCGGAGCCTACGGGACTAGGAGAACTGTGATCCCCGACTAGGAGAATAAAAAGGAGAGGGTTCGGGAGGACGATATCGGGGAGTACCTGGCTAGTCTGGTCTTGACATTAAATAAATTTAAAATTGTGATCCTGAAAGCATCTCCCACTTCAGAAAGTACCGCACGAAAAAAAAGGTTTTCGGGGTTTCAAACCCATGACCTCTGATGCTGGTAGAAATTTAAAGTACAAAAAAAACTCTTGGAATTTGGCACTAGATTCGATGAACTAAAATCTCGACTACATCCAAGATGTTTTTGGCATAGAACCTCTTTTCATTTTTCTCAAAACGTGGGCGGAGAAACTGAACTGGCATAGAACTGAGATTGCTGAAGTGGTGCGGGATAGGGCCCTGTCGAAGCCATAGGTTGATGGTCATCAAATCAGTCGAACTCCGAATGCAGCAATAGTTAGTGATCAGCTTGTTTTTGTTTGCTGATGACATTGCGAGGTAAATCTTGTCCCATAAAAGATGAGGAGCTATAAGAGAGAGAGTACATCCTAGTGCCAAAGCTGTCGAAATCAGATTTTTGAAAAGAGTGGCAGGAGATACAAAATGGGATTGATTGATAAGCTCGACAATTCGAGTTTAGCATCAAATGATAAGGTAGCTTGGACATGTACTCCGAAAACAGCATCCCAGAAAAAGTTGTGGAAAGCATCTAAGGCCCAGAACTGGGCCCCTCAGAGCCACCTTGTTAAAACAAGGTGTTACCGTAAGTTATCGATCGACTGTGTAAAGAGGCCTGGATTGGTATGAGAAGCAAGCAACAAAAAAAAAACAACTGTATTTGATAAATTTTATTTATCAATCAAGTGCTTATCACAGATACGATTAAATAAAATATTTCTACCAACATTGCTACTGCGCGGACTTAGCTTCAACTATATGTTTTTAATTATTACAATTTAACGCGGCTTACTGTTTATTTATCGGGGAATTTTATTTCCTCTTTGTGGCAAACTTATCAACGTCTCTGATCTACTTATTCAAATATGTTTTTCTTTCAGTGAAAATTTTAAATATATTTTTTGATATTAATCAACACGATAAACTTCAATAATATTTTTCCATAATGGATAATAGCAGTATAATAACCAATAAGAGTATAAAAATGATAGGAAATTTAATATCTTTAATGAAAAAGTTGAGGTGCTGCATAAGATTCCAAAAAAATTAATAGGTCATCCATACCCTGAGGACAGTGCAGTGGAAATCTGTAAAAACATATATTTTTTAAAACAATATTATTCTTCTCATCTTTGGGATTACTAACCTTTATGTATTTGACAAAATTGCGTAAATATAGAAAATAAGAAATGTAATCCTTATTCTGGAACAAGAACAGATTGTACATAAAATAATATTTTACCAATATTTGCAACAACTAACCAAACCATCCATCGGGACCAAAGAGCGATATACGATGAATACAACAAAGCATAAGTACTCGATTATATGATATAAGGAAGAGAAAAAACCTGGACATAAAACCCATAATTTCGTTGCTGGGCGCTTAATATCACTAATGTTAAAATATTAATATTTACAGGAGAGTGAAAAAACCAGTTTTGATGCAGGAAAATGAAAGTGGAGCTCCAAAGAATTTGTATTTGCAATGATTATTAATGTGCATGGATGAAGCAACTACGGATACACTATCACAAACAGGAACCGATACATGACACCAACCGTCCAATGATATAAAAATGATTATTGGAGACCTTAATGCGAAAATTGGTCAGGATTCGGCACACCAATAGGTTACAGGAAAAAACATTCCTTATACGGAAAGCAATAACAGTGGCTCAAGAGTGATTGACTTTGCAGAATCAAGGAATATGATAATAGCTTCAACACAGTTCCCAAGGAAGAATATATATAAATGAACATGGACATCACCTGGCGGCAGATACCATAACCGAATGGACCATATCCTAATTGAAAGAAGAGAGGCGACCATTATCACAAATTTAAGAAGTTACAGAGGAGCTAACTTTGATTTGATACAGAATAGCAAGAGATAGAAGATGTAATCAGCCAAGTATCCCAAAGCTAAACATCAATGCCCTTAAAACAGCAGGAGGATTGGAAAGGTATCATGATTCACTGTCAACAAACCTACCAAACCAACAGAGTGATCAGCTCTCCCCAAATGATTTAGAAGAGTATTGGACCAGTCTGTCTAGAAATAGACCAAGGTTGGCTAGAAATCCCTGGTTCGATGAGGAGTGCATACAGAGCATCTGCAAGAAAAATGATTTAAGAAAATTATGTATAGACAGAGGAACAAGAACAAAAAGACAAGCCCACGAACAAACACAAAAAGATGGTAACCATTTGATTAAAATAAAGAAGAGATTATACTTTAACAACATATTGTTGAAAATGGAAAATAACTTTGTAAATAGCAATCCACGTGAGGCATATAAAGGCGTCAATGAATTTAAAAAGGGCTTAACCCAACACGTCCCTATGCAGAGATAGTAATAGAGACGTAATAGGAGATAAGGAAAAGATTAAGACTAGGTGGAAAGAATATTTTCAACAGCTCTTAAATTCCAATAACAACCTGACAGTCAAACCAACTCACATTCCGGTAGGGGCTAAATAGTGGAATATTGGAACGACTAGAGCGCCATCAGTGGCAGAAATAAGGAAAAACACCTAAAGAAATTGAAAAACAATAAAACACTGGGAGGAGACATTATCCCGGCAGAGCCCTATAAATATGGAAACTAACATCTGCTACACAATCTCATTGTAAAAATATGGACTGCTGAAAGACTACCAGAAGAATGGCAAATTAGTATAATATGCCCCATTCACAAAAAGGGAGACAAATTGATATGTGAATATCACAGAGGATTGTTGCTACTTTGTACAGTGTATAAAATTTTCACAACAACTTTGAAAGAAAGTCTAGAATATCACTCGGAGAACTTGCTGGGAGAATATCAGGCAGGCTTCAGGAGGGGGAGATCACCACTCAACAATTCTTGACTATTTGACAAATCCTGACAAAATGCTGTGAATTCGACATAGACATATATCAACTATTTGTTGACTTCAAACTGGCGTATGACAGTATACATAGGGAGAAAATATATGAAATACTCCTAAATTTTGGAATTCCGCCCAAAATAATCAAGCTTGTAAAAGCAACAATGGTCGGCTCACGGTGTTGAGTAAGGATAGGAGGTGAAACAACGGAGGATTTTAACATCTCCCAGGGGCTGAAATAAGGCGATGACTTAGCACCCACTCTTTTCAATATTGTACCGGAGCACGTCTTGAGGAAGACAACGTACGTACCGACTCAAACATTTGCTACAGAAGCAATCAAGTAGTTGGCTAAGCAGACGAACTTAACGTTATCGGAAGATCCCTACAGGCCGTAAGAGAGGTATTTGACCCTTTGGAGACTGTGGGCAGGAGATGTGGGTTTGCAAATCATTGAGAATAAAACTAAAATCATGACACAAATCAGAACCCCATACCGCAGAATAAAAGAAAGTGAAGTTTAAAGACACCTATAACTTCGAAGTGGTTGAAGGGTTTACATATTTGGGCTCCATCATAACGCAAGACAACAAAGACCCAGTAGAAGTAAGAAAGCACATCACAACCGCTAACAACACTTACTTCGCCTTGCTGCCAGTGTTCAAATCCAAAAACGCCCTTAGAAAAACCAAAATAACCTACAAAACAATTATTAGAAAGGTCTTGGTCTATGGATGTGAGACGGGAACAATGACAACAAAGTCTCTGGAACAGCTGGACACCTTCGAAAGAAAGGTACTTTGAAGAATCTTAGGAGCGGTGCGGGAGGGAGAATCTGCCACAATAATGAGCTCTATGATACCAAGCGCCCAGACTCTCTACCCATTTAAGGCTTCAAAGATTAAGATGGGCCGGACACGTGCACCGAATGCCGAGCACACGAGTACCGAAGAAGGTTCTAGCAGGACACCCGGGATTTAAACGAAAGGCGAACAGACCTAGGCTGAGATGGGAGGATGATGTCAGGAAGGATCCATAAGAGGACTATTCCATGTTGCAGATTGTAAGACGACGGACGAGGACAGAGGGCGGTGGCTTATTTTTATGGAGGCCAAGGCTCAAAATGGGCTGTAGCGCCTTTGAAAAAGAAGAAGAAGATTAATGTACATAATTAATAAAATAAATTTTAGTCTCCATTCATTAACCTGCTTAAAAATGAGTTTTTTCACTCTCCTGTAAAATTTTTAAAAAATCACATTAGAGGTATTTTACCCGCCCTGCGACTTGAAAAACATCAAACAGCGGTAAAATAAAAAAAACAAAAAAAATTGTACTCCTGGATTGATTCTGCAGCTAGAATTTGCCAAATACATAATATTACACCAATATTTCGGACAAAAAACCAAATACTAGCTGACGCTGATTACAAGAACAGTAATTCCTGGATTAGTTCTGGTTTTGGAAAAAGATTTCAAAATTGAATAAATCATATTTTGCCCATATTTAAGACATTAACCTGGATATGACCAACAGCTTCCAACTAAAATACACCAAAATATCTTCCATTGATAATTTAAGGAGCTGCAAAGAATAAATAAAATACTAAAACTAAACCAGTAGTTTTAAATCAATAATAATAATAAGGAAAATGCAGTGGAAATCTACCATATGGCGGCAAATGAAAAACACAAGAATATAATACAACATAATACAAGAACATGGAAAGAGATTGAAAACATAAATAAATTATATTCTATCCATACCTGTACTTGGGGCAAAGATCAGACCAGAAGATAGCACTAACGAAGAATGTAAAAAATTTAATTCCTGGATTAGTTCTGATGCTCCAAATGGATTTCATAAATGCATAAACCATAACATTCTATCTATAATGGAGACAACTTGCCTAATTTGGAAAGGAATCAAGGAATGGAAAATGAGTACTAACGGTTAACTCTAAATCATTCACAAACTGCTCGTTGTTGAATCACCGATACAATATTGTATTTGATTCCTTGAAAGAATTGAATATTATAGTACAAAACTATTTAGTCTTATTCTAACCAATTTGTATTTTAAAGCATAATCTGCAAAAACTTTCTTCCTAAAATAATTAAATTAACGCCATCTATGGTCGAGCATTATTGGAATAATTTTAATTGAGGAAGAAGATAATTCTAATAAATCTAAGCGAAATATGAAACAGAATAAGACTCAGAAAAATAAAAAAAGTTAAGAGGAAAATAAGTGGCGAATATAACTAAACAGTGTATCCTGCCTCAGTACAGGAGCTGGAAACGATGATTTAAAAATGGAATTAAACCCATATAAATGTACAATAATGAAACACTTAGGGACAGAATTTACACTATTCATCAAATTTCAAAATTAAAATTAGGAATTCTGTGAAATTCTATTCAAGTTCTGTTACCATTTCAGTTAAGTAATGCAACTTGCCAATAATGTTATAAGATAATAATAGAACCTTTACAGTACCAGTACTTCAAAATTAACCTTTGATCGTTCACAGAATTTGAAAGATTCGTCAAATTTCAAAGCTAAAATTCAAGATATTATTTCATTACGGGCCGGTTTATTCACACGACTTTGATATAACAGAACTTGAAAAGGACTTTCACAGTACTTGAATATTAACTTTGAATTAGATGAATTCTTTAAATTCTGTGAATTAGTTTTAAACACTATTTTTTATGATATAAATCAACATGTTTCAAAACGTCAAATCCTTCATCAGGATACAAGTATAGGGACTAAAAATTAAAATGTTGTATACATTTATTATGTAGATAAACTCAATAGTAAAAATAAGTAGTGAAAGCGAATTAAAGGGAGGGGTGACTAAAAGGTATTAATGAGAAAAAAATATTATGAGATTGTTGTTAGTAGAAAGAACTGTTAATAATATTTAATTTACTATTGACACTTTTTATTATTTATAAATTTGTTATGTAATTGAAATTTGAGTGATATTTTAAACAAATCTGAGGTCTACAATTTAATTTGTAACGGTTGCAACTTCTAGAAATTTTTCTTTGGAAACAAGGAGCACCAGAGGTGTAGAAATGTAATTATTATTCTGAATACCCACCCATTTTTGGGAAACCATATCTTTATTTTGAAATGAATAAGGATTTGGAAATTTTGCATTAAAATACCGGGTATTTGCAATTAGAAAATTTGTGAATAAGAAAATGTGTTAATAGTGAATTAAATTTTATTTTTAACCTAATCTTTTACTAACAGCCACCTTCTAAATTTTTCTTTTCTTATTAATTCCTAATTGGCCTCCTCCCTCTAATTCTCTCCCACTATATGTTTTTGCGATTATGTTTATATCTATATTGTAGGTCATTTTAATTTTTAATATACTTACATCAACAAATTACAAGTCCCCGCGACAAAAATGGAGTTTCGAACTACGCTCAACAGGATAGCAATATGATAATAACTATCAACATACATGGTATCAACTCATAATGGACGGCCTGCAAAAATCTTTTAACAACTGCTGAAACAGCTGAACAGCTCTCTAAACCCTTGGCAAAGAAATCCCCATCAGGAGAAACCTGATTGATTTGACTCAGACTGCGCAAAAGTAACGAAAAAGAAAAATGAACCATATCGAAAAACGTTTCAACAAGTCTGCACAAGACAACTTATAGACACCTATATGGAAACAAGGAAGAGAGAAAATAAGATACAGGAAAAAGAAACATGAATATTTACAAAAAGAAATTAGAAAGGCTGAAGCACCCATGCTTAAGAATGAGAGTGGGCTTTTCTACAAAAAAGTAAATAACATAAGAGCTGAGTTTAAGTCAAAAATAAATATACGCAAGGAGGAGCATGGAGTGATACTGAAAGAAAAACCTGGCATTCTGAGGAGATGGGTGAGGTACTTTGACACGGTTCTTAATAACAAATCGGCAGAGATGGAGCACAACACGGTGGAGAGCAGGAGAGACGACATGCCCATTGACAATGCTGAACCCCCTTCACTGGAGGAAGTGAAGCAGGCAATAAGACAGCTGAAAAACAACAAATTCCCCGGGTCAGACGAGCTGGTGGCTGAATTATTTAGAGCAGCAGGTGGAGAGTTTATTCAGTACCTACATAACCTAATTCAAAAAGTATGGACAGAAAAAGAGATGCTCGCAGGGTGGAGATTAGGAATTGTGTGGGCACTACAAGAAGGGTGACCAACTCGAGGGGAATAACTTTGTTAAATACCGGCTATCAAATTATGTCCAACATCTTGTACAAATGATTGCTCCCAATGTCCGAGGAAATCATTGGCAACTACCAATGTGGCTTCAGGCCAGGCAAATCATGCATTGATCAATCTTAAAATAAACATTAGAACACAATCTCGAAACTCATCACCTCTTTGTAGACTTCAAGGCCGCGTATGATAGCATAAATATGAACACATTGTACAATGCAATGAGTGAGTTTGGAATACCGCATGAGCTGATCAATCTGGTGAAACTAACAATGTCCCCAGTAACGTGTAGAAACTGGGTTCGTGGTGATCTGTCCGAGCCCTTTGAAGCGCTCCACGGGGTGAGACAAGGAGATGGATTGACCTGCCTCTTATTCAACATAGCCGTAGAAAAAGTTATTTGTGACTCAGGCATTGAGGAGCAACGATATTTGGGGGGGCATACATTAATTGCGTGGGCAATTTTTCTTCCAATCTAGACCCCTCCCCCCTTTTCAAGTAACGTGAGATTTTCTGGACCCCCCCCTTTGAGCTCACGTAATAATAATCGTTTATTCCAGAATGTATGCAGGGAAAGTGCAATGGAATACATACCATATTTTGAAATAACAAAAGAAAGATAAATAACAAGATGAGGTAAAAATAATTAACATCGACACATAAATTACATAAAAACAAATAGGCATGAGAAATGAAATATTAAACACTTGAATTAATGTATGCCCCCTTGACAACTATGTGCAACTCTTGGCTTACGGTGATGATATCGACATAATTGCGAAAACTCCCGATGCTTTACGTGACGTCTTCATAAATCTTGAAAGTTCTGCCAAAAACATGGGTCTCGTAGTAAACCAGTAGAAGACCAAATACATGGCCGTAGGATGCATCCAACAAACCCGCACTCTCATGTGGAAGTCTAATTTTTGAAACGGTACTAAGATTTACACACTTAGGCTCCCTGATATCAAACAACAATATTACTACAGAGGAGATACAGAAGCGCATAGTAAGCGCAAATCGCTGTTTTTTCCGCCTACAAAAGCAGATAAAATCCAGACTGTTGTCCAGAAACACCAAGATATTAGTGTACAAAACACTTATTAGGCCAGTGTTCGCAGCTGAAACTAAGAGGAATGAGCACTGGACGTTTTTGAAAGGAAAAATTTGAGGCGTATCTTTGGACCGGTTCTAAAAAATGGATTTTGGTGCAGACGTTACATTAAAGAGCTCTATACCCTGTTAAGGAGCTAAACGTCACAAAATTTATAAAACTTAAAAGAAGACTTCGATGGCTGGGTCATGTGGAGAGAATGACCGAGCATCGAGCACCAAAGTCCCTGTTGAACTCAAGACCGATAGGGCGAAAAAGCCTGGGAAGACCAAGATTAAGATGGAGCGACAACGTCCTCAAAGACATATCTACCTTGGAGCTTCTAAACTGGAGTGAGCTGGCACAAAATTGAGATGAATGGAGGAAAACTTTTGCGGAAGCCAAGACCCACCAGGGGCTGTAGAGCGAAGAGTGATGAGAGTGATACTTACTTTGTAACCTGATGAAGGAGCCTGAAGAAAGTTGTTGATTTGTATTTCGAGCCAATAAATAAATAAAGTAGCATTAAAAGCAGGGGTTAAAACTAAGTGTTTCATTATTATGTAATTATAATAATGGTGTAACAAAGTTCTACAATAATTGAAGGAACAATAACTTTCCCCATAACGTGGAGATTACATTATCAGGATGGGAACAGCTAGTGGAAAATGAAGAACTAATGACAGTTTTTTCTGCAAATGTTCAATAGTTGGATGAGATGATTATAATAGATAAAATACTTTTTATTAATCCGTAATGGGGACAACTAATGGAGCTCTCATGAAGTTCAGTCAATAGGTGATATCGTTTCGCTTCTGTTATGTTGTTTTGAGTGATGTTCTGTTAGCCTCATCCAGACGCCGCACAGTGTGCTTCGAAGGAGCTAGACATAGACACAGCTTAGACAGGTGCGCACAAGTAACAATCAATTGTTGGACACAATGAAAATGTCCGAACGTATTATTATAGTCAAAATTGATTTCATTTTTCAGTTATTTTGCCCTTTTTACTGCAAAAAGAATATATTTCACTGAGAACTGCCACGAACGCTGGCCATGATGGTGTGTGGAAAGTCTATTTATTCCCCTATTAAGGTTCACCCTGAAATGTAGTAAAATTGACTTATTCACAGGTGGCGAATTCAACATTATGTCCCGAAGGGTTCTGTGTGCTAGCACAATGGAGCTTGCTCAAGAGATTGCTGGACAGTTAATCCAATACTACTGTGAATTCGATGGATAAACATTGACGAATCAAATGTTCTACTCTTTGTATAATATTTAAGTTTTTATTCCTTTAAATTATTATGATTAAGTTTAAATTTCTTAACATTCACTCATCTCTAGGCAAGTGGGGTAACGGGCATACGTCGATTTTTTAAACATTTTGTAGTTTTTTTTGCATAGAGGCAGGCTCTCTTTACTAACATGGTTCTACCTGTTTGACGTATTAATTTCGCGATAGCGAGTGCTGGAGATGTTTTCTTTGCCGCGGGCCAGGGGTGTGTAAACCCTTTGTATGTATCTCTGGCACGCATGGGTTGAGCATTTTTCATTGCGCAGTTATATATCTTCCGGGTTTTACCATGTTTGGAGAGCCAACTAGTGCGTCGCAACCTGTGGTCAGTTTGAATATGGTTTGGATTTTTTTGACCAATAAAGCAGAATTTTGGCATTCAGCCTGATTTTGTCAGATAATAATCATGTAAGGTGATTTTTTTCCATCTCTTCAATCCACATTCGATCAGAGAAGGCTAAGTGCGCAGGCTGCTCTAACAGATTGTATTCATGCCGCCATAGGTTTTGACAATCTAGTATATTATTTAAGTCTGATCGGATCACGCGGGGAATAACAAAAGTTGCAAAACTTTGCCTTGGGTTTAAACTTGCCTTAGAGATGTTTGAGCACTGCCTTTTTAAAGTGTTAGTTTTCATGTTTGGTTAATTTGAATTTTGATGTTAGTATAAATGTAAGGTTTAGTGATAGTAAAGGGGTATTCACAATTTATCATTTATTATCCCAACTTTCCTCAGTTACTTATCTTTTTACGATTTAACTATTATTATTTCAGAATTGTAACCACTTGCTGTGAACTTGTTGCTTCATTGTAATTAAGTCTAAAATTAAGCTGTATTAGGAGATAATTGCTATCAGTGTAAACATGTTTAATTGGCATATTAGGCGGCAATAATGACGATGTTGTGAATTTCCAGTTAGTCTTCCTTTTCCCTCCCTCAGTTGGATTAATAGTTTTTCCCAGTTATAGTTTAACGATTTCAGTGAGGTGATTGCGAGAACCATTCGTATTGAAAGACTTAATTGTTATTGTTTAATGGATTGACCCGAAAAGTGGTCAGAAAAGTTCTAATCATGTGGAAGAAGGGATTTAGCTTGTGACAGCACCTGGGAAAATATCCGGACTGGTGTCCACTGGTCGGGAGTGATTTTTCTGTGCACATAATTAACTTCTTAAAAATTCAAACACATCATTAACTACTTTAGACGCGCTAGTCGTAAAAAGTATAGCCAACCCATGTCACGAGAATCGACAGTAGTTTATGCTATAGGTAATACTCATAATGTTGACGTGTGTCTGCTACTGTAAAAGCCCGTAAATTGTTAAATCTTAGGATTTACTGGAAAATCTTAAGATTTACCGTAGTACGGGTTTTACAGTAACATATCCACCGTTTAGATCACCCCAAAATGACTACAGGGTTAGATTAGATTAAATTAGGCTAATTGAAAAGCAATTTGTATTCGGGGATCGGAATGCCTCTTTCTGCCATAATTTTTTTTAATTACATTGTAAATTCTACTTTTTTGGATATCAAAGATTTACAAAATCGAAATCATCGAATTCTTCTTTTAGTTTGAACATCTAGAGACAGGCCCAAATTAACACGTTGTTTGGATTGGAAAGCTTTAAGAGTGGTAAATTTTAGAATTTCTTATTCTTTTTTATTGTGAAATTTTTTTGACAGTTTCTATTTGTACGGATTTTAAACATTTTTTATCGTTATGGAAAATTTTAAGGTTTGGGAAAAATTGTTTTGACGTAATTTTGATTTTAACATTTATTTTTTGGAGACGGTGTTTTATATTTCCTTTTAATTAATCGTGTTAAAGTTATTGTTGTGAGACTTTGATTTATAATTTCCACACGAGGCCTTAAGACGTGCTGAGGTTGTATTGTCGGGAATATAGCTTCGCACTAGAACCTTCTCATCGATCTGCATTATGTCCAATATGTCATCGGACAGACAATATGTTTTCACTGTCAAATAGTTTGTTGAAATTAAATAATGTTTAAAATTAAGTACAGGTCTAATCATTTTAAATATACCCTTGCTTGTGTAGTGATGCACTGAATGGATGAAAAATAGTGGGTGAGACTGAGGGTGGGTTTTAAAAAGTACCTCTAAAAACTTTTTTGAAATTTTCGATGATATCGGTTTTCGCGAGTCTAAATTAAATCTTTGGGCATTTGCGGGGTAGTAGGGGACTGCGGGTGGGTTTTCAAAAGTACTTCTAAAAACTTTTTTGAAATTTTCGATGCTATCGGTTTTCGCGAGTCTATTAAATTAAATCTTTGGGCATTTGGGGGGTAGTAGGGGACTGCGGGTGGGTTTTCAAAAGTTACTTCTAAAAACTTTTTTGAAATTTTCGATAATATCGGTTTTCGTGAGTCTAAATTAAATCTTTGGGCATTTTCTGGGTAGTAGGGGACTGCGGGTGGTTTTCAAAAGTACTTCTAAAAACTTTTTTGAAACTTTCGATACTATCGGTTTACAGAAAAACTTTCAAACATGACCTCTTTAAAATGATTTGCCTGTACATGTTTAGGAGCTTCATACCAAGACTGTAGTTAACGAAAATATTTTATCGATTGTTCCTCGGTTATTCACTAAATAAAATATAATTTTGTTATGAATGCTACCAGCGATTGCCTTACTGTTAAAAATTGCACTCGTTAATTTCATAGTCATCGTCTAAAATTCGACTTATGTTTTTATTTACATTTACGCATTATCCTTCCACGTTTTGAACACTCATTAACCTGATATGATTTTAGATTTTCACGGCCAAAAGTATTTTTGTTATTTGTTTTTGGGGTGTTATGCCGAGTTGCGCTACCTCCTCCTATAGCCAACGTTTCGGACAGCGTTGGCTAAAGGAGGAGGTAGGGCAACACGGCATAACCCCTCAAAAACAAATAACAAAAAAAATCTCATTAACCTTCTTAAGTTAAGGTGAATCTTCAAAGAATTCATAATCTACTCTTTCATCGATGGAGCGAGTTTAATTATTTTATAGAAAAACGCTTTTTTTCAAGTTACGCTTTAAAATATTAAGATGAATTAATTGTTTGCGCCCGAATATATGTAAATGAATATGAATATATATTTTTTTCCATTCTCTCCATCAAACTCAAATCTGTTAAGAAAGGTTAACAACTGCAATATTGTATCTGTGATTCAATCCAATATTATAATTCTAGCCTTTCTTGAAAAATTTGAGATTGTTTATGGACAAAACTATTTATTCATATTCATACTGCGTTTGTACGGGCAAACAATTAATTCATCTTAATAATTTTAAGCATAACTTATAAAAAGCGCGCCATCTATGAAAGAGTAGATTATGAATTCTTTTTGTGTCACCTGAAGTTTAAATTAATTTCATCCAATAAATTTTCCGCATAATTTAAACCACGGTTTAAAGTCTTCCACGTTTGATTTGTTCCGATCAATTATCTTTATTATGAAAACTTATTTTGCCTTCAATCTTTATTTTTGCGTTTCTGTGACATTTTATCCCTTTAAGCACCTTCTTGAGTTATTCTCGTTTCTTTGGTTCTCGATATCATGATTAGAATAATTTAACGTAAAAAGTAATAAGTAATGCAATATAGTCTAGGAAGCCACAGAAAACTGCCAAGATTGTTATTTAAGTGGAACGTTCGCGCGGCCCGTTCCGGCCCTTTTCATACAAATCTTAATTTTGAATTTGAGATCAAAATACCCAACCAAACTGAAAAATTATTTTTGTAATTAAAGGTTATATTAAATATCTAGTACGGATGTGAGCTACTTTATTTATTTTTGCTTTAAATTACAAGGTATAGGCCACTAATGGTTTTAGTGTTTCATGATTTTAGAGACATTAAAAAAAAATAATTTGACTATTTTTATTTTATAAATATAATGAAAAATAAAACATTGTTAAAAATGCGTTTTTTGGGTAGTAATTTTAAAATATAAATGATAATTTTTTTCCTTCGTAAATATGTAATTTGTATTTTAAAATTACATCCATCAAAATGATTTCTTTCATCAATTATTTTTTATTTTATATTTCATCATATTTTTATAATAAATATATCCAAGTTATTTTTTTTAAATGTTTTTAATATATTAACAATTAATTGTCAAAGTTGCCTCTAAATCATGAAACACTAAAATCTTTAATGGCCTACATCTTGTAATTTAAAGCAAACATTAATAAGGTAGCTCTCATCTGTACTAGATACACTTTTTGATTAAAAAAATAATTTTTCAGTGTGGTTGTGTAGTTTGATCTTAAATCCAAAATTAAGATTTGTGTGAAACGTTTCTCTTAACATCGCCGTTTGGATTTGACAAGGTAATTCGCATTTTGTTGTTATCAGTTTGGATTTTTTCATCTTGTTGTTTCGATTGGGAAGAGCATAGAACTAAAAGTAAGTCACTTAGAATAGTTAAAAATACTGCCTTTGAAATACCAAGACCTTAAAAATGATCTTGTTATTAGTTAGAAAGAGTTTCAAAATGATGATTGTGCGAACATACTTGCCGTTAAGCGCTGCGACTGGAATCTCAGTACTGTCAAAGGGGGTGATGAAGTGGTACCACTTTTCGTGTTTTTATTTTTAATGTCACAAGCTTATTTTATTTCCAAATTTTTCGAAAAAATGATGTAGGTGGTTAGACCCTTCATTAAATTGATTTTTAAAAAAATATTTTAAAAATAGTTATTTTCTTAGGGCGGGTTGTTTAAAAAAATTGACGGATTCATCAAATATTTGAAGTTAATTTTCACGTTCTGTGTAAGTTCTACTCAAGTTATGTGATTATTTCATTTTTATGAAGTAACTGGCCTATAATGAAGTAATCACAGAACTTGAATAGAACTTACACATAACGTGAAAATTAACTTAAAATATTTGATGAATTCGTCAAATTTTTTGAAACAACCCGTCCTTAGTATTTTTATTAATTTACAAGTAGTTCTTTTCACCTCACAATTGGCCACAGTTTTTATTTAGCTTTATTTTCATGTTTATTCATTTAAAAAAAACCACCGCACAAAATTAAAAAAAATAACAGAATGGGTATGGATTGTGTTTTTTTTTTGGAAAAGTTGCAAAAAAATTATTTATTTATTATTAAAACAAAGATAGATAAATTCACAATAAATTAAAATATTTATGCAGGGTCCATAATCACAATATTTTCGACTTCCTAGTTGTTCTTGTACCTTCGTGGCATGGTCCGCTCCAGCTCTGCAAAATCGGTTTTTTTGAAAGCCTAATATTCTCGCATACTCTCTAATACTGATTAATACTCTCGCATACTCTTAATACTGTATTGGAAGACACATATGGAACGAAGTGGGGGTGTATCACATAGTTGTCGGAGCTATAGCGTTCGCAAGCAACGTAAGTTCGATGACCCGCTTAACCCCTCCTGGTTCTCTTCACCCCAGTTGATGGTACTCACGTAAAGTCGCTATGAATAGAAAGAGAAACATCTCGCCGTCGGAGGAAAGTTGTACAGAAGCTTTCAGTTAGATCAACACCCCATTATCATATCTGATGTTGGTTTGATCTGATATTGAAGCCAATAGATCGCCGAAAGCGTAATTATGACTGCCACTTCACACTTAATGTAGATGCTACGCTAATAAGTTCAACGCTGTCCATGCTCTTTTGGCAGACATCGTGTCAGTAGCCCGCTCTTGTGACCCGTCAGTATCGCTACCCCGAGTTTCGACTGATTAGTCCAGCGTCATCGTTGACCTGAGCGTATTAGAATCCTGCTCCAATGGCTGTTAATGTTCCATCGGTATTAGTTGAAACTCAGGGCTGGTGTTACTTCAAACATATTGCCAAAACAGTCGATCTCAAAGTTATAACAATAAAGTGTTTCGTTTATTTTCAAAGTTCAATTTTGACCTGCTAAAAAGAAAAAAAAATAGTACTGCGAGGTGATATATTTTGAGATTTGTATATATATTTTTGATCCAAATCTCAGAACTGGTTTTACATGGCAATCACTATGTTTCTTTTTACTTAGCTGGGCAATCGATCTATGGGAAAAAACCTTTCTGTCTTGTTTTAATTGAGATTTTTTTTGATTATATGGTATAAATAATGCAATACGAAAACGCCGCAATAAATATCAAGAAATATGTATTTTACTGCCGTAATTTTACCTCATTACTTCATAACTAGATTTAACATCTTTTCCGTACGAGAGAAAACCTTTTCTGACGTAATTACCGGAAGGAGAATTTAATGTCTGTTAGGAAGGAAGCTATATCATCACCTGCCGTATGCAAAAGGTTTTCTTCAGTACTACGCCTGGTTTCGGTAAATTATTGGACGGGCTATGTAGGTACCTTCCTGCAGCTAGAAGGAAGGTTCCTACCGACCAAAGGAATAGTTTCTGACTGAATAGATACATTGACGAATGCCGGGCGATGACGATGTTTTTGCTCTGTTTTGTATAGTGATGTGGGGTGATAAAGAAGGGTTGAGAGGGACCGTACGCCGTTGCCCCATTAGCTGCGCATGGGACGTCGTAACCTGTCACGATTATGAAAATGTAGTCTAAAAGTTTGTTGCCACTATTGGCATTACACAATTGAAGATGAGATCACTTCCCATCGCGATTCGTATAGTCAGTCATCTTGCGGAATACTCTCCGGTAAGGGAACGTACCCATACTACGTGACACGTTTAGGGGGGGGGGGGTCTTCAAAATGTCACGCTCCATACAAATGAGCGGCGGGTTGCTTAGGATTTTGGTCACCGGGGGGGGGGGGGGAGGGGTTAAAAATTGCAAAAAGTTGGTCACGTAGTATGGGTACGTTCCCTAATGTAGGCTGCAGAAATACCTTTACGGGAAATAATCTCCAAGGTGATTGAACAGAGAGATTGATTAAGAGAAGCACTTACATGTTGTGGTGTTTCGATGTTTGAGCCAATTCAGGGCAGTGCGAGGAGGACGTGTGGAGCCTAACACCCGGTCTGGAAGACTCAACATGATCTGGCATGAGCTTGTGAGCGTCGTCGAGTAGTTGGTCGCCAGTCGCAAGTCGCCACTACTAAACAGGCAAGATCGCTTAATGACCGAACTGGTCTTATCTTTAGTACCTATTATGCAGTACGTATCAGCACCTACCCGATAGGCTTTAACCAGCGATTCCTGAATGTGTAAAAACAACAACTAGGTGCAACTTAACGTAACACGCGATACGCATTCCATCTCGTACCAGCGTCACCAGCAGAGACAGAGCGCGTATCACGTGATCCGTCGGGACGTAAATGATAAGTGACGACGTGTGATAGATAAAAAAAAATTACCCTACAACAAAATGACATCTACATTTCTGAACACCAAATATGCTGAGGAATCTCTGATTAAATTCCGTCGGGTATATGCTGATACACCTGCGTAAACATCCAGTACAAATCTAACGGAACTGCCGAAAAACTGCCGAAACTTTTAGCATAATATAGGTAATATTGTAAGCAACCCAGCAATTTAAATTAGTTGATAACATTGAATATATTTAGTAGTAAATAATTTTAAGAAAATCGTATCGTTTCTCTTCATTGTACGCGGGTCATTGCTCAGCGGCAGTTACTTCCACCTTCCCCGATTCACTCTGACCGATTTCCCTTCCGTCAATGAGATAAAGTGCTCTGGTGAAATGACAGCTCACAGCAATGCGCATCTGGGTTGAGATATTCCCTGATTATTTATTTAATGAAACAAATATCTTATTTTTATATTTGATAAAAAAAAACCACGAAGCGATTGCTTTCTATGAAAACATTTTCCCTGATTACTTCATAATAATTGTCAGTTAAACATCTGTTATTGGAATGAAACTGGCCTTCGTCTGGGTCACTCAAACTGCCTAGTAACTATAACTGTATAATCGACATACATAACATACAAACCTACCATTTTTTCCTGTCATTCTATTGGAAGCGTCTTTAAATCTTTATTTCGTAGGTATATACTTCTCTTCTCTGTAACTTGATTCTTTTATATCAATTGTATAATTTCAATATTTATATCACAATTCCTCTGAAATCAACAACTATCATTGATAAATTTGTTTATCGGCACAAAGCACTCTTTTCAGGGTGAATTGCCTAAAACAAAAAAAAAAAAAATTGTTTATCTTACTTCATCATTGTGTGTCAAACTTTATTTAATTTAAACTTCAACGATTTTCACCCTTATTCGCCCTATACTTCTAATTAAGTCTTCATTTTTTTGTATTTTGCTCCAAACCTTTTGTCAAAATTGCTAATCTTTAACTTCATCAACTTTTTTCTAATTCCTCATAAATCTCATCATGTTTTAAACCTTCTTCATTTTGACGACAAATTTATGTATTTTGCTTTAACAACTCTTTCCCCAAATTAAACTTAAACTTAACGATTTCATTCAAATTTCTCCTAAAACTATTTTTAAAGAAACATTATTTGTGTTTTACTTCTAACCCCGTCTCAAAATTACTTAAATCTTTAACTTCCCCAATTCTTTCTAATTCCTCACAAATCTCAACCTCAACATGACAAATTTATGTATTTTGCTTTCATCCTTCTTTCCCCTTTTAAACTTAAACTTCACTATTTCATTCAGATCTCTCCTAAAACTCTTGAATTCTTTTGTACTTCTTTTATTTATGAATAATAATTTATGAAACTCCCAGATTTTAAATTTTTTTTTCTGCTTTACGAAATTTGAAAAATGTTACTTCACATTTCCATTTAAAAAAATCATATTTATTCTTTTCTCATAATTTCAGCAAATTATCTCTGTGGTTTGTTTTTTGTAACCTAATTTAAAAAAAGTTATTAATATGTATCATACAAGAATCCCAACTGTTCCCAATCTTCTTTAGCCAGTTAGACTTCGGCCTCCCCTGACATCCCCAATTGGGGTATGTTGTGAGACTGAATGTAGTGGGGAGGGGAAAGAGATGAGGAAAGGGAAGGTGGGGAAGTACCTGACCATTCATATCTGGTCACCAAACACGCTAATGCCATTTAAATTCTGAATGACTATCACCAGGGCGATACTGAAAGTATCTTCGAATATCTCGACCACGGAGATCGTCAAAATCTGCCGTCTTTCCGTATTTTATCTCCTTTTACAAATACCTGAAGACCTTCTCGTGTTTACAATATTACATCAATTTTTTTTACACTTTCCTTTCTAGCTATTTTCTATACCTATCAGCATTATTTGGTTTTAAAATTTTTCTGTTTTCTGTTTCTTTGCTCAATCTTCTTCTTAACACCATTAATATTAAGACGAAATGTGAAGGGGGGAGGGGGGGGGGGATTATTGATGATTGTTACAGATTACCAAATAAGCGTGTTATTAAATTCTATTGTTTGTCTTTTCCGCATTGTGGCTATTCCCCATTATAAGATTCGTTTATTACCTACACTTCATCAATGCCTATTTTTTAATAATTCTCTTCTGCCTTTCACTTTTCTGGCTGTGCCCTTATCTAAGTATATATTAATTTCTTCTTCTTAAGTATGTACTAGGATTCACGGGTATATTATTAAGTAGATATCTCAAATGAGTTGGAATGTTTTTTATGCATCCGGATCGGTCTGTAGAAACACCACTGTTGTAGTTTAATAAATAATCATAAAATTAATGTCGTAGCAAATAAAATGATTCGAATGAGTCCGCCGTAAAAAGTTTTTCTTGAAATATTGCTTTTAGGAGGTTCCTACCAATACGTTTCTTTGAAATCTCCAGCGACAAAATGTTTTCAAAACATTTTCCGTGGGAGCCGCGCTCTTAGACTATTCAGCAAAGCAATAACCGTTCCACCTGTGGTTTTAACCAATGATATTTCTGTCGTAATTTATTTGGTTGTTTCATCGAAAAACTTTTTTCTTTCGGATTTGGAGTTTCTTGTGATAGTGGTCTGCTGGTTATTATGACTTCAAATGTTTATCAATACATACCTAAGGATACGGACGGAAGTATAATAAAACATTTTTAAGAGTGTATTGTTGAATATAATATGTATTAGTACCTAAGCTAGGAAGGTAAATTAGAATAGTTAAATATTAGGAACCCGCTGTGGAATATGCTTACGTTATTAATTGAGTTTCAAATATAATTCCGAATGGTTTCAATATATTATACAAAAGGTGCGCCTCTAGGGAAGCGACCGGCCTAATAGTCAATACCAATAACATTGCTAACGGTTTGATCAACATCCCAACCCGCACCTTATTCTTTATTACTGTTTATTATTTTTAATTATCCCCAATACTACCCGTCTTAAAACAATGATATCCGATCTTTTGCTGTATCTGGGGTGCTAGCATGGTCGATCGATAAGGATTGATAGGATAACTTTCGGCAACTCCTCATCTTAAGAATAAGTAACAGTTCACAATGACTGAGTTCTTAATATATTCGACGTGAACTGCTATTGTACGTTAGCGATCTGCAGTTATTCTAGAGAACGATAAAAAGTTAACGAAAGTTATCCTATCAATCCTTATCGACCATGCTAACACCTCTGGCAAATTTACTTTTCAATATAAACTTACGTGGGTTCGTTTTTTCGTATCGGTTGAATTTGATTAATTCTCTTTTATTTTCAAAATGTATTCAAGTTTCTTCCAATGTGGTGCCGGGGAAGAATCGCCCACTATCATATTTTACTGATTTTTGAGTAGGTCGTAAATAGTGACTGATCGAAATAATCAGTTAGGACCACTTTCACCCGTCCCGTTAACTAATCATTTTCTGTTATTTAAACTTTCTGAAAAATAATTTATCTATAATTATTTTTAATTTACTATTTAATAAAAATGAAAATAAAAGTGTGCAACGTGTCACTAGAAACCTACATTATTTATATTTTAATCACTTCTTCAAACATTGCAAATTTTAATCGTCTATTTTAACTCATCTACTTAACACTTGGAATAAATTGGTTTAGTTGTAAAGTAATTCACTAGTTTTTTCATCTTTTGAATTTTTGAGTCTTACGAGTAAGTTAAAACGCCTGTCTTTATTTAACCTGTAAATGGTGAGAAGTAATTAAAGTCTTCACGTAACATTAAAATTATATATGGTTATTTTTTATATATCTCATTATTTTAAAGTTTTTCCTTTATTTTCCCAAGCTCTGTTTTTCTTTTTATAAATATTTTATTTTGTAACCTCTTGTATAGTATACTCAATCTTTAAGACCGGCCTGTACATAATACTATTCATTCTCGCGCAGTTACCGATTTTATACGGAGTGTAAGCGAGAGAGACAAATGCGTAAAAAACATACTGCCACAGAGACAGGCGTGGGCGGTGCCGGAAGGGTGGGGGGGGGGGAGAGGGTCATAACACGTCCTTAAAATCGCATACTGCGACGATTACTGCTCAACATCAGGCCTGTCTTAATGTTTGGCGTGTACTCTACGCCGCCATATTTGTAAGGATGAAAGCGTTTATTTATGATTTGCGAACAATCCCCCAGTTTTATGGCTTTTTAAATGGTTTGTTTGGTGATAAAAACTTTTAAATTGTTTGTTAATCTAAAAATCTACATACATATTTTTTCGGGAGCATGCGGTATTTGAAACTGATGCCGGTTTTCCACAATATTAGCCATAATCCACTTGTTACAGATTAGACTAAGCGCTAGGTAAGTTGTAGGATATAATGTAGACTGTAATAATTAAAGTATTAGTATAAACCTACATGCAACCCATACGATTAAATCGTTCATTAATATTTTTCTATTTTTCAGTATTTGGCGCACATTGTTTCAATATATATTTTAATTTTGATTATTTTCGCGTAAACTGTTTTTAAACTTTCACTCTGTTTACTGTTACTCTGATTTCAAGTCAAACATTTTTTACCAAATTTATTTTATAAAAAAAACTCTCTTTAATTTATTTGTAATCCTATTAAGTTGAACAACTACCAATCCACATTCGTTAAAATGAAATATTTATTTTCCTTTTCGAAAGTATCTCTACAGCGGTTTGCTAGCACTGATTCTTTGTTCTCGTGTTGTTACATTTTTCTTACATTGGAACGTATCCGACTTTTTTGAGGTTATACTTAAAAGAATTCAAAATCTGCTCTTTTCGTACGTTTTACCAAATCTTTACTAAAAAAATTATTTTCGAAAATAATATTTTTTTTGCAACCCTTTTTGGTTGGTCAACCATCCATCCATCCATGTTCTTAAGAATGGAACCGTTTATTTACCATTTCACGAGTATGTTTACCGTTTGGCAACTTTTAAAATAAACCGTTAAACGAATATTATATTTGCAACTCTATTAAGTGTCACAACTATTCATCCAATATCATATCATATTCTATCAAGATTGAAATCGTTTACTTGCCATTTCACAAGTATGTTTACCATTTGTCGACGTTAAATATTTTGCCTACTTGCTAATAATCCAAAAATATTTTAATTATCCTGGTTCTTTCTTCCAATGTTTTTACATTTTTCTTATATTGGATTGTCAAGTACTTCTTTAAAATCGTCTTTGAAAAGATCTGAGGCCTGTTTAGTTAGTTATTTACTTTGGCTACCTTGTCTGTTATGATGTGTTTCGTCTTCTGAATAATTTACTTAAATTTTCTAATTAATAAAAAAAATTAAAAACATTGCAGCAGAAAGGGCGTTTTTAATTCAATGGTATTTAATTTTTTTAACGAGTAACATTTGAGGATGCAGTAGTCTTATTGGAAATGGCAACCTGTTGGAAAACTGCATGATTTTATGTCACTCCAAAGTTATATTTTCACAAGCCTTTTAAATCCCTTAAATTTTTAAATTAATTTTAATTATGTTTGGAGTCCTATACATTTATTTTAATTTACTAGTGTTTTTCTTACATTTTCTTCAACAATCTTTGTCTTTTATTTGTCTTTCGCAAATGTGTTCTTCGTTTTACGGATTTATTTAACAGTTTGCGCACCTGCTAAAAAGCTAAAGATGGTTTGCTAACTCAGGATCTCTGTTCCATCGTTGGTGCATTTTTCTTGTATCGGATTGTATCCCTCTTTTTTCTTGTTTTAATCTAAAATTAATTGAAAATTTAAACCTTTGTGAAATTATTTACAAATAGTTAAGCTAGTCATTAGTTAGATTATTTCTTGGATAAAAATTAGCCAGTAATTAAACATAACTTAATTAATATATTTAGATGGATAGTGTCAACAGCATAGCTTACCGTTTTTTTGTCAGGACATATCTGTGGTTTTTTACCATTTCAGAAAATACAACAATTTACAGATTTAGGCAGGTTTAAACATATGTACAAAATCACAAGATTCGTTGATTATACTTTTTTTGGTTGGGTAATGTTTTTTAATTGGGTTGGGTAATGTTTTTTTAAATTTTATCGTGACCATTTTGATGCTTTCCTTTAAGTTTCATAATATTATCTTCTCTTTCGTTTCTTAAAGTTTTAATTTTTTACTGTTTTTTTCCTAGAGGACTCATTTTCCTTTTACCCTTTTTTATATCTCGTTTAACATACTTTCCTTTTCTTGGAAATTTGCCCTTTGTAATTCCATAATTCTAAGGCTGCAGTTTTTAAACAAACATCAGAATTTTGAATCATTCTTTCATTCGTTTTTCTTTTCTTTCTGGGTGCCCGTATTTAATTATCCATCAAATAACGCAAACGGTTGCATTATATTTGCACGGGCTGCTTCCGTATAAATCTGGAGTCTATTGAGTCATAACGTCATACAATGATTTAAAAAAAACTGTTTTCTAATAGAACCATTAGGTTAGGTTAACTTCTAAGGTAAACTTGGCTGTACAAAAAACTTCACACTAGCATAACCAGTAATTAATAATAATTGGACTTTTAGGATAGAAGCAAATTAAATCAAATTATTTATATTTACGGCAAGATAAGCTTATTAATAATTAAGAATAAAATTAGGAAATTAACCCCTTTCTAGAATCTATGTCAAACTATTATTCACTTTTATTTAGTTTTTGCTTTTAAAATATATGAAGCTTTTTAATTTTTTTTATAATGTTACATAGGTTTTAGAAAAGGGTGTGTTATTAAGCAATTTACTTTATCAACGCAATATTTGAAAAATTTATGACACAAAATCTTCTATGAATTATGAATATTTGAATGAATTATTTTTTGGGAGATTTGTTTTAGGAATTTCTGATGGTATAATTTCTTTATGAGAGTTATTTAATATGATAAATGTTTCCTTGTATTTGTGGTTCCCACTGTTCAGACTGTTGGTTTACGGCTCCTCACACCCCAATAGGCTAAAGCGCTCTCCTCACGGCACTGCATGCAGGGACTCTGCCGCAGAGTCCCTGCATGCGTCTCGTTCTAGCGGCACTTTAACAAACGAGACATTGAAGTACCCACCACTGTCCCGCCCCGGTATAGGCGACTTATGGTCGCCCCTTCGGAGCTCTCGCAAGAATCTAATTTTTTTTTTGAACGACTCTACATTTATTAAAACGAATCTAGACCTTCAATGTCCCTACATGCTTTGTTAGGTGGCGGAAATGTAGGATCGCCTACAGTCTAAGCTGTAATAGTCAAAAAGAAAAACTAATACTACTGGTGTTAGTAAACATGAAAATATAATATAGAGAAAAAAAACAGAATATATATGAAAAATAAACAGAGGGAGACCACACACTCTGAGACTGCAGGCATCTGCGTGTGAAGAGAAAAAAAAGTGTAGTAAATAAAACATATAACATTTGAAAAAGGTAAAAAAATAGAGGATAACCGTCATGAGCGTCGTTTGCCCGGCAGTCCCCCAGATAATGTATAAGGTTATTAGTCCAACGTCACGGACCTAGTGGAGTCGTCCTTTAGCCAGCTAGCCGGTTGTGCTTAGAAGAAGTAATTGGACTACAATTGAAAGACCCTAGTAAAAAAAAACCTAACAAACGAGACAGCGCTAGTTCGCTCAAACCCATGCTCTCTGCATGCAGTGTCGTGAGGAGAGCCCTTTAGTACCAGTGACTTGAGTGACTTGGACCGCTTTTCTTAGAAGTCGGTTTTCCTCTATTGTGCTGATGATAGGCTAAATGTGTGCGTACCAAGATGAATAACTTCTGTGATTATATCTCACGAGTCGCCGTTGGGCTCTTGAGTACTGCAGCGTGCATTGGATAGTCCGCGAGTATTATTCACGCTGTCCTGTAATTATTGTGGTTTTTTAAATACCGTAAGCTTGGGATATAACGCCCCTCGTTGGAGAGGATAATTTCTTCCTAGACTTATGTTGTGGGCCGGAAGACAGCTTTGCAGTGACACAATTAAGGATCTTTCTTATGGAAATGTTTCCTTTTAAATATCCTTGGAATTCTTTCTTGGAATGTTTCTCTGAACAACGATTCGCTGTAAATCTTTGCGAATTGTTTTCTTGAAAATATTTCTTTCGAATGTTTTCTTGCGATAGTTTTTTGCGAATGTTTCCTTTGAGGAGTGCACGTTTACGCGGAGAAATTTTCGCTGTGAAGGTTTCCGTGAAGAACGGTTTGAATAACGACCGATTGCGGTGTCTAAAAGACTATTACAGGATGAGTACACAATGTTCATCTGATGGCGTTGTTTTTATTCCAGTTCCACTTGTCGATGTGCAAATAACTGCCATCCTCATAATTATGCCATTAATCCAACACACTGTGGGCTCAGTGTGGATGAATAACGCTCACTCAATTTAAAAAGGATCGTTGAAGTAAGCAACATTAGTTATTTAAATTCTAACGATATCTAGCCTATCCGAGAGTAAATCGTTTAATAGGTACCCAAATGTAATACGTAGAATATAACTTTGTTTGTCCTCATATTTATTAGTTAGTAAGGCGGATGTTGAGATAATGCACCAGACTAAGAACTCCAGCGCGAGCAGGGCTGTGTATTGTATAATTGACTCGTGCGAGTCAAGCCTTATCTCATTTAGTTAGTAAGGCGGTAGTTGCGTGTTGGGACAGTGTAAGAGACTAAGGGCCAGTTTCATAGAATTTGAATAATTCATCAAATTTTTAAAGTTATTTTCACGTTCTGTGAAAGTTTTATTCAAGTTCTGTTATCATTTCGATTATGTGAAGCAACTGGCCAATAATTATATAATAACAGAACTTCAATAGAATCATTACAGAACTTGAAAATTTTATGAATTGTTCAATTTTTGTGAAACAACTGGTCGTAAGAACTCCAGCGCGGACGGGGCTGTGTAATGTATAATTGACTCGTGTGAGTCGAGCCTTACTTCCATTACTTAGTAAAGCGGTAGTTGCACGCCGGGACAGAGAAAGAGACTAAGAACTCCAGCGCGGGCAGGGCCGTGTAATGTATAATTGACTCGTGCGAGTCGAGCCTTATCTCCGTTAGTTAGCAAAGCGGTAGTTGCACGCCGGGACAGAGAAAGAGACTAAGAACTCCAGCGCGGGCAGGGCTGTGTAATGTATAATTGACTCGTGCGAGTCGAGCCTTATCTCCATTAGTTAGTAAAGCGGTAGTTGCACGCCGGGACAGAGAAAGAGTCTAAGAACTCCAGCGGGGCAGGGCTGTATAATGTATAATTGACTCCTGTGAGTCGAGCCTTACCTCCATTAGTTAGTAAGGCGGTAGTTGCACGTCGGGACAGAGAAAGAGACTAAAAACTCCAGCGCGGGCAGGGCTGTGTAATGTATAATTGACTCGTGCGAGTCGAGCCTTATCTCCATTAGTTAGTAAGGCGGTAGTTGCACGTCGGGACAGAGAAAGAGACTAAGAACTCCAGCGCGAGCGGGACTGGATTGTATAATTGACTCGTGCAAGTCGAGCCTTATCACCACAATAAATTATTAGGCTTGCCATTTGGTCTCGTGGTCGAAGAGGCCCTATGCCTTTTCGCCATTTCGCAAATCAAAAAGGTCTTCCAACCACAGAACGTTATTTAGACGTATTTCCGATTTATTTTTTAAAAAATTGACGCCATAATGAAAAGTGTAATAGACGGTCATTTGGACATAACATCGGGTTTCCTTTCTATCATATTTAAATAGCGAATGATTTTTTAGCATCGGAGGTTCGGAAGTAACATATACGTAAATAAGCAATTTGAAGCTCTGAGCGTTAACGAAAACATCCGGAAAGTAATAATAATTCACCATTTGAAAAAAAAATTGTTCCTACCTGAACCTTGATCATTTGAATAAAACAAGCAATGTTACTAATAAATATATTCTGTGCAAGTTGTTGGTAATATAGAAATAACGTATAATTAATTTGTTAGTGAAGTAACGAAGAAATAAAGTACTGCCATAGGTTAGCGGAGAGGGCTTTTGTCGGTAGCGAGAGCCCGTCTCCTCAGTTTCTTCTCCTCAGTTATTTGCCAACTTCCCTCTTATGTTCGGGTGCACCAAACAACCATTCAAAGGTGCGGGATGACTTCCGTCATTTATCTTCATTTCCTTATTTTATATAAATTGACTGTTATTTTAATTAATATCTCTTTGGTTTATATTCCCCTTTATCGAAGTCATCTAAATTAAAAAAATGGTAAATTGTGAATATTTCTAACGTATTTTAATTAATATTTATGTAGAATGTGAATATTTCGATACAGCTTTTCTCTTTTAGTAGAAGATGTTAATGTTTGCAGCCATGCTTTAGTGAAAAAAACTTATAAAAATTGTTAAAAAAATATAAATAATATACCAAAAAGCTAAGAAGATATATGATTATATAATTCATAGAATAAGGTTTGCTAAAAATTACTTGTATTAGCATTGAAATTTGTAACATCTCAAATCACAAGTCAGACAGAACTCAGGTAAAAAAAGTAGAAATGGGGTTACTCGTTCAGCCATTAAATTTAGGCTCGAGTCATCCCTTAGTCAGTGTTTTCTTCTGTATTCTATATTCTTATAATGTATTAATCGATGTTGTTCGTGCGCAGTACGCACCTGTCTGTTACATGTCATTTTCTCTTCTCTTGTATTAAGTGTATAATTGTACTAATATTCTCGTATGTCGACTGTGCAAGGAAACTGGAGGTCATTTGAATCATTAAACTGTTTAAGAGTCATGAGGAGTGAAACGGTGGAGGGACACGTCTGGTCCTTTGGGGACGTGGCTGGTCTCCATTTTCCTTTCAGTCGTTTTCTTCTTAAAAACTTTAATTTATTCCAACACATATTACTGTTTATATCCTTGAATCCCGTAATACACCCATCTCAAGCCTATGTCTATCTCGATTTATCTGCAACAACATTTTTATGACTTCACCTTAAACTTTTTCTCATCTTCGTCCTCTTTCCCAATTTAACTCTATCTCATTATCCCTAACCCAAGTCCTAACGCATCTTCCTTAATTTTTCCCAATAATTCACCGCAGTTACTAATTCTGTCATTAGAAATAAAAAAAAAATCTGCATTTTTAATAAATAAGGTTCTATTACTTATAACTGTAACGGGCCCATTAACCTCCTCGTGCGTCACTGTTTGTGTCTTGTTTTGAGTGTTGTACATTAACATTAAGGAAGTAAATAAGTAACTTGAAGATCGGAACTTGGAGATTTTTGGAAATAAATGTAACTGTGTGAAACTAAATCATGTAATGTTTTAAAACTAGTCGGGGTTTTAACACATAATTATACGTAAGTCAAGTTTTCAACATAAATTTGTAAGTTTTTAACATTTTAAACTTCTCACATTTTGAAATGCGTGAACATATTTAATCGAGAAATTAACATTTTATACTTACTAAATTTATTACACATTAAATGTTGTCATTGTATATTTTCTCTTTAAAATTATCTTAACTATTTCTAATAAAATCAGTAAAGTTATTTTTTTAACCCAAAGAAACATTTAAATCGTACTTTTCCTTGTGTGCTGTCATCTTTTTATAATAATGGGTATTTTTGCATTGAAATCATTATTTTTCAATAATATTTTTGTTTCATTGAATCATAATCATTATGCAAATTATCTACGTTAACTGAAACACTACTCTACGAAATTCATTTCATTTATAAACTAAAATATGAAAATAGTTAAAAATCTATTCATGTTAGGGGTTTACCAACAGTAGTTTACTTTTCATAAAAAGTTTTTTATAGATCTAAAATTTTTGAATTAAGTATAATATTATTTTATAAATTATGTATACAAATTTTGTCCGAAAATTCCCATTTGAACTTTAATAATTAAATAAGCATTAAATGTTGTGTGTTTTTTTGATATTATTCCAACCCATAGTTACGATTTGTAATAACATCCCCATAGAGATTAATATTAATCTTAATAAATAATAATATCCACATTTCACTTTCTGCAGTTAATTGTGATTGGTACTTACATTTGTTATTCATTCTCTTTTGGTTAAAATTTCTTAAAAAGGATTCTATAATAAACATTGTATAACTTTTGAATTATGTTTATGAGTTGACCATTTTTGTTAATTTAATTCTTTAGTGAAATCCACCTGTGACTCACCCATTCATTGCTTTATCTTAATTTTCTACTAACTTTTTTCCATATTTCCTTATCAGTTTAATTATCTTCCATTATTTGGTTGTTAAATAATTATTTAAATAAATACCTTTCATTTTAAATTTATTTGTGAATATTGCTAGTTTTCTTTTGCATCCAAATTGTTTAATTTTATGTTAAATATCACCATTACTAGGTACACGTCATTAATACATGTATTTGTAATAACACCATCTAGTTATTTGCGATTTTTTTATTTCCCCTTGAATTTAAATAATGTTTGTATTTATATGTAATCTGCACTACTATGCAAAATTAATAAATGTATTTGAAATGTACATAGTTGTTTAAATTTATATTTATTCCAAAATAACCTAACAACCCATTCCTTACCCGAAATAAAATATCATGTATTTAAATTCTCAAGGTAATTTAATTGAACTGTCAAGGAAGATATTAGCAGGTTTCATAGAATCTACGGTGTTTAAAAACATTATATTCTGGATTCGTAAGTTGTGAATTCCCACCAAAAAAGATTGATATTTTATGAAATAAAGTATAATTAAAGACAAATATCAATTTAGTTCAATTTTTACCCAAAAAGATTTATATGTTGCGACATAAAGCATCATTAAAGACTCATCAAAGCCTGGTTTAAATGTATCCAAGGAAAAAATACTTAGGGTAGTAAATGGCCTGTGAAATGTGGAAAAATACATAATGGATCCGGAGGTTGTGGGTTCGATTCCCCGTTCGATATTTTATGAAATAAAGTATAATTAAAGACAAATATCAATTTAGTTCAATTTTTACCCAAAAAGATTTATATGTTGCGACATAAAGTATCATTAAAGACTCATCAAAGCCTGGTTTAAATGTATCTATGGAAAAAAATACTTTTGGTAGTAAATGGCCTGTGAAATGGGGAAAAAATACATAATGGATCCGGAGGTTGTGGGTTCGATTCCCCGTTCGATATTTTATGAAATAAAGTATAATTAAAGACAAATATCAATTTAGTTCAATTTTTACCCAAAAAGATTTATATGTTGCCATAAAGTATAATTAAAGACTCATCAAAGACTGGTTTAAAAGTATCTAAGAAAAAAATACTTAGGGTAGTAAATGGCCTGTGAAATGGGGAAAAATACATAATGGATCCGGAGGTTGTGGGTTCGATTCCCGCCTTAAATGATATTTATGGGTACTGTTGGCATGACATGTGTTTTCAAATAACACTAAACCTGGATTTCTTTCTAATTTTTTAAGAAACAAAAATATTACTTCAACGAGGAGATCGAGAGCTAACAGATGGATAAGGGGTCGTCCATTAATCACGTGAAGCTCAAAAGGGGGGGAGGGTTCGGAAAAAATCACGAAATATCACGACGGGGAGGGGGGAGGGGTATAATGAGATATATATATAGATATATATCACGTGTATTTATTTTTCATGATAATATTCTTAAAATTTCAAAATACTTTGTACTAAAAAAATACACGTGATTTCGGGGGGGGGGGGGGGGGTTTGTCTAAAACCTCACCACATATCACCAGGGGGGGGGGGGGGGTGTTAAAAGTTGCTAAAAAAACATCACGTGATTAATGGACGACCCCTAAGGGTGAATGTAGGTGAACCTCTCCATTACTAATATAAACTAAGTAGTATTTTGGAAGATTACCAGAAGATGAAAGTGGAAATCGACAGCAGGGAGCGACATACATATGGTTGATTAAAAGGTTTGTATTAGGCGGAATAATTTCCCTAAAAAAGTAAGTATTTTGTTCGAAGTGGTTCAGACCAGAATATTTATTAGCATATTAAATTTCACATAAAACAGTTTCTTTAGATCTATGGGGAAGTTACTTCAGAATGATAAAAAACTAACTCATCATATTTCACATGGTGACCCGACAATTTGCCTTGCGACAATCCATCCGGCGACAGTTCATCCTGCGACAGTTCATCCGTCCGACAGTTCATCCTGCCGACAGTTCATCCTGCCGACAGTTCATCCCGCCGACAATTCATCCGGCGACAATTCATCCTGCCTGATCATTTAGAAGATTTTTATTAAGTAAGTATACAAAGAGGATATACGGCCGTACAACCAAAATCGATATACTTATATCTGAAGGCATATTGAGTGGAAATCCGCTGTAAAAATATTTTTACTAAATAGGTTAGGTTAGGTTAGGTTGTACGGCCGTATATCCTCTTTGCACATTTACTTGAAGAAAAAAATCTTCTAAATGATCAGGCAGGATGAATTGTCGCCGGATGAATTGTCGGCGGGATGAACTGTCGACAGGATGAACTGTCGGCAGGATGAACTGTCGGCCGGATGAACTGTCGCAGGATGAACTGTCGCCGGATGAATTGTCGCAGGATGAACTGTCATGGAACCATTTCCAAGGGCGGATCCAGGGGGGGGGTCATGGGGGTCATGACCCCCCCCTGGGCTGGGTCCAGGACCTAGGTGGACCTACTTTTTACTTGTATCTATTATTATCAAAATTAAATTATAACTTCTAGTGACTTGACCACGACTATGTGACCCCCCCCCCCTGGAGCTATGTGACCCCCCCCCTGGCGCCAAAGCTGGATCCGCCCTTGACCATTTCACATATACCTAAACCGGACCCTATGCTAAAAATGCCGAAAAAAAGTTTGGATAAATAACGAATTTCAACTTTTCGATAAATTTAACGTATTTTAATAATTCATATTATATTATTAGTTACTTAAACTTTTTGGATGCTCGCGCTGAGCACTATAACTTGTAAAACTTGTTTATCATGTAAATATTAATTATAATGTAATTAATAAGAATAAGCACCAATTCTTTAATTAGAAATTTATAGAAAACTGAAAAACTTATAAAAATGCTAAGTATAAAACTATCTTACTTATTTCCATACAAATGCTAGGCTGATTCAGGAAATATTCGAAAGGCTCGGTCATCCGACCGTTCGGCGGCCTTTCCTTAATTTTCCGTTCCCTCTTGACATGTTCCTTTAACTTTAACCAGTAGTCTATAATCCATATATTTTTTTATACGAATACCTCATAAGAGTCTCAGCTGCTCCCGTCTGGAGTCAGTGAGACTATGACATCCCCAATTGGGGTATGTTTTGAGGCTGTAGGTAGAGGGGAGGGGAGGGAGATGGGGGAGAGGAAGGTGGGTAAGTACCTAGATATTCAGATCTGGTCACCAAACACGGCTAAATCCATTTTAAGCAAGGTTTCAATTCTGAATGGTGGTCTTACACAGGGTCATATTGAGAGTGTATTCCACTCTGGAACGTGTTCCAAATATACTAGAATTATTTTAAATGAATTAATTGTGAAATAACACAAATCAATAAAATAAAATTTATTTACCCACGCTGAGATTCGATCCCGCGACCTTCTTATTGCGAGTCAAGAGCTTTACCCCCAGACCACGCCGGTCGTGTATATTACTTGAAAGACGAGTATTTCAGGAAAATGATCATTACCTGGGAGGGCACAGGATAGAGCGAGTGATCAATTTATAAATGATTAAACTATATTTAACTAGAAGCTAATATCCAGCAATCTATTAGTAAGCTGTGATAGTAGGATGGTAACTTCGTAAGGTTTATTTCACAATGTAGCGAGGGTATTCACGACTTGTGTCTATCACACGATGCACTGCAACAGCAGATAAGGTTAACATTTATTTATTTAATACTAGCTGACCCGGTCACGCGTTGCTGTGGCTAACGAAACTCAACGCCATCTACTGGTTGGTTACCTAACCTTTATAACCAACGCCATCTGTTAATTTGCATACAAATAAAATCCACACCGCCCGCTTGCCAGCCCACTCCCTTTATATGTTATACATATATTTCAACCACCTCTGGTCTGGAGCTCCAAAATACCTGAAAAATACCCTCGACTCTGTGCAGAAACGAGCGGTCCGTTTAATAGATTCTCCCATCTTAACAGACGAATTGCAATCTTTAGAGCACAGGCGTCGGGTGGGAATGCTATCCTTGTTCTACCGGTATTACAATGGAAGATGCTCCGAGGAACTAGCATCATTAATCCCTTCGGCACCGGTGCATAGTCGGGAAACACGCCAAACGCGTGCCCAACATTTGTACACGGTTGACATTTGTCACATGAGAACGGGTCGTTTCTTCGACTCGTTCTTGTGTTCAACAGCTCGGCTGTAAAATGATTTGCCGGCCTCTGTGTTTCCTTCTTCCTACAACATGGGTCTCTTCAAGACCAATGTTCATTTCTTCCTCTCCTCAAAAAGACCCTCCACACAGCATCCCAGATGACATAGGCCCTGAGGGAAATTATTTTCCTCAGGGCCTCCTGTGTGGAGTTAATGGAAAAAAAAACAATTTTCACAAAACCTTGACCATGAAAATTCGTTCATTAGGTTTTGAGTTTATTGCGAACAGACAGACGCGTCGGAGGACTTTAATTTATAATATGTAGAAATAAACGGTATAAATATGTATACCATAAACACCGATTAAATTAAAATTATATTTATTCAATTTTGTACAAAAAAAACTCTCTTTTTATAACTTTTGAAGGTTATTTCCATCAATGTAATATATCATTGAAGAATAAGATAACAATAATAATCTAAACGAAAATATGAAAGAGAACAAGACACAGAAAAAGACAATGGTCGCAACTGGGACTCGAACCCAGACCTCTCTCGTCTAACCGGGACATGCGCGTTAACCAATTTCGCTTTTGCCACCTTCTGTCAAACCGTCATATTTGTAAATCTCATATTTCAAATTTTAGAATTAACAATATTATCTTCAACTAATTCGTTTTTCCATATTACGAGCAACTACCCTTTTTATTGGAAACAATCATTCTAAGAAGTGGTTTATAACCTGGATTTTCACAACAAATATTTCAGAATTTATTCATATGGAACTGAGTATTGAATTTTTATAAAAGTGTAAATGAATGTTCAATTTTTTATAAGAAAAACTCTCTTATAACTTTTGAAGGTTATTCTCATCAAATATATTTATCCGAGACGCTATTCAGGTTACAAACCAATTCATAGAATGATTGTTTCCAATAAAAGGGCAGTTGCCCATTATATGGAACGGTTAGGTGTGGTTAGGTCTGGGTTAAATGATAATTAAAAATAAAATGAAATAATCATTTATCACTCCCAGTTTTCTGAAAAAGGTACTCTTCAATCTTCGACCATGTCAATCTCAGCGCATATAAATTCTTGTCAAGAGCCTCGCAATATATTCCTGTAATTGAAAATGTATGGGGTTTGCTAAATTGTTTTCTTTTTAATTTTTTATGGAAATACCGCACAAGAGTCACAACTGTCCAGAGCCAGTGAGACTACGACATCCCCAATTGTGATATGTTGTCAGTTGTGATATGAGGGCAGGATGTAGGGAAGAGGAGAGCATATTCCACTCTTAAACGTGCCGCAAATATACTTATATATTTTTTTAATTGCAAAAGTTGTGATAAAACACAAATTTATATGCCTAGATCGGGATTTAATAATAATAATAATTGTTTATTCCAGAATGTGGAGAGGATTGTGTAATCCCATACGTAATTATACATATTTATCTATATATTTACGATAAAGAAACAAGTACATAAATAGAAGCAAAAAATAATAAAAATAAATAATCCGTTATTATGCAGGGCGTGGTCGTGAGTGAGCTCGGGCCCAACGTTCACTCACGAGTGGCGCTTGGTGCTGGAAGGCTGCGGTCACCATAGTGTTGTCGGGGACCATTAGCCGCATCCTGGCTCCAGTGACCCGGTGTCTCATCAGGCTGGTGAATCCATGGAGTCCTAATTCCGTAAACATTGTTGATGCGCTGCTATACCTTCCGTATCCAAATATAATTCTGTATGCATTATTATATTGGATCCGGAGACGTTCCATCGACCTTATTCGGCAGTGGCACCATGTTTCATATGTATATGTCGGCGGCCGATCGTAAAATCAGGCAGATCATGATGCGCCTAGCTACTTTGTTTATACACAGGCTAGTGCAAAATGCATTGAGAAATGTTTTTTTACAAACATTATTGCATGTAGACGGCCGGCGTAGTCCATCGGTAAGTCTTTTGACTCGCACTCCGTAGGTCGCGGGATCGAATCCCGGCGTGGCAAATAAATTTTATTTGATTAATTTGTGTTATTTCACAATTTATTAATTTAAAATAATATATAGTATATTTACGGCACGTTCCAGAGTGGAAGATACTCTCAGTGTCGCCGTGGTGTAAGACTGAATAGAAACGTTGCTTGAAATGGTTTTAGTCGCGTTTGGTGACCAATCTGAATAGCCAGGTACTTCCCCACCTTCCTCTTCCCTATCTCCTTCCCCTCCCCACTACCTTCAGCCTCACAACAGTAGCAGTTGGTACTCTTGTGCGGTATTGATGTAAAAAAAGGATTATTATTATTATAATGGATTTGTGTCCGCGACCTCCGGATTGCTAGTCGAGAGCCTTCCCCCCAGCCACGGAGGTAGTCTCAATCCATGAACCACATAGAAAAAATGTGTTGCTGTTTTGATAATACTTTATGTCGACTGTATTTTGGTAAAACCCTTCAAGACACATTTTACGGGACATTACTTTTCAGTGATTCATGCAAAACAAGTGAAACATGGTAAGATTAGGCCCTTTTAATGCTAAAAACTAAATTTGATTTTTGTAGGTTACTTCGAAAAAACATAGATGAAATTACTCAACCCTCAAATCATTCGTATTTATAAAATGACTAGCTGGTTCCCGACATGCGTTTTTCCCATATATATAGAAATTTCCCATACCAAAGAAATAAATTGTTTCTCCTTGCATGACCTTTCCCGTGCGTCCCCGTTCCGCTTCCGCGTCCCCTTTCCCTCCCGCGTTCCCTTCCACCTTCCCCGCCTTCCCTCACCCCTCACCGTCACCACCGTCCTGCCAACCCCCCTCGCGTTCCGTATATTCAGTCACAGTACATTCAGTTTTCAAACAGCTCGGGTGCCGCCTATTAGGATTTTTTATTCAAATTTTCATTTTTCACATCACAAATATTCATATTTGTATATTAAAAGAACAATAAATCAAATTAGAGGCCACTTGCATGGATTTCATAACGACTTGGAAAAAATCGTGTGGATAGATTTTTTTACTAAGATTACGAAAATGTTGAGAACCCCGTACATTTTACGTTGTCCGTACGTGTGTTAGAGATATAATGATAATGGTGCGGATTTTAACAAAATCAAATTTTATAATATTCTTACAAGTACAAGTATATTACATTTGATTTAGTAATATAGACGTTGAACATTTTAATGATTTATGATCAATAAGTTGGATCAAGGAAAAAATATTTATGAGATTTAATATTTTTGGTATGCCTCGTTATTTTCCTGTGCCATTCGTGTGGAAAACGTTCTTTTTTTTAAATGTTTTTCGGCTATGTAATTATCGTTTTTTCGCACCTATAAAATTATGTCCCGTCTTTCCGGTTTATAAAAAATGGACTGAATTTTCGGATTGAAATTTTCAAAAAATCGCCAGTGTTTCAAAAATACGATTAAAAAAAATACAAAATGTCTTAGAATATTGGCCTAAACCGATTTTTTTTTAAAATGTGATGCAAGTGGCCTATTCTTCATTCGATTCAAAGTATTAATCGAGTACTTCAAATAAATTCATTATTTTAAAAAGTTTCGAAAATTGAATTTTCTTTTGCAAAATGTTACTTTCTCAAATTTTTTAATTTTCGCAAGAGTTTTTGTAGTTATTAAAAACTTTTCAGATGTATTGTAATGTGGTTGGAATAATCCAGAAACCTTCGCTGGGGTTTAAAGAAGGTATTTTGAAAGTTTCAAACATTTCCTATGCTATAGCAATACATGACGTATCATATACTCATGTACTCACATCATATATTTTAATCTACAATTATTGTATAATATCTATATATATATGGATTACAATAATTTACATCAAAATGTTAAAAAACAAATAATCGCGCTTTCATTTAAACTTCAAGATTTTTAAATAGTTTGTTGAATTTTGTAGATATTTGTTTTTATGGTCTCCTGTAAAGTTTTTACCAAACTACAGTCGGTATGTTAATTTAAAACATAAGCCCACCCCAAGAATCTACATTATATACGTACATATTTTACAAAACATACGAAAACCGATATACTTGACCAATATCAGCCACTTTTGAAAGTTATATTTTTATTGAGGTTTTCTTTGCATTTGTGACTATACATGCAATCAAGTTATCAACAGGCCTTATTGCCCAATTTAAAATAAATATTAAAAGCTCAGATAAATCACGTAGGGGCATAAGTATCGTTATTAAAATAGATTTTCCGCCTTGGACGCAGCTCATTGAGTCTTGTTCAATGACTAGCGTTAGAATGATTTTAATTTAGATCACTCTGGACCGCCAGTGACTCGATGGAAGCGGACTCAGGCAAACTCCTCTTACTTACCGCGAGAAGCATATTCGCAATTGCTTAATCGCCAAAACGTAGACAATAAGCAATCATCTTAACTCATATTAGCAGTACTTTTTTTTACTTATTTGTTAATGTGCTTATCCTGCTTTCCGCAATAATTCAACACAAGTGTTTGCGCGTCTAAAATGATTAAATTAAGTAAACATTGTTGTGCTCGTACTTGAGTCTTGATATATTAGTGTAGTCTTAATAGTCGTGTGCAGTTTTTATTACAATAAACAAAATATTTTAAAATAAATCAAATAATGGAACATGAAACAATGGTGCCGATGACGGTCGAAGATGACGATATCAAAGTCCAAGATCAGAATGGATTTGATGCCGCAAAGTTGGCAACTGAAGAGACATATGATCCTGAAGAAATCAGGATATGCCTCCCCACGCCAGAGAGCTTTGCAGACAAAAAGCCATCTTTCAAAGCCAGAGTGGAAAGAAGTCTTGATGTTTTGGCGGAGAAGATCGGTCACCGTGGTTTGGTTTTGCTGACCATCTTCCTGGTGCTCCTGCTAGTTGTGTTCCTCATTCTTTTGATGTGGCCCAGACTTCCCCATCATAGTCTGGCCGCCAAGTGTACTAAACCACACTGCCTGAGAGAAGCGGCAATGGTGAGTCTACCTACTTACTTTAAACTACCTAGGTACTTTGAATCATTTCAAACCTTCACAATAGTCAGTGGACATCTTCAATTTATGTTTAAATAAATATAAAATATTGTTCAAATTAATAGATAACTTTGTGTTAACCACTTAATTATTTACAAAAACCGACATGTTTCGTCAGCAAAGCTGACTTCTTCAGAGTTTTGACAGAACTAATTTTAAAAAATTGTTACTGAGACAGTTCAGTTATGTACAATGAATGCTGTATTTTTCTTATTAGTCGTATGTAATGTTTGTAAAAGCCCCGAAAAAGGGCGTAAATAAATAATAAATAGCAAGGGATGAATTTGATGCCAAACTGCCGGGAACTTCATTGGGGCTAAGTGTGAAAATTTAATACTAAATTATTAAGATACCAATGAGGATTTATATATTTTGACATGGTTGTCGTTTTAGGCAAAATTATTTGGATCTTGAAACTCATCATTATAATGTAGATAATTGTACTAAATATGTAAATGTATATACGAGTATATCTTTATAAACACGCATATCGGCGCGATGGTTAGTTAGTTATGGGTATTTATAAAAATCAGAAAGTGTTCGATTCACGAAAATTTAGGACTTTGGCAAATTTCTAGTCTCCCTATAATGATTAACTTTTCTTAAAAAACATTAGCACGGTTCAAATATAGCTTAGCTCTATGTGAGTTAAAAAACAATTGCCTTTCATTCAAAGGAGAAATTTGCTTTTCTTTGCGAATAATATTAAAAATGAAAAGAGGATTACAAGTTCGTCCCCGATGTAAATATGAGTATAAATTATCACAAGATAGAGCACAGATTTTGAAAAATAACGTGTTTATATTTAAAAACCATTTATCTATTGCTGGTTAAATTTATAAAACGTTTGTCGGTAAAGCTTAGTTGCTTAGATTTTTAAACACTTCCCATAAAATAATTATTTCGTCCGTACTTTCAGTTAAAACAGTTTTTTTCTTGTATATACAAACAAGGATGGTAAAATAAAGAATATTATTAATACCTACTTTAAAAAACGGGTTTTTATTCACTTCCTAAAGCTTCCTCAAATAATGACCGATTGAGTGAAGATGTAGTTTTAATTCTAGCAGATACATTAGTGACTAATTTCGCGGGTTTGGGAGAGTTGCCAATATTATTAAACGATCGAACCTCCTTGTAAAGTTTACCATGATTAGCTTTCTTACAATCCCCCTTCTTTCTCATTTGAAATGAATCATGTCGTAATGATTATACAATATGTTGATGATTATCGAAGGTGTCATGTTATAAATCCGACCTACTTGACCAGTCACGGGGAAGTGGTGTAGAGTTACCCGTATACAGGGTGTCAAGCGACTTACTTTAACCAGTGATCCCTGACATTATTTGGAGTAAAAAAATGTTAATAAAATCATTAAAAAAACTCCGTTTAAGTTGGTATTGTAAAGTTAAAGTCGGGGTGAGGGGCTGAGCGGTTACTCGGCCGAGTGGAGATATGTGGAGGAATTTTTTTGTTTGGTTTTGAAGAAAAAAATTTAAAAAAAATGATCAAAAATGTCACAGGAGACCAAAATTGCATTTTCTTTTTTACTCCAAATAATGGCAGGAATCATTGGTTAAAGTAAGTCAAGTACGTCCCTTAATACCCTGTATATTAAAGTCGGAAGGCCAATAGATTGTTCCTTCATAACATTACGATATTATGGTACATATGTGGTACATATGTGTGCAAGTCCGAGTTTAAAAATGGTCACAGTACCACAGCTGTCACAACCTGTCTGTGCTGATAAGCGCAAGCAACTGAGACTATAATTTTCATGGAGCGTGGCTTGCGCGATTCTAATTTCTGAAGATAACCATCTAAAATAGTTAAAATAATCACTTGAAATAATGCTTAGTGCTTACGTTCAGCTTTATGTGAGCGTGATAAATCTTTTTATTTGCAGTTTTTTTAAATTATTTTTTTCTTCAAACAGAACAAACTTATTTTGTGACGCCATTTTAATTAAAAATGAATAAAAATAATGTAGATTAGCTCCAAGCAGGAGGCCCCGAGAAAAATAATTGCGCTCAGGGCCTGTGTCATCTTTCGGAATGCTGTGTGGAGGGGTGCTGGAAGGAGAGGAAGATCTGGAAACAAAAAGGTATGAGTGGTGAATAGTAATTTGGGGGTTGGTGTCGCTCTCATTGAATGGTTCGTAGAACGGCGGTACCCATATCTGCCTCCCAAATACTTAGTTTCAACTACTTTTATGTTTAAAAAAAACCAACATGTTTCGTAATATGTAACTTTTTTAAACAATAAAAGTGGGTAAAACTAAGTATGTACTAATTTTATAATTTATTTTTATTCATTTTATATTTGAAAACCTTATAAGGGTCTCAACTGCTCCCATCTGGAGCTAGTGGCACTACGTCATACTTAATTGGGGTATGTTGGTAGGCTGATGGAATAGGGGAGGGGAAGAAGATGGGAAAGCGGAAGGTGGGGAAAAACCTGGTTATTCAAATCTGGTGATCAAACACGCCTAAAGCCATTTCAAGCAACGTTTCAAGTCGAATGGTGGTTTTACACCATGGCGGTACTGACAACAGAGTATCTTTCATTCTGGAACGTGTCGCAAATATGCTATGATTATTTTAAATGAATGAAAATGTGAAATAATACAAATTAAAAAAAAAAATTGTTGCCGGGATTTGAACTCTCTACTCTAGATTGCCAGTTCAGAGCCTTGCCTTCGACCACGGAGGCCGTCAAATTAAATTATTACATTGTTACAATAATACATAATATAATGATATGTGAAGAAATAGTGAAATACATTTTTTTAAGAATTTTTATGGCAATTAAGAGAACTAACTCTCGAGATTGGTTTAGGAGTAAAAAATAATATTGCAAAATTTACAGTAATATGTATGTTAAGAATAAGATGTGGAAACATTAAAAAATATAAATAAATCTCAAATGAAGTTTCTGCTCTCTGATTCTTCGAATATTTGATGTATTCAATTTTTGGAACTTGGAAAATTTTGGATAATGTTGCTCAAGGGATTTTAGGTTGTTTTTTCAAAATTACTTAGTTAATTGTTGTACCACCTTTACAGTGCTTACAATTTTTTCATATGCACTGCCCTATCCCATAATTCCATACTGAATTAATGACTGGACTAGCATTCATTAATATTTTTAATTTTATGTTCCTGTTACACGTTTAATGCGACTTAACCGCATGCGACTTGGCATGCTAAAATAGCATGACGTATTTTGTCATAATAGCTGAACTATTCCCGCTTGCTGAGATTAATACCTTGGAGTATATTCTGCAGTCCTCAAGAAATTCTTGGAGAATTCTCATCCCGAATGAATAGAAGCCCGCCAGTATTCTTGTGACCGCCACTGAAAAACATTTACAATATTCGCCATTGTTGACACAACAAAAATGATTTAGAATCAAATTAATTTTAAAAAGACAAGAGGTTCAAAATATTACTTCTAACATGACATGAAGACTGGAGCGACCACTATTAACGAAAAACTAAAACGTTCTACTATTAACGAAAATTATAATTACGGCTAGTTTAGTTATTTGTGGCAAATTTAGTAGCCAGCAACCTTTGAAGTTAGTTGAGATATTTCATTATAGTTTGATGTGCTTTGCTGTGTTGTTATTTTTTTAGTGAAACGATATACACACTGTTCCATTATTTTTCTTGAAGGTCTTTGGGCTTGAAAGCTGTTCTTTGATGGTAGTAGAATGTGCTATTTTTTCTCAGCCGCACATGTTGAATTTTTAGCACTTCGGGTGTCAAGAAGCAACGTCGGATGGTTTGTCGTTGATTTCTATTCTAAAAGAGTCAAACTCGGCATTAAATTTTTGGTTTTTGGCTCTTAAAAATTCTTCTGAAATCGTCAAATAAATCACATTATTAGAAGCCTTGAGTAAACTGGCGTTGTTCCTAATCGTACTAATGAACTGTTGAGCCGAAATTTTGGCTCAACACTCTTCAAATGCACAAATACGTTCTCCCTAACGCAACTCTCCAACCAATCACTTAGCTGCGAATCAGATTGATGGGTCAAAAAGTTGGGAGCAACGGCCTTTACAGCAAAACTAATAAAAAAATCACTTCCCAACTTAAACAGTGTTTTAGTTACATATTGTATAATGACTACAATTTTGAATCTGATTTCATACTAATAAATTAAAATGTCTAACTCTATTTTTTAAATCCGGCGACATCGCATTTGGCAACCTACGCATGCGCAATTGTGTTAATTTATTCCAGCTTTGTGCGCTAGAAGCGGTGTACAATGATTCCGTGAGACGGTTTCTGTAATGTCTCCAACCATCGTATTTTTGTTTATAAAATGATTAATTTACAAATACTTGATATTCAATATATTTACAACTTATTTGTGCTATTTTTCGTCAAGTAATTATAATAAATACAATTTTTTTTATAATCTCCACAAAGAGACCGGTCAGGGAGGTTTAGATTAGGTCTCCCCCAAACAATCTTTTTCTTGGCGGGTTTTTTTAAACGTTTGTGATAATCTTTTTTGATGTTTGAAATTAAAATACTCCATTTTATGAATTTTATGGCATATTTCAAATACAAAAAAACTGCAACGTAATTTAATGTTTCTAAAATTGGAATTTGTTTTGTCGATATCTTCTAAAACATGGAAATAGATGGAACATTTAAAATACCTTAGAATTTCGGAGAGAAATTGACTATTATTGAAAGTTTATGCAATAGATAAACAACCCTCTTATAAACTTTGACTGAATGGAACTATTTTATGGCTGTTAAATATCAGATTCTATTTTTCGTTTCTGTTAGTAAGTTTTCACACAGACGGTTATCCATCAATTGTATAAAATATTCACGACGTTTATTAATAAGGTCGTTTTCCTGTACCCCATCACGACTTACAACTTCGATTACAGTGGCTTGTAACTAAAATTGATAACTAGTGACTTAAAACTATACACAATTTTATGACCGTGGGTATTTACATAAAACTGCCGTAATGACTTACAACTAACTTTAAAAGGAGATTTACGACTAACATTCTATATTTACATATTACTATTATTATTGCCTGTACTGTCAGTGGTAAAAATATGTAAGCAATCATACAGTTAAGCTCTCGGCGAAAATAGTGACTGTACTGTAGTAAGTCACTGAAATTTAAAGAACAAAACATTTTACAGAACACAAAAAGGGTTAAAAAAATATTTTTGCATAAAAAAATCGACGGGTAGCAAAAGGAAGACACAATATATGATAGATTTTAAAAACTATTTTTACGAGAATGTCGATGATACAAGGCAAATTATTTAAGTTATTACTACGCTGACATGTCGTTCCATCCCAATGATCGCACAAAGTTCATTTTACACCATGCGGTTGTAAGTTTACATAAGGTTACAAGTTATAATGAAACATACATTCAACAAATAAAATATTTTTCTTCCCATAGTCGATAGTGTGTATGTGCCTGCAAAGTTTTTGAAAACTTCAGAAAATAATAAAATAACTTGTCTAACACTCTTAACAGCGGTTAGGAAAACGACGATAAACTATTTTCAGACCTTTTGAAAATATGACGACGCATCAAATCTTGGCGAAAAAACATTCAAAATCAAAATATTACGTTATTTTTTTCAAAAGATTGTTCATAAAAAAACAACACGTCGTGTTTGTGGCTAGTGCTAAACATAAATATTGCAAAAATAGCATTTATTGTTTACGTAAAAAAGTTAAATGAAATACCGAGGTTTTTAGAAACAACAGTATGATTATATTCAAATGATGATTTGAAATTATTCAAATAAATCTTTGACGGGTTTTATTAATCACCCAAAAATTTTTTTTTTCTACACTACATCTATTTTCATGTTTTTATGGTTTGACTGAAGATTGAACCTTTCTTTCCATTGAATGATTAAAATAAGTAAGCACCGCTAATGGCGCCAATACCTCAGTTAAATCCTTAAAAATCCATAAATTAAATATAATGTCATCTAATCCTTAAAAATTAAATATAATGACTTCCAATTTCAGAGATATGTGTAAATGTCCGCGTGTGTATGTGTGATCAGTATTCACATACGCAGCTGAGACTTGGGTACTAACTAAGAGGAATCAGCGAGCACTGGATGTTAAAATTTTGAGGCCTATCTTCGGACCGATTTCAGAAAATGGTTTTTGGCGCAGACGTTATAAGGATCTAAACGTCACAAAATTTATAAAACTGGGAAGACTTCGGTGACTGGGTCATATAGAGAGAATGACCGAGCATCAAGTCCTGCTGAACTCAAGACCAACAGGGCGAAGGAGCCTGGGAAGACCAAGTTTAAGATGGAGCGACAACGTCCTCAAAGATTGAGAGTGGAGGAAGACTCTTGAGGAGGCCAAAACCCACCAGGGGTTGTAGAGCAAAGTGTGATGATGATGATGATGATGATGATACGCAAAGTTACGATTGCTACGAAAAGTTAATGAGCCTATCTGTCGGGTTTCAGTTCGATCGGATATCAGGTAGCGCGTTAATTTCCACTTTCAATTTCATTAATTATTATTCATCCATTTATTCATTCAATCAAGAAAACAAAATCGAAATTCAAATAGATGTATTTAAAAATACGGGTTATTATAGAAGCCCCAAAGGCGTAATAAATAGGATGGCATTTTAATTTAAAATTAATACAAAGTAATAAATTACATCTTGCACCAAAAACAATATAATAAAGCGATGTTCATCTCGCTTTCAGCCGCCGAATCACCATAAAAGCTTGGAATTAGAGTCCTAAAAGCTTTAATTCAAGAGACTCGGTGTTTGAACCATTAATAATTACATGTGTATCGACATACTGATAACCAGACACTAATGGGTTCAAGTTCCTGGTAATGATCGATTGAAATCTTCTGGACTGGGCCAAGAGCCTAATGTGGACTATTGAAAAGTCATAACTGTCACGGAACACGTGCCTTTTGTATATTGATTATTGTCGGGCGGATATTGCTCATTCCCTTTGGTCCGTTTCAAGTGGTCTTGTTCCTCTGGCCGTCAGAAGTGCTTCATACGTGAAAATAGCCAACGTTTTAGCAGCAAATGGTTCTGTTATTGTATGTATTTTGGAACAAAGTATGTATGTTGCGAAAGACTAGAGACGGGAATTCATTTTAACAATTCTAAAAACAACTTCGTTTGTTACATAGTACAAACAAATTTTAGCAATATAAATTTATGGGATACCAAAAGTGTGTATTATTAAGAAGAATTTAAGATTTTGTAGATAAGACACAAAATTTTAGTATCAATGCCGTTGAAGTGTAGTAAAAAAATATTACAGAGTTTTTTCCTTTATTATGATTAAAACTTGATAAACCATTTTTGCAGTTTCTCAGCAATGTGTAGCTTGTCAACAAGGCTAATGAAGGTACAGTATAAACTGTGTGCCTATTTCTAGAACGATGTATGGTACTGATAACGCTATTTTGTCTGAACCTAGTTTGTCATTCAATTTCAAACCACTTCATTTTATTGTTGTTTTTTGACAGTTCGTGAAGCACAGTTACAAATCGTTGACAAACTTATAGTTGTTAATTTAATTAAAAAATAACTTCTTACTTAATTTCTAGGTGAAAAATATATGAAATAATCGAAAAACAAATTAAGATAATGTTTCACTTTTCTGAGTAATAATTACAGCGATCATTAAAACTCTCCATATTAATCAGTTATCAAACGCGTTTCACCGCATAATATGCACTATATAAACGATCTAGATTAAAATAATAATATTTTTAATGAAATAATTAAAAACACATTGTTTTTACCATGATAATCTTTATTTAAAAAATCAACATGTTTGGAGAACGATGTTCTCTTCATCAGGACATTGTATGTACTAAATAAACTAAATTATATGCACTAAAGCACCTCCCCTTTTCACCTCTCTCCCCCCCACTACTTCCATTTCTACCCACGCCTGTCTTTCTATACTTGATAATTTAGTTTTTAGTACACGTGAAGAGAACATCGTTCTCGAAACATGTTGATTTTTTAAATAAAGATTATCGTGGTAAAAACAAGTGAATTTGCAAAAAAAAACAAAATTTGAAGAAATAATATTTTTGTTTTATTTATCATTTAATATAGGTAAATGTATTTTTTTCACGTAAATATTAGGAACACATTTAACACAGTATAGTTTAAAGTAAACACGTATTTGTTTTTAATCACAGAGAAACAAGTTTTTATGGGGAAATTTCACTTAAATAATAAAATTATCTCTACATATTATAAATTAAAGTCCTCCGACGCGTCTGTCTTTCGGTCTGTTCGCGATAAACTCAAAAACGACTGAACGGCTTTTCATATGGTTTTCACCAATAGATAGAGTGATTTATGAGGAAGGTTTAGGTATATAATCTGTAAAGGTTTTGTGTAAATTGGTTCAAATATATAATATATAAAGGAGAATGTCTGTATGTTGTGAACGAGCAGGCTGGCAAGCGGGCGGTGTGGATTCGATTTGTATGCAAATTAACAGATGATGGTGGTTATAAAGGTTGGCTAACCATCTAATAGATGGCGCTGTGTTTCGTTAGCCACGGCAACGCGTGGCTGGGTCAGCTACTATTATAATAAAATAACACAGCCGAGAAAAATACTAGGCAGTTATGTAAATTTGTTGTGATAAGTATTAATAATTAAAGTAAACACTTTGTGGAAAACAGAAAAGTAAAAAAGAAATTAAAACGTGCGTATTACGCTTGTCTCTATTTTTTGTATATTTACCGTTAATATTACATTGCAGAGTATCATCAAGAGTAGGATAATTGTAGGGTTTATTTATTATAATATTGTTACTAATTTTGAAAAATATTTTAGAGAATGAGATAGACTAATCGGTGTTCTCTTTGTGCGGTGCTTCGTAGCTCCCCCACTCTTGTCTACTTTAAGTTTTCTGAAGGTTTCACTTCTACCGCGTGTGAATTGCACACTTGTAATTTTAAATTCTAATTATTTTTTTAAAGTTTTTAAAAGTTCAAAGAGAAAGTTATGATGATAATAAGTCGAAGGCAGCACACAAAAATATGTTTTACAATATTTTATGCGAAAAAATATAAAAAATTCAAAAATAAATGTTAGATATTCCTTTGGAATTGACCAATATATGGGTACTAAGAGTGTTCTAGTATTGTGTTCAGGAATAGAATTTCGTCATTTTCACTGTACCACCCGTTTACAGTTTGTTTGTTAAACAAGAAACCGGCTGGTGTTAACATTAATAACTGGAACGGATAATTTTGCATAAAGGGGAGAGGCTAGAGTCGCAAGAGGCTAGACTTGGACGTTGACATTAGATCTAAAGAGGGAAGTCATAATTCAAATAACCGAGTTGATTGCTTATGGTGCAGGTGGTGCCGGAGACATTCTCGTCTGAAACCGTACACTAAAGAATAACACAAGCAGCGCCTCGGGTTCCAAATGTAGGCCCAAATTGGGCCTATATTGGGCGACTTAAGGCGCGGTAAACCGGCTCAGAAAGAAGAAGATCGAGAGATATTTAATTAGGAATGTTGGAGACAGCGCGCTAATATTTAAAACGATAATTTTGAAGCGAAAATTGTGGAAATGTTTAATAAAACACGACTCGTTTAAAATAGAGCAAAAATTTCGCCGGGGTTGTCGTAAAATAATTGAAACAAACGTGTTTATAATAATTTTTGCAGCATACTTGGCGATTTTTTTCTGTCGAGGGAATTTCATATAACAAGCGTTTCGGCATGGGGAATGTCGATATTATTTTCTAGATATTATTATCAAGAATAACATACATTTTTTTAAGAGCTATAAAACATAAAGAGTTTAAGGTACGTATGCAATAAATCGGTGGAAATGGGGTATGCGGCGGCTTAAGCGAGTGTAAGTGGACCAGAACGCTAGGGTTTTGGCTAAATACTTATTTCCATTCAAATTTGTATGAAATGGACTTCTAGTGTTATATTTTTTATTCCATGTCTGAACCGTAGAAGCTGCCGCTTATTGAGCTTTTGTGGTTTCAAAACACACCACGAATTTAAAAAAATATATGATTTAAAGAATGCACACATTATTTGGTGGATTATTGGATGTTCTCTGTGACAGAGGCTGACCCGACAGTTGATCTCCCAATGTTGGCCCCGTGAAGTTATAATAATTATAAATTTTCTCGTTATTCACAAACTGATCTTTATTTACCAATATAAAACCCAAAATCGACTAAAAAATAGTACGTCGTAGATCTGGGGCTGATCTCATGTGCCTAGATTGCTGATTTGTTAATCATTTTTACGTTTTTCTAATCTCTCTTTTTTATTTCTTTTCTTATGTTTTATGCATTCACCTTGCTTACAAGGAATGAATTTAAAATCTTTGATAGTACTCGTATATTACATACGACGGCCGGTCGAGGGGTAAGGCTCTTGACTCGCAGTCCGAAGGTCGCGGGATCGAATCCCTGCGTGGACAAATAAATTTTATTTGATTAATTTTTGTTGTTTCACAATTAATTCTTTAAAAATAAATATAGTAAGTACATTCATTCATTCATTCATTCATTATATTATAGTACATTTGAGGCACGTTCCAGAGTGGAAGATACTCTCAGTATCGCTCTGGCTTGAAATGACTTTAGCCGTGTTTGATCAGATTTAACCAGCTCGGACATACCCAAATTGTAGATGCCATAGTCTCACTGGCTCAAGACGGGAGCAGTTGGGACTCTTGTGAGGTATTCATAATAAGTTGAGATGGATATCATACGAATTTATTGACGTACCGATTTTATGTACTTGTACGCTGGTATATACAGTAAATAGACAAAAAGTTTTTTTCTTTGATGCATTTGAATGAAAATATTATGTTTGTTACATTTATTCTTCTCTGCCCACCCACTTATTGTATTTTGTGCAAGAAGTTATATTTTCCCTAAACCGACTGTATATTGTAAATCTATATTTATAAAAATCCAAATATGCTTATTTCTGTTTAACTATTTGTAAGTAGGTACCTATATGAGACGTCTATGTATTACTATATTAAGCATAGGACATGTTTGAAACGGCTGATATTGGTTAAGTATGTCGGTTTTCGTATGTTTTGTAGAATATGTACATATATACCTAATGTAGATTCTTGAGGTGGGCTTATGTTTAAAATTAACGTATTGACTGTAGTTCGGTAAAAACTTTATAGGGGACGATAAAAACAAATATTTTCAAAATTCAGAAAACTAATTAAAAATCTTGAAGTTCCTTTGAAATGTAAATAATTGTTATACATATATAAATCAAAATATGCTTGCTTCTGTCTATGTATTTATATGTGAGTACATGAGTATATGAGACGTCTATGTATTGCTATATTAAGCATAGGAAATGTTTGAAACTTTCAAAATACCTTATTTAAACCCCCGCGAAGGTTTATGGATTATTACAACCACTTGACAATACATCTGAAAAGTTTTTTAATCATTACAAAAACTCTTACAAACTGTCAAAAATGTCAAAATTTGAGAATGACATTTTGCAAAACAATGATTGTTAAATCAAAATATTTAAATTAATGGATTTATTTGAAGTAATCGCCTCATACTTTCAACCGAATCAAGAATTATAGATGTTTTAAATAGGTACCTCTGTTAGGTACCAAATTTGATTGATCGATTTTCGAATAAACTCTTTTAAGTACCAATGAATTTTTACTAACAGTTTGTTATCGGTGTATGTACGCACGACAGATTTGAATTGAATTTCCTTTTTATTTATAAATCTGATAAATTTCGGGAAGGCGTGAGGGGAAGGGGACATAGGAAGGGAAGGGGAGGCGGAAGGGGAACGGAATGCGATAAGACACGCAGAGAGAAACAAATTCTTTATTAGTGGCATCGCAACGCAAGCCAGGAACAGGCCAGTACAAAATAAAACAATAAAAATGAAAATTAACTTAAGAATTTTTTTAATACCGCTCATATGCTTCGAAACCAGTGAGACTTTGGCATCCCCATTTGGTGTATGTTGTGAAGGAATGGGGGAAGAGATGCGGCAGACCAGTGTTGGGAAGTACATGGGAAGTACTTAGCCATTCAGATCCATCAACTACGGACCGCTAAAACTATTAAAAGAAATCAACCAATCACAAATCACCTGAGTAAGTTGTTGCTATAATCATACTTCACAAGCAGTTAAAAATCCGCTCTGCAGATTTTTACTGCTAGGCCCTGCGGGTGGCTTTTGGTTCGGCTTCGCCCAGTTAGTTTTGGTGACCATTTTATAAATCCAATAGGAACTGTTCCAGAATAGCCCGTTCCCATGATCCACTGCCATTCATTGTAGGTAATCCGGGACGAAGTAACCGAGACAGGCAATAACGTCATATGTAATATATAGCCGCTTGATACAACTATGTATTACAGTCAATCTTTCCATATCCGCAGAGATACTATACATATTCACAAATTCGTAGCAGTTATACCTAGGGGGGACACGTCCCCATAAGACACGTCCCAGTTCTTAAATTCGAAATTACAACGGTTACTTTGTTTGATATTCCACGTGCATAGATGTTATTTGTGGTGCGGTGCATATGGCGTGACGTGAGACATGCACTCGAAGCCGTTGTCTGAAATTCAACCACGCAAACGCCAGCCTATTAATACTATTCGATGATTATGGCAACAACTTACTCAGGGGTAAATACCAGAAAGTGTGTACCTAACTACCCAGAGACATTTTTGAAGTGAAAACTTCTTTATCACCGCTGTGATTTGAAACTCGATGAAACGAAAAAGCGACACTAAAAAGTGACAAACACATACATCTATAGGATTTAGCCCGCAAGCGAATAAAATAGAATAATCGGTCTCTTTGTGCATGCGTCGTAGCCTCCATATTCTCGACAACTTAAGTTTACTTGTACCGCGTGTGAACTACAGACTAATATTTTTTTTAACGTACCTATAACAAAAATATTTGTAAAGTTCTAACGATGTAGAAATGCGGTGGTTAAAACAACTCTAAAATACGTTATATTATTTCTTCCTAGTTTAAGTGAATAAGAAATTAATTACACTAATAATAGAGAAATATTTACAAAACTAACCATCTCACTTTATTAGATAAGATAGAAAACTAGATATGAATGACAATAAAGACGCTCGTAAGAGGTAATAATATAGTACATAATATAAAGGCTCACTATGGATTTTGGAAAAGATAGATAAACACAATTTAGACAGTTCACAAAAATAAATCGGCCGTGATGTAAAAGGTGCAACTCGTATCTAATATGATAACAAGAGATAAAACGCTTTATTTAAATAACTTTTTATGTATCTGTTTCCACGCGATCACGAATACCAAGGAATAAAAGCGTTTACACAGAATATAATGGAAATTTTCTAATATTATTAATAAATAGCCCTTAATTGCTGTATCACGGTGGAAGGTTTGTTATGATAACATGTGTATGGCCTTGTACGTTCTTGTGACAAAGTTATAATTTTCTGCATAAACAATAAATATTTATTTAAGCCTTTGAGGACACCTGACTATTAACTCTGTGTGCAACTACTATTTGAATAAAATGTTACGTAGGTGTGTGCACCAACTATTTGAATAAAAAATCAGAGAGTGCAATTCACATGCTGTAGAAGTGAAACTAGAAAGTCGCAAAGTTTTTTTTTCTTTCGTATGTTTATTTTAAAGTGGTTTAAAGATTGGATATTGATTTCACAAAAATAAAAATGTTTATTTTTTTGGATTTCGTAGGATTAAAATTAAAACTCTACAAACATGTATGTTCTCTGTTAAACTCTACAAACTATGTTTTTTTTTTTTTTTTTACAGTGAATACCGCACAAGAATCTCAACTGCTCCCGTCTGGAGCCAGTGAGACTATGGCATCCCCAATTGGGGTATGTTGTGAGGCTGAAGGTAGTGGGGAGGGGAAGGAGGTGCGGAAGAGGAAGGTTGGGAAGTACCTGGCTATTCAGATCTGGTCACTAAACACGGCTAAAGCCATTTTCAAGCAACGTTTCAATTCTGAATGGTGGTCTTACACCAGGGCGATACTAATAGTATCTTCCACTCTGGAACATGCCGCAAATATACTATATATTATTTTAAATGAATTAATTGTGAAATAACACAAATTAAT